>VWZS01009414.1:871496-1140818 GCA_013397075.1 Rhabdornis inornatus | reverse complement strand
GAAGGGAAGGGAAGGGAAGGGAAGGGAAGGGAAGGGAAGGGAAGGGATATGGGTGGTTCTGTCATCACAGGGCAGCTGGTGTGCAAATGTGCCAGCAGGGCTTGTGCTGGGACTGCACATGTTCTCATGATGAACACAGTAGGTGGGATACTATTTGTGTTGTTACAAGGTTATAATAAGTCATGATGAGATTATAGATAATGGTTGGAACATTGTTTTATGTAATAAAGGATCATCTAACTAAATAAATACTCCTTGTGTTTGTCATCATCTGATTCAATCATTTGTTTGTGGAAATTGAACCTTCATTCCCTGTAACCACCAGGAGGCATGAACAGGTATAGAACACAATTTAAGATCAAAGTTAGAGAGTGACTCAGGACAACAAAGAAAGACAGTACAAAAATCTCTTAGACCGGGCAAGAGTTTGTTTCAGGGACAACTATCTGGAAGAAGATGTTCTCCAGGAAACATAATTAGCCTCTTTGTAGTCCTGCTTTAATATTTCATTTTTATATAATGTGAGACAACTCAAACCAGGACACTGCCTGTTTGCCTCCCAGACAACAAAGCTTGGAGATGAGCTATCATCTGGGAGATCAGACCCAAGTCATTCAGAGAAGGTATTTAAGCCATTATTCTTGCTGTGGATTCTTAAAATCACCTGTCAGGGCCATTTAACCCTGTTAGTCCCCTGCAGGTCTGGGCACCAGCTATGGTTATTCTCTTGGTGTATATTTTTTACCAATAAAGTCTGGGAAGCCTTCTCTAGAACAAGAAAGAGAAATGTCAAAAGCTGATCATTTTCACAAAACTTTGTTCTTGCTTTCCAGCCAGCCTTATCTGTGATTCTGCCAACTGACCAGCTTAACACAGCACCTCAGCTGGTTTGGGCCTTCCTGCTGGCATGAACAGCCCTCCAAAGAACAAGGGTGTTCAATCTTATCAACAGCTTCTGGCCAAAATGGTAACCTTACACTTTTCTCCTGCAGTTCCTCTCTAGCAGAACTGTCAAAATGCTTCTTGAAAGTGCTGCTTCATCTTCTGGAAGTTTTCACTGTGATAATTCTCCTTTGTGGGATGCATTTCCACTTCCATTTCCTTGTCTTAGGCAATTACAGACACCAGGTTTGACAAATGCCTTGGCTGTTTATCAAGGTGCCTCCTGTAATTGTTTTGCTTGTTGATTGTGGGGTTTAGATTTTCTGTGCCCCTGCCTCAGCAGAAGGCTATAGCAGGGTTAAGAACTGTGCAGGAGGCAAGCAGCACACACTTCCCTCAGGCTATATTCACACTGAAGCAAAGTGCTCATAAACACAATTTCTAATATTACACTATTTTACTATGGGTAAAATTTGTTGATAGTGCTTTTTTAATAATGAGGTATTACATTGTCAATACGGGAATGAAGACAAGGTAAAAATTTCTTCCATTCTATGTTTTAAATTGGGTTAAATGCAGTCCAGCTGGGGAATGTATGACTAAGTATGCCAAGCAGCTAAAATTACAAGGAAAAAAATTCTAAGATTTAGGTTCTCATGTATCTCACACGTTGTCAGGAATGAATATCCTAGAAGGTGTCAGGCAAGTATATTTCCTGTTGAGTCTGGAATATTCTTCCTTTACTAAACACTTGGAATCTGGCCCTGAAACATTCCCTATTATGCTTACGTGACAAATAGAATGCAAATAAACTCTCTTGACTACTTTAAAATTAGACACTGCTCCAGGGGTTCTGCAGCTGCTTGGGAAATTTTACATTATGGACGTTTTGCATCTAGATTTGGACCAGAAAAGCCCCAATCCGCTGGAGGGAATGGGAAATCCCACAAAGGTTGAAGACATGCCATGCACAACTCCACTGCTGATTTTCACCACTTAGTGCATGAGGCACCAAGAAAGTGGAGGAAGAAGTGATCAGGTCTTCTGTTAGGGAAGGGGAAGAATTTTGGAAGAATTGATCAAACATGGAGGAAACTCACCACCCTACAGGCCAGGTTACACCTTGCCTGTCTTGGGGTAGGGGATAGAAACCCTAAAACAATGTTGAGGCACAAAGCTGACATTTTCTTTGGCCATTTTATTCTAGTTTTCCTGCAGTAACCTCAGACGCATTGCCTCAGGCTCCTTCCCTGGGTAATGAATATAATTCTTATCTATGATCCAAGGGCTTTGTGAAGATTAACACATTAAATTTTCAAGCCTACAGTGGCTGAGGAGCTGATGTTGTGTTGCACATCAACCCACCAGTGACCAGGCTAATAGTCTTCTGGACATGCCCATGGGGAACTGGTTGTTTCCAAAACCTGCAGACTCACTGGCTGTGATGCATTCCTGACTCCTGGGTGGATGATACATGCAACAGTCTTAGAGTATTCTCAGTCTGATTTCAGACCTCTGTATTCAGAAATATTTTCCCAGAAAAATACATACTCACTGGACACTTTGCTTCCTTTTAAAATTATTTTTTCAGAATTCAGAGGCAATCATGTCCTTTTCTCAGTAGCTTTCTCTCAACACAAGGAAACAGCAATCTGGAGTATTTGTGCTGACAGACTTGGCAGCCTTCTCATGTTTACATGGGCTGTAAGAAGTCCTTTCAACCTGGGGCTTCATTCCTTATTAGATAAAAATTTAAATGTTCTCTGAAGAAGGATAGCTTGAGAGCCCAGTCAGCCCCTGTAGTGTGATGCTATGACCAACCACCATGTCCTGCTGAAAGGCTTTGTCTTCACTAAGGAGGAGATATTTGGCCTGTGTAGAACACAGGACTGCCCCAGATATTCAGGTGCAAGGCTGCTCCTGGCTTTTGGGGCTGCCTTGAGGGGGAGAGGACAGGACAGGACAGGAAAAAGGAGTAGAGTTCATATGCATACGTTCCTCTTTCATAGGAGATTCTTTCATTGTACGTCTGAATCATCCCTACAGAGTTCCTTGGTTTTGCTGCTACTGAAAGTCTGAAGTAACCCCATAAATGGCAAAGGGCCCAGGATTTCTGCTGCTTTGTGCCTTGCAGGTAATCATCTTCTACCTTCAAGGTGCATGAAGAATTGCCCCAGAGCAGGACTATAGCATCTAGCACTCATTTCTTTCAGGTATAATTCAGTGTGCAAAATGCAGTGTAGGGGAGAAGCCTTCCTGGAGGAGTTGTTCAGGTGTAAAACTGGTCCAAGAGAAAACTGGCTCAAGCCATACAGATTTAAATTAGAATGAAAGGGTTATGAATACTAAATGACTTTTCAAATGAATGGTTCAGAAAATCTCACCTTCCATAAGGTTTACTCATCCTTTATCCTTAGGGAATAGATTTTATTATTTCTGATAATAATCCCTGTGTTAAGGGAGATGGCGAGGTAGACAGGGAAAAGGGAATTTAAAAAGGGAAGAAGGAGATAATTGTTTTCTTGCTCTCTTGCCTGAAGAAAACTTTTTCATTTTGTTTTTCTACTACAGACAATGGAAAGGCTGGAGAAATCAGATGCTGGTTTTAGTGTTTTGTTGTTTTTTTTTCTTTTACACCAAACCTTACACTATAATTGGAGAAAAACTAAATTAGCAGTTTTTCATTAATAAGATCTATGGTGGCATTTAATAGTTTGACTAAATTGTGTTTCACGAAAGGAATGCTAAATTTACTGACAGGAAAACAACACAACTTTGTTCTCAGAGACTTTCTTCTTCAAAGGTCATTGATCTTTTTGACTGTATTTCCTTTGTGCTGTGTCTTCAGAGACAGATAACGTGGGGGGCAAGGGCAGGAGCCAACATTCTTGTCAACTTTGCAAAATTTTGTTACAATATTTATTTTACTGAAGGTGACTTCTTGCTTCTTTAACTAAGAGATTTAATTCCATGAAAAATCCCTCAGACAGTTAAGGATCTTAGTAGCAACCACAGGGAGTGTCTGCTCTTTTTTTCTTTGTAAATCAATGCAAAGAGAAGAAAAATAGACTAAGATTTGGATATTAACCATCCTTAAAAGTCTAATTACTTCATTTTTGTTACTACTTGAGATAAGCACTTTCCTGAAAACAAAAGCCAAATAACTGATTAACAGACAAGTAGGCCTAGGTTATTGATAAAGCCACAAAGGTGAAGTAATATATGTTATCCTAAATTTCTCTTACCCTGCATCTTCCTGGAGGCTGGCAGATATGCAGATTTTGAAATTCCTCAGACCAAGGCATCACATGTCTGTGTCCCGGATTGCTCCTTCCACACTTCAAAGTGGGTAAGTCCACACCCGTGAAATTTATCAATTGTTGTTTTGTGGATTAGATAGAAGGATCAGGCCTGTTCTCCAGGAGCAGCAGTTTTTCTCATCTGTCTTTGGTCAAATTATCACTCCTCTTGGTCTTCCATAGAGTGCCTAATATATTTGGGGGATACTCCTCCAACAGTGACTAAATTGCCATGGTGCTGTATTTATCTGGTAGGCATTTGGGAACCCTTTGAAATTACCAGTCCTCTCTTTGCAGATTACCACTATTGCTTTTCGTTTGATTAGTTAGTTGGTTTGTTTTTGTTTGTTTTTTTTTAACAACAGTCTTCCTTGCTCATGCACAATATTTTTAATATTAGTTATTTTCCCTCTTTCTCCCTTCAGACCATGGAGAGGTGGCCCTTTTTGATGTCCAGGATTGTTTGAATAGTGAATAGGTTTTGCACACATAATTAAGTTCTTTCTCTGTGATTCACTTTTTGCTTCAAATTTTGTTTTCAAAATGCTGGTAGTAGTTCATGGGTTTTGGTGTGGGGTTTTTTGTTTGGTTGTTTTTTTTGTTTGGTTGGTTGCTTTTTTTGGTTTGGTGCTTTTGGTTGGTTTGTTTGTTTTTGTTTTGTTGTTGTTATTGTCAGGATATACCAAGCAGGCCATTTATTCTAAATTATACTGATCTTATGCACAAAAATTTCCTCTTCTGTAAGCCCTTTTCCCCACCACAGACAGGAATTACACTGGTGACATTACAGAGACCTGTAAAATACTCTGAGGAAGAGGCTGACTTCTTCATTCTGCTAATTCAACAGCCCCAAGTCTCTAGGCAAGTCTGCACAGTAAGCAGCCACAGTTTTGGCATAGGGAGAAGTGAAAATGCAGAATACAGTGTGTGGCATCACCTCATTCACCCTGTGTTTGCATTCCCACCCAGGTGACACAGTATGTGACATTAATTCTGCTGGTCATGGAGAGACTCCTTCTTCACATTTTGGGCTCTATGAAGGAACTGAGGATGAACTAATCTTTCTTTCACCAATCATTGCAGTCATCTCTTGTCATTACTCAGTTAATCCTCTTCACTCTCAAAAACTAAACATAGGTTCAGTTCTTCACACAACCATTCAATATATCAAAGAGTTTTCAAAGATAATGCACATCTTTTCCAGCAGAAACATCCACAAGGTAATCACCTGCATCTGAACAAGCAATCAGACTTCCTGTGTAGCCAGGGAGAAGCAGGCAAGGGGTGATTCATCTCCTAGAGAGCAAAAATAGACCAGATGATTCAGGTTCCCCATGTACTTACTCCTCTTGATTGTGCCTGGAGCTAGTTCAGACAGAGGTGTACATACATGGCAAGGTATAAAGGTGGGTGAAAGTGGTCTTCCCAAAAGGATTTTAAATAGGGGTGGACTTGGCTCTTATCGATGGCACATTAGCTATATTTTAGAGTTTGAGGGTAGTCTGTCATCATACCTTTCTTATAAATCCAATACATTTGCTGTTATGAAAAGCAAGTTTAGATCTTCCTCTCTAGGTAAACATAAAGAGCAACAATTCAAGTTTCCTTTGACTCAGAGATTGCACCCTGTGGGACAGAACTGCATGTTACTGACCTTTCCAGGGGACTGAAGCATCCAGTAGCCTTCACAGCCATTTGTGTAGACAAAATTTACACATTATTAGTTCTTGTCTCCTCTTTGGCTGAATATTCTTTTGTAACAGAGGTGTTGCAGTTGGATGTTTTATTTGCACACTTAAGGTTCCCTTGTCATACATATACTTGTGCTCACACTTGTGACCCTGCTTCTCTAAGTCTTTACCAGTCAAACTCCAAGACTTCTGTTTTGGCTAGCTGGTTTCTCCAGTTAGTCTTTTCCTGGTATTGTCTACATCACAATTGTCATTGTTTCACATTACAAATGATAAGAATATAATCAGCTGTGTAACTTCTCCATTTCAAGGATTCACATCACCTGGCAACCAGTTAACTGAAGGATATTTCCTGCACCAGCTGGTTTAGGGATTTTTCTGGACATATCTGCTAAAAGAATATGGAGTAGCAAAACAGAGATGAGGATCTGTTACTTGTCCTTTTGTAGTTCGTTCTCATTTCCTAAAGCACCTGCCCTTTGTGAAGGACACAATCCAGATTCTCTTCCAGCTAGAAGCTGTGTTTGGTGAAGTGGCTGCTGATTCGGGCCCACCTGGAGTACTTTGAAGTGCAAATGCTCTGAAAAGACACCTTTCTCAAGGAGACTTTGGTAGGAAAAGCACAAGGATCCCTCCAAGGGCAGCTCAACAATAAGACCATTAAATCTAAAGTATTACAACTAGTTCATGGGGAATAAGGTCAGAGATGCAAGGCTCTTGTACAGCACGATGAATGTGAATGAGAGCTGAGGCACTGCAGACAGTGGCCATAAAAGCAGGTTATCAGAACTAGTTTGTTACACAAACTAGCTGACACATCTCAAGGGTCAGTGTGGATATTTCAAGCATGAAAACTTGCTGAATGGACAGTACACTGATGAAATAGTACAAGGCTGAAAAAGATGCTTAATGATGGTTGAATAGAGTGTGCTTTCTTTATATATGGTTGGAGGTCTCAGTATGGAATATCTACAGAGACATACTCACATCATAGTCACACAAGGGAAAAAAAAAAGGGGAAAAAAAAAAGCAAGCCCTCCTGCTATCATTATAAGCTGCAAAATACACTGGCAACATTTTCTGTGCAAGCCAAGGCCTTTTTTCCAAGCTGCATGTAGGGAGATGAGGAGATGGAAGGTGGTAGGGAAGCAGATCATGTTCTTGTTAGCTTAATGATTTATGTCTAAGTTTGTTTGTCTTTGGTGTGATTAATTGCTTCCAATTACCTGCTTCCATATAGTCAGTTCTGTACAGAAAAGATGCATCCTTGTGGGTGGGATCTCTTCTGTTTGGATGAATCAACCCTGAAAATACCCCAGTGACCTTGTGTCTGACAGATGGGACAGATTATTAGAAACTAAATCTGGGAAGGGAGAGAAGCAGTCTGGGAAGGAGAGAGACACAGGACGCCAGACAGATTTAATTTTTTTTCAGAATATTCTAATTTTGTGCGTGGTCCTAATGCTTGTATACCTTTTCCCACTCCACACTCCTTGTTTTATTTATTGCACATGCCAAAAGCACAACTGCCTTGTATCCAGATTACAAACATGGGAAAGGGAAAGGGCAGCTGACTGACTGGAGTGAACTGGAGCCTGGCCGTGAACCAGGGTACACACAAACTGTGCTACCACCCTGCTTGCATGGGGAGCCTGTTACTGCTGAGCTCTGGGGTCTAGGAAACAACAGCCAGGATGTGGGAAGTCAGGTGAGTGACTTGCCATCCTTCTGTGCAGGGCATTTCATGGAATCTCAGAACCACAGAGTCACTGCGGTTGGGAAAACCTCCAAGATCATCAAATCCAACCTTTGACAAACACCACATCAGCTAAACCATAGCACCAAGTGCCACATCCAGTTGTTTCTTGAACACTTTCTACTCACACAGCGAGGCCAGACCAGTGTCTTGCTTGGGTTTGTTCCTCAGTGGAGAGTAAAGAATTGTTAGTGAAATTCCAAAGTGGGGGTTTGCTTCAGAAATTTGAGACCTTGTAGACATAACGAGGTGAATTTGCAAAAAATGACTGCTTGGTTTCTCATGCCCTGCTGAAGGGGGGGGAAAGGACTGATGTAGCTTTGCTGATTTCTGGATTTTACATCTGCTTTGAGTATGTCTTGAGATGTGATGAGGATTAAACACTGTTGCAGTCACTGTCTTGTTTCTTCTGGAATTTTCTCAGTATTTTACTGTTGCTTCTGGCTTTTCCAGTGACCTACATTTATCTTTGCTTTTGCCCTTCTGCTAGGAATGTAACAATGCTTACCTGGATGCTTGTCTCCCTCACCCATCCAAGGTGCTGTTCATTCACTTGTATTTTATCAGATAATATTAACCATAAAAATTCACCGTGAACTGGAGTTTTTCACTTCCTTTATATCAGGGAGGTGCATCTGTAATGTAACAGGATTGTATGTCAGGTCTGATAAGGAGACCAGAACTTCTCTGTTTCAATTCCAAATTCTAACTCTGATAGAAAGATGCTTGAATGTAACTCAGAGTAAAATTTAGCCTGTAGCATAACCTTCCTGTCAGAGGCAACAATTTACCACCTAGTTTGTGGATAGCATGAAATTAAGCATAACCACTATCCTAAACTGTAATAAAATCTATTGACATCCAGACTGTGTATTATGCATATGTAGTCTATTATCCCAAGGCAAAAATGCACAGAGGTTTGACAGCAACCTAATGAAGGAATGCAAAAGAAATAGGATTTAAATAAAAATCTGCAAAAGGACAGAAAATGTACCTGATAACCAAAGGGCTGCTTCTCTTTAAGATCTGTTTCAAGCAAGTGCAATTCTGGGAGCAGAAGAGGAGTTATGGGAGTGTGATGAGGAAGATTAAGGGGAAATGAATGCGGGTGATTGAGAAGGATGAAGATTTTTGTTAGGAAATGGGTGCCAGGGCTGCAGGAGATGATGCTGCAGAAGCAGTCAGAACCCAAAATGAGTCCATGTGATGGGGGGGGAGAAGGGAGGAACTGCTGATCTCCCACACTGAGGACAGCAGGGAGGGGATGAAGGGAGTCAATGCTTGTGATGAGTAGGAAAGGCTTGGTTTAAGGAAATCCTGTTTGGTAATCTTACCAGTTGTGACCACAAGGAACCACTGCAGCAATTCCTCCTTTGGCAGCCAGCTGGCTTCGTGGATGGACATCGAGTTGACACAAAGGCTACATTAAAGAGTAGAAACAACACCTGACTAGGCAATGAGAGATTGACCAGCTCCCACCAGAATGAGGGCAGAAACAAACATCCACATCCTGTGCATCTCTCAGAAGATGTAGTTGCAGGTCTTCTCCAGACTGCAGCCTACCATCTTAAGATTATCTTTTTTTCATTTTTCTCTTTGAACTCTTAGCAATAGAGAAAAGGGAAAAGTGTTGAGATTCCATCTTGAAGAAATAAGACTATCAGTCTAGTCTCAAGAAATGAGGGCTTTCATCCTTTAAAAAAAAAAAACAAAAACAAAACAGCTCTTGCTAATCATTTTTTAGCCATCTAACTTATTTAAAAGTTAGCAACCATCAAAATTACCATCCTTAATCTAAAATGTGTCAACATGCTGAAACCTACTGGGATTTTGCAATTTATTTTTAATGTGTAAATTGTCTTCGAGAATTAAGGGTACTATAATGTTCATGAAAAGCATGTTTTTACTATCACTGGAAAAATAGAGCTAAATAATAAATTAAAGCCTTTCTACAAAAACATTAATTTTTTTTGCATACATTTGTTTGTAAAGCTCCTTTATTTGTAAGCAGTGATAAAAACTATTCTGCACACATTCTTTTTTGATAGTGAGATGAGAAAAACGTAATAGGAAAGTAAAATTAAATTATATTTCATTACTGATGATGACCTGAATAAAACATGGAAAGAGCATTACCAGGCTTCAAAAACTTCTGGCACCTTGACAACAAACAGAACAAATCTATATCCACTTAAAAGCTCCCACACATTAAAGTACCCCAAAATAATAATCTCTCTTTCTGTAGCTGCAAACTAGATGAACTGGCAGTGAACAAAAGGAAAGCATTTCCTCTTGAATTTTTCATAAGAGCTGTGTTTCAAAAGAAGCATATCACATAGCCTCCTTTACTTCATTTCATACCAGGGCACACCCCATTGCTACACTCAAAATGCTTAGAAACCTCTCTGGGGTAAAGAGTCCCTGGGCATCCAATTTCAATCACATGCAGTGTTCATCAAGACTAATCTAGATCAGGAGTAAACAACATGCAAAGACAGGGCATTCTTACTAATACAGGAGCCTTTGTTTGCTCTGAAAGCAACACAGGATGCAATGCAGCATAGAGACAGAAGTTGGATAGCCCTCCAGACAGCTCAAAACTTTGATGTGGCCTTCACTGTGCTCCCAATAAAGCTTTCCACCTTTTTAGACACAGTTTTAAGGGGTGGATGCAGGATCCTTCCACTCTGCTCAGTATGGATGCTACAAGTTAAGAGTGCTGCTTCCAGTGCTGAGCTCCCCAGGACAAGAGAGTTTTTTATGTCCTGAAGCAAGCCTAGTGAGGGGTTGCAAAGATATTTAAGGGACTGGAATGTCTGACATATAAGAAGAGGTTGTAAGAGAAGGGGTGGCTCAGAAGGAACCAGAGAAGAGAAGACTCAGAGGGAATCTTATCCAAGTCCCTGACTGGGGAGTGTGGGGCTTGTAATGCAGAGGGAGCCAGGCTCTTCTCAGCTGTACTCACTGAAAGGACAAGAGCCAATAGGCAAAAGTTGACACACAGGAAAGAATAAACATTTTTAGTGTGAGGATGACTAAGAACTGAAACATTATGCCCAGAGATGTGGAGTCTCAGTCCTTGGACATATTTAAAACCCAACCGAGCATAGCCCTGAACAACCTAGTTTGACTTGCCCTGATTTGAACAGGGTGTGGGCTAGACAATCTCCAGAGGTTACTTCCAACATCAGCAATTGTGTGACACCAAAGTAGCAAAGACTGTAAGAGCTATTTTCTTGTAGAATGAGGATCATCATCCAGAGAAACTGCTCTGGGAGTGCAGCAGCTCTGAGAAATACACCTTACCCCAAGAGCTGCTGGACTCAGTACAGTGGTAATGGTGAGAACTCTGCTGCTTTCTAGAACTTCCTAAAGTACTTCAGAAGGTTGTAAAATCCTCTGAGCAGAGATCCTGCTTTGCTAAGTAGACCCTGCCCATTTTTCAGGGTCATCAAGGCACATGTTGTACTGCAGTAAATAATGTATAGCCAGTTGAGAGCCAAATGAAGAGCTAGAGTCACAGAGCAAATCTGGAACCTTCAGTGTCCTTGTCAGAATCTCTTTTAGGACAAAAAGAAAACAGCTCCAGCAGAGGTCAGCTAAGGAAAACATTTATTTTGTTGAAGATTTGCTCTGGCATAGAGCGTAACTTTGAAAGAAGAATAACAGCCTTTATGTTATGTTTAAGAGATTCAAATATAATCATTCCTTAAAAAGAAATAAAGGCACACATCCTCAAAATATTAGCTCCTATTTTTTCAAGTCCTTAAAAAAGTTCAGTCACTGTAAAAGTGAACAGAAAAGATTATTATTCAATTTCAATATTCCTAATCTGTGTTTATAGAAAAGTTAGAGAGGTTTCAATTAAGTTTAAACAATCCCAGAAGGTTGTTTCAAACAATGAAGGCTTTCTTCTTCCCTTTCATCCTTCTTTTGGCTTTCTTGGCTGCTCACAATATTTTAACTCTTCCCTGAAGTTCCCTGAGAGCCCCATTCCCCATGTCAAAGCCTGGTAACATCCTATAGTCACTGCCCATGCTGTGATTGTGATCACATCAGAGGGCCCTCAATGAGACAACATGAAAATTTATGTCTCTAAAGAATTGATTATTCCTGTAGAATATCTAAAATACTGCACAGCCAACCTTACAGTCTAACAGATCAACCTTTGAGTCTTTAAACTCTAGAGTTTAGTTTTAGAGAAAACTCTAAAAAATGAGGATGTGAAATCAGGAGTACATTTAAATAGCAGGATGTATGAACCACAGAAAACTGTCTTCACTGATAACTTCTCTTTCCCTCTTCGAGTATTTATTTTGTTGTATTGGGTTTGTGTGACAAAGTTTAATGGGACGACCAAGGTGGCTTCTGTGGGAAGCTGCCAGAAGTTTTCCCCATGTCCAATAGAGCCAATACCAACTGTCTTGGATGGATCTGCCACTGGCCAAGGGTGATCCCATCAGGAATGAGAGTAATGCCTCTGTGATAATATGTTTAAGAAGGAAAAAAGTTACTGCGCAGTTTGCAATTACAGCCAGAGAAGAGCAGAGTGAGAACATCATTTAGTTTAGTTCAGGGAGGACATTGAGACACTTGAGTGTGTCCAGAGGAGGCAACGAGGCTGGTGAGGGGCTTGGAACACAAACCCTGTGAGGAACGGCTGAGGGAGCTGGGGTTGTTCAGCCTGGAGAAAAGGAGACTCAGGGGTGACCTTATCACTCCCTACAACTCCTGAAAGGTGGCTGTAGTCAGGTGGGGTTGGTCTCTTTCACCAGGCAGCACTGACAGAACCAGAGGACACAGTCTCAGCTGTGCCAAGGAAAATACAGGTTGGATATTAGGAAAAAATTTTTCACTGAAAGAGTGATAAAGTTTTGGAATGGTTTGCCTGGGGAAGTGGTGGAGTCACCATCCCTGGATATCTTTAAAAAAAGACTGGATGTGGCACTTGGTGCCATGGTCTAGCTGAGGTGTTAGGGCATGGGTTGGACTCAATGATCTTGAAGGTCCCTTCTAACCTAGTCATTCTGTGAATTCTGTGAATTCAGTGAATTCTGTGAACATCTCTGCAGACACCAAGGTCGATGCAGAAGGTGGGGCAGGAGATGCTCAAGGCACTGCAGCCGAGATCCCCCTGCAGCCCCTGGTGCAGCCCATGGTGAGGCAGCTGTGCCTGCAGCCCATGGGGATCCATGGTGGAGCAGAGATCCACCTGCAGCCCCTGCAGGACCCCACACCAGAGCAGGGAAATGCCCAAAGGAGGCTGTGACCCCGTGGGAGATCTGTGCTGGAGCAGAGTCCTGGCAGGGACCTGTGGCCCTCTGGAGAGAAGAGCCCAGGCTGGAGCAGCCTGTCCTTAAAAGACTGACGCCATGGAAGAGTGACCCATGTTGCAGCAGTTTGGGGAGGACTGCTGCCCATGGAATGGACTCAGTTTGGAGTATTTCTTCAAGTACTCTCTCCCATAGGAGGAGTACTTGAAGCAGGGGAGTGACTCCTCTCCCTGAGCAGGGCCAGGAACAACAGGTGATGAACTGACCCCATTCCCTGTTTCCCTGCATGCTGGGGGAGGAGGTAGGGCTAGGAAGGAATGAGGCATGGGTAGAAGCTGGTTTTGCTCTGATTTTGTTAATAATAAATTCAATTAATATTCCCAAGTTGAACCTGTTTTTCTGGTGATGGAATTTGGTGCGTGATCAATTCCGGTCTTTATCTCAACCCATGAACCCTTCATTTTATTTTCTCTCCCCTGTCCACCTGTGGAAGAGAGTGATAGAGAGGCTTTGGTGGGTGCTTGGTGTCCAGACAGGGTCAGCCTGCTACAGGGGACAGTCTCCCATGAGAGGGACACCACACTGGAGCAGGAGAAGAGTGTCAGGAGAGCTCTTCCCAAGGAGGAAGAAGGAACAAAGGTAACATACAATGAACGGACTGCTGCCTCCATTCCCTGTCCCCCATTACCTCTGATGGGGGGAAGGTAGAGAATTTGAGAGTGGAGTTGAGCCTGGGGAGAAGTGAGGAGTAGAGGAAAAGTGTTTTAAGATTTGGGTTGTATTTCTTGTTATCCTGCTCTGTTATCCTGATTTGTTTGGTAATAAATTAAGCTAATTTCCCCAAGTGAAGTCTGTAACTGGTGAGTGATCTCCTCCTGTCCTTATCTCACCCCATGAGAGATTTATTTATGTTTTCTCTCACCTGTCCAGCTGGGGAGAAGAGTGACAGAGCAGCTTTGCTGTGCATCTGGTATCCAGCCAGAGTCAACCAACCACAATTGTTATGAGTCTGCAATGCATCTCCTTTAAGGAAAGGCCTTTTGTATGCAGAACTTAGCACAGGAGTAGCATGACAAAGCAGTAAATAAGATGTGAACATCAGAGAAAATGTGAGAATGGATCATAATTAGCTGTGCTAGGAGACTTGGAAAACTTGAGGCCACGCCTCAAGTACTGAGTCCACTTCTGTGCCACTCACAACAATAAAGGCATTGAGGGGCTGGATTGTGTCCAGGGAAGGACAATGGAGCTGGGGAAGGGTCTGGAGCACCAGGCTGATGAGGAGCAGCTGGGGAAGCTGGGGGTGTTCAGTCTGGAGAAAAGGAGGCTCAGGAAGAACTTTATCACCCCTTTTCACTCCCTGAAAAGAGGCAGTAGACAGGTGGGGGTCAGTCTCTTCTCCCAACTAACAAGTGACAGGACAAGAGGAACTGGCAAAAAAATTGGATGTTAGGAAAAATTTCTTCACCAAAAGGACTGTCAAGCATTGGAACAGGCTTCTTAGGGAAGTGGTGGAGTCACCATTGCTGGAGGTATCTAAAAGACATGTAAATATAGTGCTGAGGGGCACTATATTTAGTGGTTTAGTGAACATGGGATTTCTCAGCTGGGTTGAAGTGTTGGGTTAACGTTCAGATTTTATGATCTTAGGGTTTTTTTCAACATAATGATTCTATGATTCTATCAAAATAGAACAAAATAGGATCTGCAAATTCACAAAATCAATAACTATCAATACTACATGAGAGAAGAAAAATTCGGAAAGGCCAATTCCAAGAAAGATAAAAAAAAAAATTGTGCAGTTGCTTGCAAGGAGATATGGCAGAAAAATAAGCCCGTGTTATCACAAACATCATTCTCCCAGCCTTGCATTTAAGTGTGAAAAAAATACTATCAAAAGATTTATCCAAAAGCATATGTTAAAATCCTTAAGTAATAAATGAACAGTAAGAATGATGAATAAAACTAGAAATTCATATCTTGGTATGCAATACTGAGAGGAATAAGCAACAAGAGGATGCGAATGATTTAGAATATCACTTAAGAGTATAAGTAATAGGATGAAAGTAAGCTCAAGGTAGTATAAAATGACAGTAATTCAAACAAATACTGATGATTTGATATTTTGAAGAACCATCTTCCCAGAGGAATGGTGAAACCATGTGAAAATTTTCAGAACATAAATAAATGTACAACAGGGAACTCCTGTACTGTTGGAGAGATAAATGTTTTTTATTTGTCCATGCCATCTACTTATTACAGTGCTTTGGCTGAAAAACAAGAGGCAAGTCTTTCTTTCCTCATGTGGCAAAAGCAGGTGCTGCTGTAAACAGCATTAGACTGCCACTGGCAGATTAGCACTTGAGACATGTAGCCCAAAAGGAGGACAGAAATGATGGATCTAGGAAGTGATTGATTTTTGAACCAATGTGTGCTGGAAAACCTGCTAGGAATAATATAAGCAGATATGTGGTCATGACCAATGACAGGAGAAGGATCAGTAAATAATAAATTGAGCTCCCAGGATCAAGCAATAAAGGTGTTAAACAGCTTGGCAGGCTTTCCCAGGGCAATGCATCACAATGAAAGTTTAGGCAGAGTTTTGGAGGTTGACAATTTTGTATTTTGCTTCCTTTTTGTTTTACTTGAAAATATAACATACAAGTCCATTATATTTTTTCCAGAGAAATGTCTCTGTACGTTTCAAAACATAAATTGAGCATTTTCTCTGACAAAAAAATAGACTAAAGAACTGAAGGGCAGAGTGGCAGTTGAGTACCTGTTCCCATATCACCTGTTCTAATTTGATCACATTTACAATGTCATAATTAGAAGGAACTTTTAACATTGCTCACAGACCCCTCAGCTCTGATCCTCCCCTTCCACCATCCATTACCTCCACCCAGGTTCTCTTTGGTGGCTATCAAGAGACTGTCAGTGACTTCACCCATTTTGGGGTAAAACTTCTATGAAGAAACAGATTTTGCATGGAGACAGCCAGCTCTTATTTTTGGTGTTTGATCACACTGTGGTCTGGCCGCCTTTCAGGAATGCTCCTGTCCCCCAAATTTGTGTTCTATGGATTTCTCAATAAAATTCCAATTTCTGCCAGTGTTGGTTTCTAGATAAGAACCAGCAACAGTGGTTGTTGCTTTGATTTATTGAAGCATTGGAAGAGATTGTGTCTTCAAAGAGATTTATGGTCAATGAAAGCCTGTGTGCTGTTCTTCCTTTGGGATTTCTCCTCTGTGTAGATACAGAAGTTAAGAGCCACTGGCACAAGGTAAAGAACAGTAACTCACAGGACAGGTGAGTTAGATTTCATCTAGCCCTTCACAGCTGCTTGAATTTCAATACATCCAATGACCTCCAGTTACAGTGAAACAGAGGAATTTGAGCCCCACTGTGCCCAGAAGTTCCTTTCAGTGCTAAGTTGGACACATGTGAGTTTCTTCATAGGTCAGCACACTTGATGGATGAGGCAGAGGTGATGAAAATCAATATCTTTCTCCCATTTTACAGTTGTTAACTGGAGGATTAAGAAGATCATCACCATCCTCCTTCCTGCTTCTTTGCTGAGTCTGACCCATACCTAATCTCAGCCTCTGTCACCATATGCTGCTATGTCTTTGGATCTTTGTGAGACAAATAAAGACTTAAATTAGAGTATAGGTACTCATAGACATAAAAGCCCAATAAAACATAACTGAAAGTTGGGGTTTAATTTTCTTAGGGGACTGACAATCCCAGTGTCAATAAAATGGGAGGAACTATTTTAACTAACCCTGTATAGACAAGTCAGGAAATTATTTGATAGCACTCACACCATGAAGATGGCCCATCTTACCCAGTCCACTGCCTATATTAAATAGTACAGTGTTTACGGAAGGTCATTCTTGCCATAAAGACACTCCATTCTTTGAAAACTTTAGAGGTCATCTTCAACAAATATCCATGAAGAATAGACTAGACAGAATTGATACTTCCACAGAGCAGAGGAAGTAAATAGGTACATTCTGGAGGTTTTTCTTGTGTCTTGTTTTTTATTATGAACCCAATAAACCATACCTGAATATCAGACAATTCAGCTGCTCCAAAGAAAGGCAAACCAGCAGGACCTTAGCAGAGACCATGGAATGTAGGGACTGGAAGCCAATATTTTAAGAAGTAAGAGTAAATGAGCATTAGGGGATTGGAAAATAAAGCTATACACATTGTGATATAACCACTGGTGTCAGGGCGTATATTAACTTTTTCAGCCTTTTCCATTTCATGTTTTCTCAAGTGACATTTAAGGCCCTTCAAAACTTAATTACTACCAAGTTAATAATGGTGGTACATGGTCAGTGTTAAAGCTGGAGTCACTTATCAATAACAAGGTGAGAAAAAGGCAATCAAATGCTACTCCTCTTTAGAGTTCGTTAGGGACCAAAGACAAATATGTTGATCCCAATTCATGTCCAAAGTGAAAGTGGAAACAGCACAAATAGCATTAAAAATCCCTTTGCTACCAGGCAAAGTACAAAGACCAAACATGAATTTTAGCTATTTTCCATCTTTTCCTGGCCAAGGTGGAGGTAATTGACAGGCATTTCTGAAAAAGCTTCTTTTACTGCTGCTTACTACACTTGATTTTGTAAAAGGGAACTTCAACCTTAAGGACTGTCAGTTTGGCATCTGTAATGAGCATAATATTCATTTCAAAAGTAAAACTAGCAGAAAAAGCTAAATGACAGGCTAAACTGCATCTCTACAAGCAGAACTGCTGATCTCCCAAGATAGTGTTTCCAGCCCACACACCCCTCACACTACCAGGTGCTGTTGCTTCCCCCCCCCCCCCCCCCTCCCCTTTCNTCCCCCCCCCCCCCCAGTCTTCTTCATTACATTTCCTTGGCAGGATTTCCACTGTGGATGCTAGCAATAGACTTGCCTTGATGTTGCTCATCACATACCTCAGTGACAGCTTATTATTATCTCATTATCAACATTAATAATAAAAGTGTGTTTCTCTGAATTTGCAATGTGAGAACCCTATATATATATATATGTGTGTGTGTATATATATATATATATATGACTTCCCACTGCATTTATTTGAATGTGTAATGGCTGGATAAGTGCAGACTCAAAGCACTTTGAGGGAAGGACACAATTGTGATGCAGAACCAGGCCTGGTTGAGAGCTGTGACAGAGAGTTCTTGTGTGCCTGTGGGTAAGTCGTTTGACCCTATGCACACCTTTTTCCTCATTCCTAAAATCCCTCTTGCACCTTTAAGGAATGATTTAGGTTTGGTGTGCTACATGCTGCAATGTTTTAATACATGGCCTCAGTTTTGATATGAACAACTACAAACTGGTAAGTACAGGAATAAGCAATCTGATATTTGTGTTTCTGAAGACATGTATTTAAAAATAACTAATGGCTTCTTTTCCCTTTCACGCTGTCTAATAATAAATGTGACTTTCCAAAGAAAAACAACTTTTATTTTTATCCCAACGTGTTTTATTTTTTAATTTAAAAGTTCCTGGTTTTGAACGAATGAAAGTATTTTAGTATAACTTCAAGTATCAAAAGCTGACACACTATCAAAGCCAATTTCATAGATGAAATAAAAAAAGAAGAACATTCTCATCATAAAATAAAAACTGGGCATACTAGTAGGTCTTAAAAAACCTAATTTCTCATTTTAATTTCTGAGAATATTTTTGTTGCTATTTCAACGTCAAGTAGCCAGAGCTGTAAAGCTTTTAGAACTGCCCATAAAAAAATAGTGGTCAAAAGGAGCACTCCTTTAATGGATATTGGAGACTACAGCTCATTTGGCCTTACTGGGATTCAAGACATGCTGGTGGAAATAAATGCATATTCGTAGTAGGGGATGGTGGAACCCCTCAAACAGTGTTACTGAGGAATATTTCATCCATGCCAGAGAAATACTCCAGCCCAAGGATGGGAAACAGTGCTAACAAAACCCCACCCACTTGGGAGAGTAGCCAGCAATGTTCTTACACCTCAGGCTAGATTTCACAAGAAAGAATCAAATTAACAAAATCTGCAGCAGGCCAGAATATCTGAAAATAGTTCCATTTGCTTTCTAATGGAGATTGATTGCAGATGCATTAATCTTAGCAACTGTATTCTGACCTCAGTCTATCCCGGCTGTCAAATTTTATGCAGAGAACGTGAATATATTTAAAAAAAAAAAAAGTCTAAACTCATGGAGAATGTCTAGAAAATATTACAATTAAGACGAGAAAATGTCACTGACAGCTTTGTGTGTCCTTAAGCATTTCCCAAAACAACTTCTCGCATGGAACAGCTCTTGCATACAGTTAAAAAAATGAGACAATTGAATGTACTGTGTAGAAAGCAGTCTAGCCTAGAAAGAAAGGCCTATGTATGCTTAAAATACTATGGATCATCAAAATGGAATGGCAGACATTCAAAACAGAGGATGCACACATGGAATGCCAGCACAAAGTGTTTTATCTGTTCTCCTATGGGAAAATAAAAAGCAACAGGTGCTTCAAAGTAGAGCAGGAACAGTTTTTGAGGCATTAATGCTGTGTGGTTTAGTTCCTTCACTGAAACATAAACTCAGCAGCTCCTGTTTCATTTGAAAGATGACAAAAACAATATAAGTATTTCAATTTACTGCATTAAGAAGTCAGGAAGGCAGAACTCTTTTCCTCAGCCCAGATCTCTTCTCCACCCCTCCGCCACCTTTTTGAATTCACTCTAATTTTGAAGCCAACGTTGTTCTTTGAAACTGAATCGACATGAAAGTTAAACAAGCTCAAATGAATCTCATGAAGAAAGGACTGAATATAAACAAAACATTACTTTGAAGTTGCTGTTTTTCTTGCTGAAGAACATTCCTCCTCTAAACTGTAACTCAGCTCTGAAACTGTTTTCAGAACAGAAGTGTCTTCAGAAATATGCCAGAATCAAGACTGCGCCACTTGTAAAAATTATACATAAATTTGTCAGGAATACGGTCAAGCAGCTGTAATTAGGAAGGTGTCTAATGAAGACATATCTTAAAAATCCTTGGTCTAAGGAATTTGATTATTTTGGAAGAGATCTTTAAGCATTGGGATTAGAGAAAAAGCAACAAAGATTGTTGGCTTGGACTTGCTCTCCAATGACGTGTACAGGCCTCTGTTTCCCTTTAAGTTCCTAAATACTAAAAAAAAATTATATTTGTCCTTGCATGATGGTTTGTATGGAAGCGTCCCCTTTATGGGATATTTAAAGCAGTTTTAGCTGTTAAAACTAACTTGGCATCACAGATATAGGTACATCCAGGGCAGCTACCCAAAGTAGATACTTGATCTTTAGAGTACTGGTTTTGAACTTACTGTCAGTGTCCTCCCACCAATGTCAAAATCCTGTTCATTCATGTGATGATTTGTCTGTGTCCTCACACCTGGAAAGCTTCAGAATGAAATTCAGACTGGCTGAAAGCTGTGTACTTTATTTAATCTTTATTTCTTGCCTTAAACTTTCTTTAAACCAGACTTTTCAACGCCTTGCTTAGACAGTAAGATCAGGACAGCAGAGCTTAAATTTGCTGAAAAAGACTAAGCAGAAAAACTGCTGCAGTATAAACTTAGGTCGTCTGAGTATCACTCTATTATGAATATTAAATAACAAAGATAATAACCCGATTTTGCCAGTTTCTGTTCTGCTTCATTCGGCCCATGCAGAGTGTATTGAAATCCTCATCCATCCATGAAACCCTGGAATTTCTTGCTGGCTGGTATTACTATTAACACATGAAAAACTTTAAAAAATGCAATTCTTGCTAAGGAACATTTTTAAAAAAATAAAACTAATCTAAAAGTTTTCACTCCCTTGCCCAAGGATCACAATTTCTTGATCTATGTCTCTGTCTATCCAGCTGTCTGTCTTAAGGTTCCTTCTCTACTAGAAATAACAAGGTCCTGCACCTGGGTTGGGACAATCCCAAGCACAAATACAGGCTGGGGGATGAAGGGGTTGAGAGCTGCCCTGAGGAGAAAGACTTGAGGGTGCTGATGGACAAGAAGCTCAACATGTCATAGCAAGGTTCACTTGCAGCCCAGAAAGCCAGACCTGAGCTGCATTGAAAACCCTGTGGGCAGCAGGTGTGGGAGGGGATCCTCTCCTGCTGTGCTCTGGTGAGACCCCACCTGCAGTGCTGCATCCAGCTGTGGGGTCCCCAGCACAGGAAGAACATGGACCTGTTGGGATGAGTCCAGAGGAGGTCACAAAGATAATCAGAGGGTGGGAATGCCTCTCCCATGAAGGCAGGCTGAGAGAGTTGGAGTTGTTTGGCCTTGAGAGGAAAAGGCACCAGAGTGATCTTTGAGCATCTTCCAGTACCCAGAGGGGTTACAAGAAAGCTGACAGGACAAGGGAGAGTGGATTCAAACGGGAAGAGTAGGTTTAGATTAGCTATTAGGAAGAAATTCTTTACTGTGAGGGTGGTGAGGCACTGGCACAGGTTGCCCAGAGAAGCTGTGGATGCCCCATCCCTGGAAGTGTTCAAGGCCAGGCTGGATGGGGCCCTGAGCAACCTGGTCTAGTGGAAGATGACCCTGCCTGTGGCAGGGGTGTTGGAACAAGATCATCTCTCCTTCCAACCTAAGCCATTCTATGATTCTGTTATTTAGTTCATCTTAAAACCATCGTCTAAACTGTTAGAGAAAGTAATTTCTGTTTTTGATTGGCACCTCACCCAGCTGTATTTTCTTAATTGTGGTTAGAGAGTGAATGCACTCATCATACTTCCTCTGCTGACTTGACTTTTCTTGGATTCCCATGGGTCCATAAGTGTAGCTCTTATTCATCAGTCCTCCATAAAACAGTTCTATGTGGCAGAACCCAACCTTCAAGAAAAAATATAAATGATTTTGAAATTGCCTTGCTTTGGTCTGATAGTTCACTAGATAAGTCCTCTCTGTAGCCAAGGGACATTCAGTAGTAGCCTTACACAGATCTGATGTTCTCTTTTAGCTATAGGAAGTAAATTTTAGGTTTGGTGCAAGGCTCCATGTTAACAGCTGTGGAGGATGTGTCCTCATCCTCCTGACAGAGGACTATTGAGTCAGCAGAGCAAATTTTCTTGCAATAATTTCTTCTGCAGTGAAATTTTCTGTCTCTTTCTCCTACTTTCTGTGGCCCAGTCAATCTCCACATTGCCCTTTAGTGGCAGAAGGAATACCTGCTCTGACTTTTTTTCTGTTGAAATTTGATAATTTCAATCCAAGATAAATTTATGAATTTTGCATGAAAAAAACCCTCAATATTAATTAAAAAATAATGGCTTCTCATAGTTGAGGACCTCAGTGTCCTAGATCTGCAACTTCTGAAAAAGGAAGTTCTTGAAGAGACATAAGATCATCTGATCTAGGCACAAATTCTAATTCACATATAGCATGCCTACCAGAAACTAACCTACTCACAAACCCCAGCTTAAGATTTATTCCTTCTTTTGAACTGATGGAAATGATTTGTTATGATCTACCCTGGGACACAGCTCTAGCAGGATTTTCACCAATCTCACCCATTCCAAGTGAGCTACTATTAATTGATCCCTCTGAACTTGCTCTGTTTGGGAGTCTACTTCAGGCATTGATTTGTTTGTTGCCTTCATCAACATTATTTCAACACTGAGTTTTTTCTTCTAGATAATAAAGTGCTTACAAGTTTTAAAGTCAATTATAGCCCTGTGCATGGAACAGTTAATATCAATAAAAAGAACTCCAGATAATTTAAAGTGTGGCTCTGAACGTAATTTACAACATGACTCCCATATTTAGATTGACTGCATCTGGGGATGCTTAAATTTGAAACAGATGGTCAGGTGATTTGAAAACCACTCAAGGAAATCTCAAAATTAGCTCACAGCAACATGAAGGAATATTTGCTAGATTGAAAGGGGAAAAAAAGATGGGGCTGTTGACTGGGCTGAAGAGTAAATGAGACTACAATAGATGTTTAGTTCCATACCCTGGGAAGAATAATTCTTTGGGTTATGAATATGATATTCACCATGATACATACTAAGTAATAAGAGAGAGACACATTCTGACAGGCAAATGCTTAGTTTCAGACAGTTTAAAATCAGTGCCAATATAGAAACAGGAAATTTATCTTATAAATAAACATGACTAAATATATGAAGACTCCAGGAATTTGAAGTGACAGTTAAAGTGGCACCTTGTGGTTCATCATATTTGATCCCACTGTGTCAATGTCACCGTGGCAGCTGGTATTGAAAATTGCTAGTGGGGAAGAGGATAATAAGCTCCTCTCCTCATCCTTGCCACCTTTCCTAACCAAGTTATTTATATTTATGGCGGATGGAAACTGGGACAGTGGTTTTGAAAGGAGAAAAAAGAAGGGATGTCTAGGTTCACTATACTCAGATCATGCCTTCAAGTAAAAAGAAAAGTTAAGACATTTTAGCAGCAGGTAGGGCAGAAAACAGTAATATTTATCCCTCTGTAAAAATGCCATTTTTCTCCTAGTTCTGAGCTATGAACACCTGTTCAGCTGTGTCCTAAATTCACCCTGTTTTGTGTTGTAAGATTTAATTTTCCTGTATAGTTGTGTGCTTTGTGTAATGGAGAATGTGTCTCCAAGTCCCTTCAGATGGAGTCAAATCTCACTTTAGCTAAATGACCTCCCCAGCTCTTGAGTTATTGGATGAGGAAAGAGGACAGCAATGCCTTCACCTTCTCCCATTAGGTGTCTGAGTCTTCCCAGGAAATGTGTGGTTCTCCTAATACACCTCACCTGGATGCTGAATGCTCCCACGATTGGCCACTCTGAAAGTCAGGTGCTGCAATATTTGACATCAGAAGATTTGTCCCTCCTGCCCTCTTCACAGTCTTACACTTGGGACTGATATATGATATATGATTCCTCTACTATTAGATTTTATTTTGCTCAAGGAGAGCTCCACATCTTCCCAGTTCAGCCTCTGCATACTTTTCTCCGTGCTCCGAAGTGAAATTCCCATGCAGAAATGTTGTGAACACAATTCAATATTCACTATTAGATTATCAAAAGCTTAGGTTGTGCACATGACTTTCAGGAGACAAGGAATACCAATGACCCAGGATACCATGCAACTTTTCAAAACTTCCCATGAATCAGCAAGAGCCCCATAAAAATGGAGCTAGGTTGAGAGGACAGTGCTTTCCAGCAATATCTGCAGACTAGGACTTCTAAACATAAGAAATCTCCATCACTTTGCAGAAATATCAACACAGGGCATAAACCTGGGTCTTGGTGGAAGACACTTCTCTCCTTAAAGATGATACCTTTAACATTTGCAGCCTGACACCCTTAGCACAAACTACCTAATGCCCTCTCTTATTAATCCTGTATTTATATTAAAAGTTGGGCTGCAGCTTTTGGAAATGTGTAAGTTAACTTTTCATCCTCTCCAAAATTTATTCATTTCATTGTAGTATATATATATGGCATTTTCACATCCATCAGTATTTGAAATCCACTCTTTAAATTGTCCTATATATGCACATATATTTAGAAGTTAATAAAAAGATGCCATTCCCACAATTTTCTCTCCAATGAAATAGCCTGTGAGCAAATTACATTTTCTTTTTACTGTTTACTCAGCACAGTGAAAGAATATATTGACTGCTAAGTTTCTATGACTTTTTCCTAAGCATAAGAAAATGGACTCTCACTCTCATTAATTTCAGATATATTCCTTGTTGTTCCATAAATTGTCCCTGCAGCTCTGGCCTCTTTGCAGATTTACAGGTAGAAAGAATTAAGACACCTATTTATTTATTGCCATTTCCAAAACAGCTGTGTACCCACATGCTCTTCACAAAGTTTTATGCACTGTGGGTGTTTCAATTATAAAACCATGTGGCTGGCATATAAAAAACAAAGCCACTTCAAGAGCTGAATTTCTTAATTAGATGACTGGAGCCATTATAATTGCCTGTGATCTAGATATTGCTTCTATTAATCTTTTCCTTACTCTTCTTTAGCAACATGAGCTGTGCCACTAACTTAATTAAAACTGTACATATGAAAAGGGTACCATGTCACACTTTTCTCATTTTGTTTTTGTAACTGCCTGCTGCTGGTATGGTGAAAATCCTATATAATTAGTCATTTTGTTAATAAGGAAATGGTGTCATTCTGGGAGCAGCCTGGTTCACCCTGCACAGTGAAATCCGAGGTTCTGACTTGGCTCCTTGGGCACAGAAGCTGATGAGATGAAGCTCCGTGGAGGAATTTAGCTGGTCAGCCCTGATAAGCAATACTGAGGGCTGTGTCCTCTGCCTCTCACTCTGCTGTGTGGATCACATGCACTGCAACACCACAAGAACCCTCAGGGGAAAATCATTTACCTGCATGGATGTTTGCAACAGGAGTGACTGCTGTATCACATCTTTTTTTCTTGTAGGAAGGGATGTTGTAAACTCTTGCTTTCTCATGATACAAATTGTGCTCTATTCCACATAAAGATCTGAATTCAATGCTGATGTAACTGCAGTAATTTAGCAGGAGTCATGGAAAGATCTTGGTCAAGGCAAACTGTTGCAGTTTTCCTTAGCTTTCTCGACCTCATCCAAACACTTTAGCCCCTGAAACAGGAGAAAGCAAGCTCTGTCTAGATTTGTTTTCTCATAATTTCTTAAGTCTGTTATGATCTAATTAATGTCACCCAGCATAAAGATGCCATTTATATGTATTTACAATACATAATTTAATTGAAATATTTTAAATAACCTCATTATGGGAACAAAGAGGAAGCATAACAACAAAGAAAAAATCAAGCAAGAGCATTGCTGTCATACAGCATGGCAGAGAGCTATCTGATGCTGTTAAAATTTAAAATGGAAAATTAATGGACTAGGGATAATTCAGATCTCACACAACACACACCTCAGAGCTTAACACTTGCATGATCTCCAGAGCCACCAGGCACAGGATAGAAACAGGTGGCTCTGATCAATAAGAGATAAAACTAATGCAAATCAATATAAAAATTGTGGGCAGCAAATCATCCACAGCTGGCAAAATTCTCAAGATGGTCTTTGCCACTGAGGACAGCTGATACTAAAAGAATTTTATCAGTTTAACCCTTTCCACACTGGCAAATCAAGGCTACTCTCCTCTCTCTACATTAACATCTTGCCAAACCAAATAACATTTGATTTTTGAGCACTTGATTCAGCTGATTTATTCTGTACTGCAATGCTGACGCACTGCTATTGACACTTGACAGCCTGTTGGCTAGTGCCACCAAGGATGCCACCTGGCTTGTCAGGAAGGACACATCACTGAGGGCTCTTGGTCAAATTCATACTTAACTGCACCAGACAGGATGAGCACAATTGGTGTGTGGACTCACAGCTGGTCACAACCACCAGCACAGCCCAGCAGTACTCAGGGAGTTACATGGGTTTAGCTTCATGCCTAAATGACTGTGTAGGGACAATGATCTGGAGATACAACCCTCCCAAAGGTGACTCCTGCTTTTGCTGGAGCTGCCGCATCCATGCCATCACTAACACAAGCACACAGAAACACGTGCACTGAAACAGTGAACAAGGGCTTCTCAAACAGGCACCTCACTCACTGCTGGGGAGAGCAGCAAAGGGCAGACTCTGAATGTCAGGAGCTGCTCAGGTCATTTAATGTACTCCTGGAGCCACTTGTGGTGAGGAATCAGGATCAACAGAGTAGAACATGGGCTGAGGACATGGTGTGCTACTGTAGTGTGCACTGTGCTCCTCTCAAGTGCATCAATTACTGGTCACAGGTTCTCAAAATATCAGGAAAAATGGCAAATACATTTTTTTGTGAACTTGAATTATTTCAACATAATTAAAAGGTGATAAAAATTAGAATAAGGACCATACTTGATTTACAGAAATGCCTAAATTATTTCAGATGGAAACATATTAACCCATGCTTTTTAATCCAGTGTAGAAAACAGATGACAAACATCTTTTTTAATAGCCTAATTCTTTAATGAATTCTTCCACTAAGCCAAAGCTGTATTTGTAAAATGCTCATTCTGGAGATTTCTGCTTTCCTGGCAATTAAGCAAGAAAATAATAATTATTGTTGCAGTTGACAATTACTGCTACTGTTAATAATTATCATAATGCTTTATCAGAGAAAATTATTTTGATTTAGGCGGAAGCATGAAATTGTCAACAACAGAAAATTTCTGTAAATGAAATGAGTTTTAGAAAAAATTCTATTTGCTCATCAACCAATGAAATGGAAGGAGAGTAAACGCCAAACTGATGATTAGGCTAAAGAGAATCGACAATAACTAATTCATATGTAATAGCATGCATTTATTTTTAAGGCTACAAAGCCTGAAAAGTTCACAGACTAGATACTTGAGAGCAAACATAAGGCTGTCTGGATTGCATCGTCCTTTTAGTAACATGATTAAATCAAGCTACAGATAGCAAATAAAGCTTTTATTACTGGAAAATTATTCCATCTAGCACATAAAATTGCTGGAAGAGTTCTTGCTTAATTACAATTTTTTCTTTGGTACTATCATGCAAATGTTTCCTTAGAAGAACAAGTGCTGCCAAACTAAATTAGACAAAAAGTCAGGGGTTTATGAGCTTTACAAAAAGGTTAAAGCAGTTTCCAGCAATGTATTCTAGGTATAAGCCAGGGCAAAGGAGTGAAAGATCACAGACTAAGATATGCCAGATAGGTATAATTTGCTTTAGTGCAAAATGGTCTTACTGAAAATTGAACTGACTCACATGAGGGGCCATGATTTCTGAAAGTTGATTTATGGGTCTTGGGGGTAAAAAATAAGCCTTGGTAGAAATGCCACTCTCCTTTAAAAAAGTTATGAGATACTTTGCTGCTTTGGTTAAATACAAGTAATAAAATAATTTGGAGTAACTCAGAACTGGACAATATATATCCATTAAAGCAGACATAGTTTTCACAGCACTGCTGAGCTTAGGTAAGTTTTGTCTTCTCTGTTACACAGCTGAAGTTACTCTCCTGGACAGAATTAATCTGTTCTCAACTGGCAAAAATGAATTAAAGAAAAATACTTTCTTGACACCTCATAATATTGCGGGGAACAAATTAGAAGTGTAACAGATAGTTTCCACGAGGTCTTGATATACTGGAGTTACTTTAAAAAGGAGAGAGATGCCCATTTCATTATCCCTCAATTTTTTGCTATTGTCAACTGATGTTTCACGGAGGTCTTCTCACAGTAAAACTGACTTGTGCCCAGTTTTGTCATCTCCATTTTTATCTAGTTTTGTCACACTTTTACTTTCTCAGATTTATAGAAATGATCCTTCTGTCCGCACCTTTTTTGACAACACCTTCCTTGAGCTTCCCTATGAATAAAAATAAGCCAAATTGACATCAAGCCATAATTTGCATGAGCTAGTTTTGCCAAATCCTGCAGAATTTGCTTGGGATGAGTTCCAACACATGAGGAGTTGAGAGAAATCATCTCAAGGTCATGTCAAAGAAGAGGGTGTAAGTGAGAGAGGTGTGACCAGACTCGTCACCCACGTGTCTCATGTTGATGAGAAGAACAAAACTCTGCCCCTAGAAGGGCTCTGTTGTATAACTTTGCCTGGGTGGCCAGTTCAGAAATATCCATTGTTCACGTGACTGGCTTGTGTGCTCACACCTGCTGCTGCTGCTGTGGTCTCTGCCTTTGCAGCCCCAGGTGTTTGCAAGCTGCAGGTTTGTGTATTCTGTACAGTTCTTGCCTCTTGCCACCAAAGGCATTCTGGAAAGTTTCCCTGCATGATGTGTTACAGCTGACAGGTCAGCCATGGGTGTGCTGCCACCGCTGCTGCTCAGCAGCTCCTTACAAGACTGTCCCTTCCCTGTGCTTGTGTTAAGAAGGTTTTTTGCAAGTGTCCTGTGCCAAGCAGTGAAACGAAATGTTTCTACTCCATTTGAAGACCTCTATGACAACAGGATTCCATTGACCATACTAAGTCTTAGTGCACAAAAGCAGATGTCATTCATAAATTTCTCTTCCTAAAGAGTTAGAGGCAACCTGCAAGAAAGGAATGGCTATTATAGTAAAAGTGCTCTATTTCCTTTCATCTCCTTGTATCTGTGCATAGGGCCCTTCATCCTGGCATGGTGGTAACTTGAAAACATGACAATATACCTTCATTGCATTTCGGAGAAACAGGTCATGTAGTATTCAGGTTAGAAGCACACAATTATCTTTAACTCCATCCCAGGAGCAGTGTTTCTGCTTCCTCAACTTGGAATTGCAAGTGTTATTGCTGGGATGGACGTGATTTAATCAGGCACCCAACAAGGCCTCATCTTCTATTCCCTTCCTCCTAGCTCCATTTTATGTTTCCTTGCATCTGTAAACAAAATCCTCCAAAATTTATTATATAAAAATAAAAACCTCTCTATCTGTATCATAGGAGCACATTGGCTTGTTCTTGCCTGGTTTAGAGTTCTTTCAGTAGCTTGCTATTTGTGATTTACTTCTAGGCTTGTGTTTTCTATCATGCTTCCTCTAGTGTGTAAAGAGCATTTCTGGCAGATTTGCCCTGATAAATCCCTGTGGCCAGGACTCCCAGGTGAAGTGTCTCATCTAATGCACTAAAACCAGAGCTGCAGAGCCAGATCTACCCCTCAGGAAGGACAGAGAATGTGCTTAGTTATGGTCCAAGCTGTAAATCTGGTCAAAAAAAGGTCAAGCAGAAATTCAAAGAAAATTTCATTTTCCATAAAGCACTACAGATCCCACTTAATATGTGGTTCTGGTGTTTTCCAAAACATTGCTTTGGGTTTTGGATTTTTGCCTTATTTTTAATCTGGTATTAATTTAATTAGCAAAATTTTGATTCATTTTGATAACAAAAATTTTGTTATTTGATTTACTTCATCCTGGAGGTGATGTCAGAAAGGCAGCAGTGCCATGTGATAATGGCAGTTCTTAAGCAAAACCAGGGTGATTTTAAGAATCAGACAATATTTCCAAACCCCAGTCTCATTTTTATGAGCTATTTCCATACTGTTTTCATTCAGACAATTTCCTTAGACTTTATCATGATATTTTGAATAACAAAATGGACTTCAGGGGGAAGTTGCAGGAGTACAAGTGAGTCACAGGAAAGCAACAGCTATGGAATTTTCTGAGAAAAGGTAGAAAAGCTCATCATTAAGTGATTTGGTGATGGTGAGCAAAGTTAAAAAAAGGACACCCCTCCTTGATTTTTTTTCTCTGTCCAAGTAATTAATATATTATTGGCCTCAAAAAAAGGATTGCACAACCTTATCTCTTACTCAGAGCAACCTTGTTAGTAGTTATCTTGCCTTCCAAAAAGCTAACACTGTATATCTCTAGAGCTTTTCACCACAAAAGCACATAGTTGGCAGCCCTTACTGCAACCAATAGGAAGAGCAAAATCCTTATGCACCTTTGAAGGACAAATGTTTTGGCTGGGACATAGGAGTTAATTAATATTTTTCTTGTTCACAGCACTGCAGTGTCCCAACCAAGGTCAAGGCTGCATTGTGTGAGGCATTACATAGATCATGGAAGGAGCAAGCTGCTCAAAGCTCAGAAGAAGGGAGTGATAAAAGTTAGAGGACAGAATGGGAGTGCATTCAAAACACATGCTACAGAGAGTGCTCATCACATGAGTTTTAAGCTTGGGTCCTGCCCAAATTGTTGTGCTGCTGCCTCATAGCACAAAAAAAATACCATGTAATAAAACTTCAGTGATTTTAAGTTTTTTTTTTCTAAAGAGGAGAGGTGCAACTGCAACTAAATTATCCTCCTGAAACAGGGATTGATAGTTATGGTCACAAATCAGTTGGAGCTTACAAGTGGGCAAAGTGACCATAAATGGCCTTTGCTTTGTTGAATGCAGCATGTTTTATTCACAGCAGAACAATCCAAGTTGTGTGTGGAGGAATTGCATCATTTCCTCAGACCTAACACTCTTGTGCTGAAACTCTGGCCCTGAATCAAAATGAGGTTTGCAAGCAGTATTGAAATGGAGATTCTTATATAATGTATATCTCTGGGAGTCTGGGTATACATGGGTAATGAATGTAATACAATTTTAATGAGAATTTCATTTTATGACTCAGGATACAAGTAGACATAACTTCTCCTAATATAATTACCTTTGATTAATCTGTGGGAGTTATTAATTTCAGACAAAAGTTTTGCTTTTCTGAATGTCCAGACTAATGAAATTACTCTTATTAGTTTGACAGTAGATGATGACACAGATACAATAGGCACTGAAACAGAGATGTATTGGGCAGCTTACTGAAAATCGAAATTGCAGCAAATGAATATTGCACATTGACCCATGAGCACAGTGGCCACTTTTTCAACAAGAATTCTTTTATCTCCCCTCTGTTTGCACTTTAACATACACACAGCACAATCTGCTTCAAGCTATCAACAAGCACCTCTCAGAAACACAAAGCAGGAATGAGAAGGAAGCACTATTGAAGGAATATTTAAGTATTCCACCCAGGCATATTAACATTATAATTTATATTCTGTTATGATAGTGGCCAAGGGAGTGAAAGAAAACTGGTCTCCATTATGTAAGGAGTTGTTCTGACTTGCCAGAAAATAAAGTCTGAGCTCACAAGAATTCAAAATCTTATTTCCAGCAAAGCAAATATAAGAAACTGTGGCAGGGAATTCAAAGAGGTCTGACAAGGAAGACAGTATTAAGGAAGGACATGATGATGGATTGTACCACTCTTTAATCTCCTTTCTTGCAGTCTGATCTCTTTTATTCCATGTACTGTTCTGCTGAAAAGGGGTGCAGGAAGGAAAGCTGCTCACCTGCCTAAGGTGACAGATACTCCCTGCTTGAAGTGGAACTCTCTGGGTTGAGGGGAATTTGTGCCCTTCCTGAGAAGAGCCTGAGTGAAGCAGCTGGAGTGCAGAGACTGATGAGGGCAGCAGTAAATCTGTAACAAAGACTGAGACTGGTAAACTTCTAGAGAACGAGTGAAAAGACTTTCCAAGGACCAAATGCAACCTACTGAAGTGGAGATTGTTACAGTCCAGAAAGGTTCTGAAAACCACTAGGCTGAGGCCAATGTTTTAAGAAAGAAGAACAGAGGAATATGATTGCAAATCCTTAAATTTCTAATGTATTTTACCCAAAGGATCTTAGATCTGAAGTACCATTTCACAATTTCACTTTCAAAGTTACTTCTTTCTGGTGTTTCCAAAAGAACATCTGTGATGATGGAGAGCATGCCTGGTGTTTGTGGTGTGCTCTAAGTCCGCCTCAGAGCTCTGACTCACTTCAGATCCTCTTATACCCTTGCAAAATTTAGGGGCAAAAAATAATGAAATACAGAGTTTCAGATTTTTTGCATCATGCTTGTACATAATGCATATAGAAATCAAATTAATTTTAAATATTTCATATATAAAGGATCAAAGAATCTGGTTAGAGGATGAAAGGCCAAACATGTTACTAAATGGATTAGTCTCTGAAATAAGCTAAATTCTAAAGTCCTCCCTTACACAAAGCTTGCACTAAATTTTAACAAGTTTGCCTATAAAGGGCTGGGAGAAAATCGAATATTATTTTATTTGATTTAGCAGTGGATGAATATTTCTCATTCTGTCACAGTAAGATTATTTAGTCACAAAGAGGTACTAAAATAAAATATTATGAAAGATAAATTCTTATATATAAATGGCAAATACTTTCCCTATATATTTTTACTTTGGGGCACAAACATTACAAATGTGTCTTCTGTTTTAAGCATTATTTTTCCTCCAATGCTTTTACCATTACCTTCCCATATTTATCATTTCAAGCAAAATCCCTGCCCAATTACATCTGTATTCCTGGATGCCCTGCTTCCTCCTTAGGTGAAGATAATATGAGAGTCAGGTACTTGCTTTCTTTCTGCATTTCATAGTGGAAGCCTTCTTTTGGGGTCCAAAACCAAATCACCAAGAGATATTTTCTGCAGGGACCTTTACTTAGATTTGTACTGTTACATGCTTCTTCTAGGTGCCTACAATGAAAGGTAAAACTAACCATCCTACTTGGAAAAATGCAGAGATCTTTCATTTCTACGTTTCCCTAATAAACATCTCACTGGCACTCTCTCTCCTGAATTTTAATGATGGGTCTTTTTAAGTTCATAAGCATTAAACAGATATGATTTCTTACTTAGGAAATACCATTACAAGTGATTCACATGTAACTCACAACTTTGTGATTAAAGCAATTGTGAATTTTCCTTGTCAGACTTGAAACAAGCATTGTATAGAACAGTCCTACTCTGTTTTCCAAATTACAGTGCAATAATTGGCTCGTGGTTCCAAGTCACGACTGAGTTTCTGTATCTCCTACATTGTTTTCTTCTCTCTTTCATTTCCATATCTACATCTTTGTTTTAAGTTAAGAGCTGAAGAATTATTCAGCAGCATAAACCAGCAATTTCTCTTTGCTGTAAAACTTTCTTTGACATTTTAATAGAGTATTAAAGATGCTGAAAAGTGTGCATTAAAGATCGTATGTACAGAAAAATAAATTTTAAATCTATTTTGCAGAATTTGTGTCTGTTCTTCCACCCCAAAAAACAACTGAATGGCAACATTTGATTCCTGAATATAGATGGTGAAAATCTGACAAGTCGAATTAGCTGCAGACAACGTAGATATTAGAATAGTTAAAAGCATAAGAAAATATGCTACCTTTAAGATATCACACTGATTAGGATGGCCCTAAGGCTAACTAAAGATGATCCCCAATTATGAAAAAGCACTGCTATGTATAAGCAATTTTAATGAGCAATGAAATTAGACAGTGAAGCTCAAAAGAAAATGATGATATATATGCACAAATCTCATTACTCTTGTGGTATGGAAAATTCAACATAGAAACATCTGAAAGTAAGAAGGTAATAATTTATCTCTAAATTTTCCCTTCAAATTAAGACTTTGTCACATACTGATTTTTTAAGACATCCTGAAATGCATAATTGGCACCATATCATCAAATGTGTAATGCTACTTGTTATAAAAGGTATATAATTTTGTGTCCCACAGTGTCTCTCTGCATCATAAAATTAGCCAAGGATTTTGCCTTTCAAAGCAAAGGACTGAGCTCCAGCATATAGAAGCCATCTGCTGAAAGAATCAGACAGAAACTGCCACAATCACCAAACCTGAGATACTGCCAGCTTTACCTAAAAGGAAACACAACATGTCACACTCGTCTGACATTCCCTGTTGTCAAAGAATACGACTTGCATACTGATCCAGCAAGCATCTGAGCAGCTTCAGGCATGGAAATGATTTAGACTGATTTTATCATTTGGATTGAAATAGAAGAAAAGGAGAAGGATCTAGGATCAAAGTGTTCCAGCACCAGATTGTGGAGCTACTATTCTCAGCAAAGGCCATTCATCTTGCATGCCTTGGTTCAGGCAAAGGTCCCAAAAATGAAACTCTAAAATAAGTTACAAATTTATCACCTTTGAAAAAAAAAGAAAATTCTATTCTGTCATGGCACAGTCACCAAAGAGAGTCTGAAATAAAAGCTTCATTAGGAGAGGTTTACAGAGTTGGTTCTTTCAGTTTTGTCTATACTATGGACTACCCATGGCAAAGACATGGAAACAAAGCTGGTCCATGTGCATCCACACTTTTTACTGCTGTAGTATTCCTGTGCCAGTTAGCAGTTTTTCATTGTCCAGCAAGCAGTTTCCTTGTTTTGCTTGGTATTAGCATCAGTCATGATCTCTTCTTTGTTACTCAGTACAGTCATCCTATTTGAGAGGAGAAAGAGAAAGACTTTATCCAGACAAGTATGACCTGAGCCGTGCTGTCTGTCCACTCAGCCAAAAAGCAGGCCCTTCTTTATCAGTAGATGTGTAGCCATTCTGTCATAAAGAGAGGAATTGCACACATGGTTCTATATCACAATTAAATGATAGCCACATGTTTCCAGGGACAGGGCATCCACCACCTCTCTGGGCCACCTCTTTCAGTGTTTCTCCACCCTCACCATAAAAATTTGCTCCCTATATTTACTTCAAATCTAATCTCTCATTCTAATCTCCATTAGTACTGAAAGACTGCAGTGAGGTGTCCCCAGAGCCTCCTCCTCCTCTCCAGGCTGAACAACCCCAACTCTCTCAGCTTTTCTCCATAGGACAGTTGCTCTCTGATAATTTTTGTGCCCCTCATCTGGACTTGCTCCAACAGGTTAAAGCCTCCCTTGTGTTGGGGACCCCAGAGCTGGCTGCAGCCCTGCAGGTGAGGTCTCACCAGAGCAGAGTAGAGGGGCAGAATCCCCTCCCTCACCTGCTGCCCACGGGGCTTTGGATGCAGCCCAGGATATGGGGGGTTTCTGGGCTGTGAGAGCACATTGCTGGGTCATGTCCAGCCTCTCATCCACCAGGTCCTTCTGGGAAGAGCTGCTCCCAATCCCTTCATCCCCCAGCCTGGATTGATAACAGGTTTCTCCAGCTCATGTCCACCACCTTGCCCTTGGTCTTGTTAAACCTCATGAAATTCTCATGGGCCATTTCTCAAGCTTGTCCAGGTCCTTCTGGATGGCATCCTGTCCTTCAGGTGTGTCAACAGCACCACTCAGCTTGATGTCTGCAAATTTGCTGTGGGTGCACTCAATGCCCTTGCCTGTAATTGACGAAGACATTAATTAGTGCTGGTCCCAGTATGAACCCCTGAGGGACACCACTGTCACCAACCTCCATCTAGACAGTGAGCCACTGACCACTACCCTCTGGGTGTGACCACCCAACCAGTTCATCATCCAAACAGCCCACCCATCAAATCTCTGTCCCTCCAGCACTGAGTGAAGGATATTGTGCAGGACCTTGAATGTCTCAGACAATATCTCTGACATAAAGAAAATTTGTGCCCAGAGTTTTCAGTTTACAGAAAACAAAAATTCCTTACATTTCCAGAAGAAAATATTTTTTATCTGCAAATCAGTAAAAAACTAGAGATTTTTCCATTTCTTATGTATTGCTCCAGTGACATTGCTATATGTTCTTCGGAAAACAGTGGCAAAATGACTGGACAGTGAAAAATGGCTTTGTAAGAGCACTGTGTTTCATCTGCAGCACATAAGTTGAACATCTTGTGCCTAATATGGTGCTGGACTGTGTCTTCTGTCCTGTGAGCAACTGTTTTTCCCCAAGAAAAGAAAAAGGAAATAACCTGTTGAGAAGCACCATTAAAAGACACCAAGCAATGGGTTACAGAACAGTCCAAACCAGGGCATTATTGAATTTCAGACATATCTGTAGCTCTCAATGGACCAGTTTTGTACCCTTAGAACTCCTTGACAACACATCACGTGTCTTGATTTTCTTCTCTCCATACTCCAGGTTTTCTTTTCTGCAGTTATTTCTCTCATCATACCGATGAAAAAAAAAGCATGGAGCTACTGCCATGTGCTGCAGTGCTGCCTATGCTGCCAGCACTCTCTTCATCCCCTACATAAAGCTCTTACCCTCACCCATGTCTCTGTTTGAACTACAAGTTCTTTGGGGCAAAGATCTTCTATCACTATGTGTTTGTAGAGTGCTTAATATAAGGAAACCATATCATTTATTGGCTCTTAGACATGACTGTAATAAGCATAATAAATAATAATAACCTTTTTAGAGGTCCACCAATTACCAGAGATCAGAGTAGAACCTTGCAGGAAATGGGAGAGCTGCTTGCCCTGGGGTACTTTCTGTGCCATTCTTAGCACAAATTATTACCAAAAAAGAAAATTGCTCATAACGAGATCTAGATGCAAATCTTCACAGGGAAGGAAGAATTAAACCAGAAACTTGGGGGGAGGGTTCCTTCTGGCCTCATGTTTGCTATGGGCAAATGGTCTTGGCCTAATTACAATTTTTTCTCTTAGAATTTGTCAGTAATTGTGGCAAAGAGCAGTCTAAATGGGATATTGTTAGTAGTGCACTCTTCTCCCCTTTGCCCAATTTGTTTGAAATAGAGTTGTCTTCTTTATTCCCCTCTGTGTTTTCTCATTCTCTCCATCTCTCCAAAGAGCTCTTGCACTGTTCTTTCCTCTTCCCTCCTTGCTCTACTTCTTCCTCACTTCAGTCTCTCACTGCACCCCAAAATCATCACTCACACCTCCACACAATACTCAGCCTCCTTTCCCTCTGCTTTTTCTCACAAAAGCTTATGCCTGCTCTGAGTGGTGCTCCCAGGTGGTGATTAATGAGAGCTCTAGCTGAAGCTAAAAGCTGGGATGAGTGTCAGTATAATAACAAACATTAGTGCAGGCCAGGGAGGCAGAAGCACATGTTTCTCTTCCCCAGGCTGCCAACACAGTTACTATTCCACAGCAACTGCTTTGAAATACTGAGTTCCTGGGCCTCATTCCAGCCAAAGATGCCTAAAGGTCCTGATAACTTCTGAGGTGCAGGAGAAGATCCAGATCTGTATCACATTTTAGGAGAGGATCTACATTTCCCTAGATTTGTTATCATGTTAACTCTACAACAGGAAAGGGATTTTCTTACTGTTCAAATGCCACCAAAAAAAACCAATAAAAGGCAGGAGAAGTTTCTGCATCTGATGTTGTGGTTTAAATCCAGCTGGGAACTAAGTGCTACAAAACATTTCACTCACTCCCCACCGGGTGCGATAGGGAAGAGAATCAGAAGGGTAAAGATGAGCAAATTTGCGGGCTGGGACACACAGTTTAACAGGCAAAGCAAAAACCATGCATGGAAGAAAAACAAAATATTCATTGACTGCTTCCCATGGGCAGGCAGGTGTTCAGCCACAACACAGCCTAATACTGAATACTGTGAATAAAATCAACTTTTATCCCATTCAAATCCAGCACAGATGGTAACAGTCCAAAAAGAACATCCCTATTTCCACATGGTGCTGCATGGGGCAGTGTTCCAGGGGTCTGTGCTGTGGCAGAGCTGCCTTGACCTGCCTCAAACATCCTCCTGCTAGTCTCTCCTAGTGTTCCCATTCAGTGAGCATGCCTGCATTTCAGACAGAAACCACTTAGGTCCTATCATGATGGGCTCTGAGGAAAACGGAGAAGTGTGCAAACAGAACGACTGACGTTTAATCTCCACTTCTGCACTTTTATCTGAGATCCTTGACAATATGCTGTGATTGGATAATGATTCAGGGAGAAATATTGGAGAAAGTGCAAAGAAATGTGTGAAAATAAAAAAAAAAAAGCCAGAGAAAGAACTGTGCTCTAAAGTAGGTATCCATTAGGGCTAATTTTATGCTGAGCTGGGAAGGAAAATTTTAGACTGCTATGATACAGCTACAAAGCAACAGCTGAGTTTCTGTATCATGAAGAAAAGTCTTCCTATGGGTGCACTGATAATGCTGAATTAAAGTAAAAGTCATGATGTGAAAAGGTTATTTCTATACAGATATTGAAACCTTTAACAGGACAAAAATGATACAAAGCCCATATTGGATTTATAAAGTATTTTACATTTGCACAGGCTTATAGAATATCCTAAGTTAAAATGGACCCATAAGAACTATACAATCCAACTCCTGGCCCAGGATACCCCAAGAATCCCATCACATGCCTGAGAGCACTGTCCAGACACTTCTTGAGCTCTGTCAGGCTTGGAGCTGTGATGACTTCCTTAGGGAGCCTGTTCCAGTGCCCAACCACCCTCTGAGTGAAGAACCTTTTCCTAGTACCTAAACTAAATGTCCCCTGATGCAGCTTTATTCCATTTCCTTGGGTCTTGCCACTGGTCCCCACACATCTGTAGATGCCATCAGGACTAGAGCCAGGCTGCAGTAAAGCTGTTCCAGTGCCCAGTACAGAGAGCTTGGTGAATGGCCACACTGCCCTGCCTGATATTCCATCCAGCTTGTGCTCAAATGAAGACAGGATGAGAGTCAAAGTACTAACCATTGCTCTGGATTGCTTTAATCTGACTACATTAGATCCTCTCACATAAGTTCTAACCTTGTTTTCCTATATCTATAGTTGTCATAGGTTTTATCAGCCTCTTATCTTTGCAGTTTGGTCTAACCCTTATGCCTCCTTTTCTTCCCTCTCTTGCATTCAACACTGACTTTGGAACATGGATTTGAGATAAATGAGAGCTGAGCAGAGATCAAAATCTATTGTACTCATTAAAGAAACTTTCTGGCTGCTTTGCTCTTCAAGTAAATAGTGTGTAACAAGTTGTCTGCTAAAAAATGAAGGTCTGGGATAATGGAAGACCTTGTGCTGTTGTAAGAACAGTCAGCAAGATGATGAGTCAATGTCCCAGCCTGATACCAAGGGACACACAGTTTAGTCTTTGTCCTTATGTCACAAATCACAAACGCTCATGGCTGTCCCCAGGCTGATCCTTAGGACACAGTAAGAGCCAAATTACATCCTGCTTAAGGAAAAAAGGTGTCATGGGGTCACTGCAAACCTGGTCTTATCATCCCAAGTACTGTAACATTTATTCTCCCTTGTGAATGTATCTGGATCGATTCTGATTGCATTTTGCTTTCCTGCTCCTAAATAACCCCATTAGGAGATGACTGCCAAAGGAAACCTGGGTGTTTGGGGCTCAGACTCCCTGTGCTCTGTGCTGGATGCTTCAGCTGTGAGGGTCCAGGATGGCTGAAGAATTTCTCTGTTTTCTGCTCTAGAACTACCTGAGTCTTGCTACTCTCTAAAAACAGTCCCTTCCTATGTCCCACCCTTCAGCCTGCTAGCAGAGGGATACTGAGAGAGGAGAGACCAGGAAGACAGGGAAATGGGTTAGGCACTACCAGAGGAGAAAACCTGCTGTAGTCTGCCTGAGGAAGACATGACCTGGCTTGAGTTTGAAGGGAGGCAGGGAAAGGGAAATTTGGGAACATCAGGGCCTATCTGGAGAATTGTGCAGGATTTCCTTTTCTAATATCTAGGTTTTTTTCATCCTTTTAAGGCCCAAAAGTACTGGGAACAGTCCCCACCTCAATTAAAATGCATTATTAAATTAAAAATTAAAATACTTTATTCCCAATAATTTCATTGTGGAATTGTTTATCCAGTTCAGGAGAAGAATTTCTATCCAAGCCTGGGAAGTATGGCCTTTCTTCAAATCCCATGCCAAGGGCTGTACTGTCTCAGAATGATTTTCTCTTCATAGCATTTGACAGATACTTTGGTGCCTAAAAAAATATTTCCATGATTTTATTTAGACACATCTCAATTTAAAATCTGAATCTGATGGAAACATTCTCTTCAAGGCAGATATGTCCAAAGCACAGCTTCAGTCCAGGTGGATAATTTAGTTTTTCCCCACTGAGTTATATGATCTTTTAATTGGAAATCTCATCTCCACCGTAATTATTGCAGTACAAGGAGAAGATCCCTGACAGTAAGTAAAAATTTACTAGGTTCAATAGATGGGAATATCTGTTTTCTAAGATGATTGACGTCTGTGATAGAGGTGGTTGGCAACATCCAGTTCTGGAATTTTTAACAGTGAATTCCAAAGAAAAATAAACAGAGAAGAAAAGCCTTATTTAAGCATCTGGTTTTGGAGAACTCAATCAAAGATGACATAGTGTCTTAGTACTTGTCAGAATCGGGCACTAAAGCTCTGCAAACTTTTCCTTGTGGCTTGAACCTATTTTTATAGGTTTTTATATCTTTTTACTCCATTGTATATCTATAGAGAAAAAAATACCTGCTTTTGCCCATTTCAGAGCCTAAATTCTGTCTGTTTTTGTTTATTATGCCCTGTTTTGCTTAAAGAAAATGGCAATGTTGTTACTTATTTTATACTATTTATTTTAGAGTAATTCTGTATCCTTTGAACATTGCTGATTTTTTCCTTGTGTCTGACATAATTTTTTTTCCTTCCAGTACTTTAAGGTCAGTGTTTCTAATCACATCCTTTATCTTTCAGATTCTTGCATTGCAATTATCCTTCCCCTCAGTCCTATAAAGACATAACAATACTGGTTCACTTTGTCCTTCCTCAGGGACTATTCATTCCAGACTTCCTGAAAGACCAGCCTGAAGCAGCTGACAAAATTGCCCCTTAATGAAACTGCCCTATGAAATTACTCTAGAATAAGCTCCACAGTCATAGGAGAATTCAAGCTTTATGAGTGTTTTGCATTAAATTTATTTTTAATGTGAGCATTTTAAATAAATCATTAAAAAGAGAGTAGAGTATGGGAAGTAGAAGCTGCATAAAGGCTCTGCACTAATAGAGCCATCCTACCACAGTAAAATAAAATCAGTTCCTACTTTTTTGTGTGGCTTTATTAATCAGTTATTTGAATAACCTCTATCACAAGCAGCATACTGAATCTTTACTAAAAAGGTACCACAGACAAGCACATTACGTTAAATGACATAGAAGATTCTCACAGATAAACGAATATTAAAATCCAATGGAGATAAAATATTACTTTTCACATATATATAATCTATGCTTGTTTATCTTCAATATACACACTCTGCAAACAGGAGAGTAAGTTTAGACTGTACACAGTCTATATGGATAGTTTCCAGTTTACTCTTTCAGTTTTCCTGATTGGTAATTATTCAGACTTTTTCCATTTCAGAATAACAGCCGTGCTTCCCACTGGAGAAAATACAGATCCTTTAGAGGGAACTTGTAAACCTTGTGTTGACTTCTCCCAGTCACCTTTCATGACATTTATTTGGGAGCAGTCCATCAAACCATAAGGTTTCTCAGACCACAGGTTTGACTCTCTGTGCAGACATAGTCTAATGCAAAGGCTCATCTAACCCAGATAGTAGTTTGTAATTGGTTGAAATTAAGCCATTAGCATTTATGAAAAATGTTAGTAATGGCTTTTCTTATTATTATTTAGTGGTTTTTGTTTTGGGATTTTGGGGTTTTTTTGTTGTTTTTCTTTCCTACCTGCTCTTCTTTCCAGACTTCACCTTAAATATGACCTTATATAAGGAGACAAACAAGTAAGATATCCTTCCTGTTATCCTGTTTGCTTTGCACTTTTAACAACACTTCACCATGTGTTTGCACTGAGAGGGCATATCAGGTCACCAATCTATCACCTACTGTGCTGAACAAAAAAGGAAAAAAATTAATTCTGCCCCAGATTTGGCACAGGTACAACACAAAACTACACTAGGTACGTGGTCAAAAGTAGGCAACAGAAGAAATGGCAAAACAGAATAATGAATAAACTGTACCCTCTACCTTCTTCTGGCTATTTGATTTCTCCTCTCGTCTGTGCAGGTCTCCAAGCATTGGTAAAGAATAAGAAAATAGGATTACAAAAACCCGCAGAAGCTGACTACAGATTTTACTGAAGACCTGTCAAAGTCTAGAATACACATACAAAGAACAGGGTCAGCACATAAATATGAATGTGAAAGACCACGTACATCTTTACACAGGATTTCCAGAGCATCCCTCAGCCATGTGCACACACTGCTGTACCTTTGGGTGTATTTACCAGAGGAAGTAACACAACAGACAAAGTTCTCACAGAGAGGTATTTCAGTAGCCTCTGTGCCTGCACCCCCAATTTATCCTGCAATGCAGTTAAAGCTGTACCACCAGCTCTGTGTTATCATCTGTTCACTGGTGAGTAGCACACAGACACACTCTTCTGGCTGTTCTTATACCTCCTGGACTGGAATATCAGACCTGCATGTTTCTGCTTGAAATGCTTGAAATGCTGACAAATTGAATCATTATGAACCACCCTCAGGAATTTCATTGCCTGAGTCCTGACAACTGCTGGTGACATGCAAGCATTAACTCCAGCAAGAGGTGTTTAAATGGTTTTAAATCTCCAGTTCCCCCTCCTTCTCAGTTGAAATATAAATGGTCAGCTGAACTTTAGTGCAGACATAATCAATAGGGAGCGAGCGGAAAGGAGGAGGCAGTGTCAGGGTGGATGGACACTTCAAAAGGAGCCACGTCAATATGGTTATCTTTTCCTCACGCTGCACAAAGACCAATCTCCCCCATGGATAACAGAGTATTCTCCATCATGAATTACTATCTCTTATAGTGTGGTTCAGCACCTTTTTGCTAGTATTGTGATAGTGTTTGCAGTCATGCTTGTTTAGCCTTTGAAAATAAGGAGCATGTACGTGCTTTGTAACACTCCAAGTTTCCTGAAAATACTCAGTTGAAGCTTCAGGCACTCTCGCTGCAAATAGAAATCTCCAAAACTGTGGACAGTTTTGAAGTGTGGACTGCAAAAAAAAAATCCAGATGAGCCACTCTTGCTCTTTAGTTGTCAAAGTGTGTAAAATTTCTCTGTTTATATCCATATATTTATTTCCACGTGTCAAAATAATTTTCCTGTCATACAAAGAGATTAATTTGTGAAAACTATTAACATGAAGACTTTCTCCCATGTTCCAGTTTGACTTCCATTGAAAATGAGATGTGTTTGGCGAGGCAAGAAAGAGTACCCTTCAGTGGTTACTGCAGGGCAAAGATGTTTCTGCACCAAAGGCATCCTCCAAAGCAGCTCATCTGTACATCAGGGTGCACAAAATCACTGTAGACCAAAACAGAAAGCTGAGAGATTTGCCATGTTCAGGATGACAGATCCTCTTTTTTCATCTGCTAACTGGCCAGGCAGAATATTTGTTTTATCAAAAATTCTTTCCTGTTGCTGTGGGAGCAGGCTGCAGGTACTCTTAGCTTTCCAAATGCTGCTTAAATATTAATTGTCCTTACACTTCTCCCTTTCATGTGCCAGAACTTTAAAGTTTAGAATTCTGGGAGACAAAAATGAAATATAGTTAAATAAGACCCAAATCTAGCCTGAATTTTTCTACATATTAGTTAAAATTTGCTTTCCTAGTGCCAGAATTGTATGTAGAAGCTGATGCCTTATATTTTTCAAACTCTGTACTGCATTAATGCATAATTCTAAACTCCATATAGAGTGTTAATTAACTGCCTTCAATTTTGGTCAGACAAAACAATTCCTTTAGTCCTGAGATCCAAGGACACCCTATAGCCTCAGGCCCCAAAAAGCATGAACAAAAGTGAATTGGGGAGAAGCAAACTGGGGCCATGTGACTTCATTATCTGAAGCTCTAATTGGAGGATTAACCCCTTATATGTAAATGAACCAAACTTATACCTGTCTGAAAAACTCGTGACCATTGTCTGTCTTGGGTTTCCTCTCTTGGAGACTTTGACTGCCCAAGGTGTTTCTATTGAAGGCCTTTAATAAATACCCACTTTATTCTCTTAATCTTGTCTCTTGTCTTGTTTTAGGTAGCCACTCCAAGGCATCAAAGTGTTTCTTACCTTATCTTATATTTGGATGTGTTTAGACAAATTCTGCCTGGCCGTGCAATTCTGCTTTTTCTTGGTAATTCAGATATGCACTGTCAACCATTTATAAAGGTGTAAAAGAGCAAGAACAGGGGAAAATCAGAGGCATCACCTACAAAAGAAAGGGTTATACAGACATCAAAACTATGTCCTTAGTGCTAGTTGGTAAAATGCAAAGTGAAGAGGGAGAATAATGGTGCTGACATGGCTTCCAGTTTTACCCCAGCATGGTTACCTGGAGTTTTCAATTCATACTGTAGACATCCCACCATAACTGGCTGGGCAAGTAGTGAAGTTCGTAAAATTGCCAATATAAATGTGAACTGTTTTTCCTCTCCCCATAAAGCCTTAATCTTCTTCCTCTTCAATGATCTCATCCTCCAGAAACATAAATTTGTCTTCCTTGATAGTCTCTCTCACCTAGTTCTTGTATTCCCTGTCAACAAATTCTTCAAAGTATCCAAATTACTCTAGCTCTTCGTAACATCTTTGTCTAGGGACAAAATTTATCATTTATTTTTATCATATCTTTATGAATCACGGCATATTTGGAAAATTACCCAAGCCCTCCTAATTAATAATTTTGGCTCACTTTTCCCCTGAAATATGCAGGTATTAGGAAAAGAACAAATGAGGTCTCTCTGAGTACCCTGCACTCGATCCAAAGCTCAGACTGTGCACTGAGGAATGATCTTCCACCAGTGAGAGAAGAGGCCGTGGAAGTTTCTCTACAAAGGGCAGCACATGAGCTTTGAACTGAGAGATCAGAGTTTCATATTCCCCTTTCATGGTTTTAAGAGTGAGAATGAAATGAAAGTATAGGAGTGGCTATATTGGGTCAGAGTAAAGGTGTGTCTGGTCCAAAGTTCTCTATCCAACAGTGGCCAAGAAACACAGAGACATGCAGGGACAGCATATCATGATGTTGCCCAAGGAGAATTTTACAATCTCCAGTACTTTTTAAGTCTCAGACTGCCTGAGCTAGGTTACTTGCATTTCATAACCCTTGATTTTAGTTGGTTTCTGTTTTTTTCCACTTCTGTTAATTTTTCCAATGGTTCACTGAAGCATTGTTAACTTTTACAATCAACACTTCAGTGAGGAGCTCACATACCACAGACATAAGCAGCTTGCTTTGGTTTCTTTCTTTAATGTTCAAGTTCCTTTTGATATCTCCTATAGCACTCACTGGAGGACACAGTGAGCATCATTCACTCATGGTTTTACAGACATTTATCATACTTTGTGTAACCCACCTGCCTGCCAGCCTGAAGACCTGCCAGCAGATCCTTTCTCTAAGTGACACAAGAGTTACTATGATGTGAGCACACAGGAACAGAGAAAGGCAGTGCCATGCTGGGGCAGAGGATCCTTGGCACTGGGGTGGTCGTGTGCCAGGCAAAGAGCAGGGTGGGACTGAGAAAAAGCACAGCTGAGCTGTTCAGCCAAGCTGGGGGCACAGGGAGGAGCAGCCCAGAGGGGCTGAGATGGGCTGAGCACAGCCCCCATCCCATCTTTGCCTGGGTCTTGAAGCACAAGCTTTCTCATCCTGTTCCCTCCCCTGTTCCAAGGAAGAAAGGCAGTGAGGGAGTCCTTAGCTCTTAGCCAAGGTTAACTAAGGGTCAGGATGAAGCCTAGTGAGGGAAATCATGTCAGACAGAGCCTGGGATGGCTGGGAAGAACCATGGGGAACAGACTGTCCTCTTCAGACTGGACCAAAATGGGGTTTGGTTCTCATAGGAAGGGATGTGAGAGGCACCAGGTGGGGCAGCATGTCTTGGGGGTGCCTCAGAACCAGGACACATGTCTTCCAATTTAATATCACTTGGAAGGAACCCAAGTCATGGCCTCTGAGCTCTGCCCAGTGCAAACCAAAGGGCACTAAGTTGAAAGAATGAGGAGATTTGTTTCAATGGCACACTCCTGATGCTAAAATCTGCACTCCAAGATGTTTGGATATGACCTCATCCATCCATCCAAGTGCAGCCACAGCATCTCCTAGCTGCTCTGATCAGAGCAGTGCAGTTTATCACTAATTCCTTACTCAAGGCTAGGTCTATTGAGCCTCCTCATGACCCAGAGCTGTTCAAATCCGTTTGAAAAGCCAGGCATGTTCCCTTAATCTTACCTTCCATAACAAAAATGCAACAATATAGTTCTTCAAAATAAATTAAACAAGACAGTAGCAACAACAACAAAATCATCAAATATCAGAATAAAATGAAAAATAAAAAGAACCAAACAAAAATATACCACAACACAAAGTCATTCACCAAATACTACCCTGAGAGGGAGGATAAGCAAATAAAGAACACATGAAAGGTAATATGCTTCCCAGTGCATTCCTGGGAGACACTCATGCAGCAGGGAGAATGGTCTGGATGTTGTGGCTCACATGCCTGCTCTCAGTAGAGGAAAAGTGAGATGATAATAACCCCTTCTGATGTATAGGCAAGGGACATGAGCTGACAAACAGTGTGATTCATGATCCTTGTGTTAGGGGGAGTGACAAATGATTGATAATATATTTCCATATTGTTTCTGACAGTTGGCTTGTGGAAGGAGAGATCAATCCCAGGTTCTGAAATGTACAGAGATCTCAGCACAAGGTAAGAAGGCAGCAGCTAACATGTGAATTTTGCTCCACAGTGCTTGAGATCGTCTGAGCAGCAGCTATGCTTCCCTTTGGGCATTTTATAAGTAAATGCTCTATTTTCCAAAGCATTCAGCATCCTCTGCTTTTCCCTGATACTCCTGTGTGTTCAGGGTATTGAATATCATACCAGAATGGACCTACAGAAGACCATGAATTTTTTAGCAGGGATTCTCAATAATTCACAGGATCAGGCCCTAAATATGCACGGTATTCGATGAGAAATTTTCCAGTCTCTTTGCCACACAATTTCAAATGCAAAGAGCCTCTGGTTTCCGTGTAGCTGCAGTGTTTCAATCTCCCAGCCATATAAAATGCCTGGCTAATTGGACTGGTAGAGGAAAGGGAGATTTTTGTGTTTGATAAATTAATCAGTGAGTACTGCTGTACATTTCCCACTAAAATCCTTAATTAGACATAAAATGCCAAAGAATGAGATTCTTTCTTCAGTTTTTAATTGAAGGGATGACTTTTGATCCTCCATTAGTGAGGAGAGAAGAAAGCCTTTCAAATGGAAGCGGCACCCCAGCTGTTGCTCAGTGTCTGAGAGGTTCAGCACTGCACACCCCAAATCCCAGGAGCCTATTGATACTTAGCATAAACATGCTAAAAGGATCAAATTGACATTCACACAAACCAGAGTCCACGAAATCACAAAAGCTCTTAATCCAAGCCTCTGTGTAAAAGGATCGCTTCTAATTACCAGTCTAGACTAATCATCAATGTTTAGCTAATAAAAATTATTAGCTAAATAAATAAATAAATTTTTTTAAAATAAAAAAAAGCTATCAATAACAAAGGCAAATTCTGAAATGCTAGTAGAGTCCAGGCATAAGCTAGAAGATTATTTAATCATTCATTGCAGCATTTCTTTCTTTCTCAGATTTTCAACATTTCCAGAGCTTTTGTAACCAATGAAGACAAAAATCCCTGAGGCTTCATTGGTTACAGGTTTCACACAAACACACACACACACACAAAAGCAACCAGGGCAAGAAGCAGGGCAGTCGAGGATATCCTGTTAGAATTCTCTGTAGGTCTTTGCTCCTGCCTTGTACTGCTCAGATGGAGCTAACACTTAGCTGGACCCTTAGGCAATGTTATAGGGCAGCTGCAAGTCAAGGTGAAATGCCACTTCTGCTCTTTCATTAACCCTCCCGGGCCTGTCATTAAATATGGCAGGCTTAGCATTTTTCACTTCAGACGGAAAAGCACTGCCAATCCCAGGAGGCAGAATTTTTTCGATGCCTAAATTGATGAACAAGACAGGGTCAGCAATTTTCAGTTTATTGACAGAACTCTATTTATCTTTAGAAGTATTGAAATGGTATTTCAGGTGCCCTGGAGCAGAACTGTGACCAAACCAAAAAGAGAGGGTTTATGAGAACCACTGCCACTTTACTACCTGAAGTATTGTGAGTGGCTTTAATTTAACTTGCTACATTGGGAGTTATTTTGTGATTAGAAACATTTTCATAAGAAAAGAACTTTAATAAATGCAACAGCACACGATAGATGGAGACAAATACAGAGAAGCAGAATAATAGAGAAAGAGCAGGAACTGCAGCCAACCACACATTTACATATAGGTTCTGATACAAAAAAATGTGCATGGGCTTTGTTTGAGGTTTGTTTGTTTGCTTAGGAATGATTATCACTAACAGGCTGACTAACCGATCTAGATCTCAGTGGGAGAAACAGAACTGACTATTTGAAATCTGTCCATCATCATAGCAATTCACTCATGACAGTTACTGAAAGCCACAGCTGAGCTCCACTTTTGTTTATAAAGCTAAATAACCTCAGTTTATTCATAATGAAGAATAATAATAATAGGTAACATATTGCTGCAGAAGGAGTTTGCAAAAACTGGATTTTCCCCTTTAACCATTTCTGGAAGGGAGTTGCACTGAAAGGCCCTGCCTTCAGCTAGAAAAAGTGTCTTTTTTTTTCCCCCGAAACAAATGCAGATTGTCTAAAAGTAGGCCAAAAAAGAAATGAAGGTGAAAAATGTTTCTAGCAAAGACTAGCATGTCTAGTTAAAATCTGGAGCCTACTGAATTTAGTTCAACCTACTAAATCAATGGCAGACAGGTCTGACGTGCAGCAGAGATGGTGTGACTGCACCTCTGCCACTTGGGCTGCTTCATGAATGAACACTTAGCCTTTGTTAAAACTGCAAATTAAACTGTTGCCTCCCTAGGTTTTGCTGCAAGTGAACTAATTTGTGCTAGTTAAAATGACCGAAGAACACACCTTTGTCCCCAAGGAAGATGGAATCTAAGGACTCACCATTTTTTCTTTATACAAACTACATATATTTTGGAGAAAAGCAAGCTGGGATCCTATGGTACCACTAAGCTAATTTCCTTGTGAGAGATTTTATTTTTTGGAGAGGTTGTTCCTAACAGAAATGGTCTGTTTACTAAGCCTTTGAAAGAGGCAGCATCTCTGCAATCTGATGAAATCCTGACATTAAGATATCTGGAAAAGAAAACTCTCTCTCTCACTGGGTGCCAGCAAAGAAAGCAACACCAGAAGTGTATGGGAAAGTAGTTGGGATTGAATCTCCCAAGGCTGAAGCATGATTCCAGGGCTGCTCTTCTGCTTCTCACAATGACCTTAACTGGGGCTTGAAATGAGTGTGGCTGCCGGGCTGCATGTCCAACAAGTGTCCTCAAAGCCACTGAGGACATTTAGAGAGAAGAATGGGTCTGATAAAGTTCTGTAGAATCAAAGCTGCTAAGAGCCAGCAATTAAGATTTGCACAGAAGCAGGAATTTCTTGCTAAAAATGTAGGCATTAGCAGGCATTGAGCACCCAGGGAGCCAGAGAACCTGGCAGGGTTGCACTTTTCCCCAGTTTGCCCTTCAAGGACCCCAGATGGTGCTGAGTAGATGTGTATGCATGGAAAATGCCAGTTGGCAATTAACCTCATAGAGATTTCTGAGGAGGAAAATATTACTTTCGTCCCAGAAGACTAAGGATATTAATGATGTAAACTGAGTTTCTGGGTAACACTTCAAAGTAAAATTTTTATCATTCCTCCAGACTAGATTTGCAATTTTTAGAAAGTGGTCAAAGGATCAGTACCTGAGTTTTGTGCTTTGAGCAGGGAGTAGCTAAGATTTTGTTGATAATCCCAGAGTTTCCTGATGACAGTTTCCTTTATGTCAATGCTTCATGTCAATTTTAGCTAAATTCTCATTCCATTTACCCTACAGTACATCTGTGGGCTTAGCAAGTCCATGTATTTTTCATTATATCTTTCACATGTGTATTTCACATGAGCCTGCTCTCATCTGGCTGCAAATTTAACTTGGCAGTGCAAGTGTTAGCCACCAAGTGATGTTTTCACCAGAAAACGTGGCCAACATCCCTCCTACTTCCTAAGTGCTCTCTTCCTGCTGCGTCAACCTCCAGTCCCCACTCCCACCAGCTGTGCCCTGGCTAGGAAATGCAGGAGGTTGCTACAGTGGCACCTTTAGGCACAACTTCTGTGCACAAGGGTGGCAGGTGAAAGGCACAGTGTCTCTCAGTTTAATTGATGTAGTTATAGCATCAGCTCTCAAATCAGCCACAGACCCTCATCTCTCATTGCCCACAGTCACTGACACCTCACCCCAGCTTCCAGATGCCTCACCCACCTCACCTCTTCAGGCACGTTGGTGTGGCTCCATGCTGTCCTATGCAAATTTTGGTTCTATGCAAATTGCTTATGGTATGCAAATCAAAGCATTAAATAACTAACATAAAGTGACACACACAGAGATGTGCATAACTTGGCAGCTATAAATCTGGAATAGTTCCACTGACGTCAATGCTTTCAATTCAGATAGGCTCCAGCATGGAAGGTGTTGAAATCTGGCCCTGTGATATTTTCAGTCAGCTTCTAAACACAAACTCAGGAATTAATGATTTCAAAGGTGTAATTATTATTATTGCCTGTGGGTTTTGTTATTATTAGGTTTGTATGACTGAACATGCACCAAAATGGGGTTGCAGAACATACTTAATTTCAACAGGGCTCTCATTGATGATAAACAGAGCACTCGTGGTCTATCAGAACGTCAGGCAGTTGGAACCTGATCCACGATGGTCCTAATGGCATAATAGTTTCTATTTTAAAGTAGCCAGGGCCTAAAATGCAGGATTTATGCCAAAAAGTCTTTAGAGGCAGATGTACACCCTAAAGTATTTAAAATCAATTTAGAATGGGGAATGAGTATAGATAGCTCCGTGCTACATGCCATGTATTTTTGATCTGGGACTGGGAGCCTGGAAGCATATGCACCATCTTGTGTAACCACCCCCTGACAAGGATCTGCTGTTATTGTGTGCAGGGAAAGCAGAACATGGTAAAGGTTAATGCTGCACATGGCAGAACCACAGTGATGAGCAGGGCCCTGGTTGTGACTGCTCCAAAAGTGCTGTGCAGTCATTTACACATTCACAAATGTCGCTTTCACATGGCAGAATTTCCACCCACTTTTGCCTGAATGTAAATGACTTCAGGAGATGCCAGGCATTAAGTGTTCTCACAACTGCCCCCAACATCCCACCGCTCAAAAACAGTGTTTCAAAACACTCCTAGAAAACCCTGTAAGACTTTCAAAATAAATCAGTTTGTGTTTCTGAGCCTTCTTGGTCACTAGTGGGCTTAGACTCAGATTTACCAGGATACACGGAATTACAGGACATGTGAAACGATGACAAGAGATCCAGCAAAGCCTGATAATGAGAGACTGGAAGAGCCAAGCTCTGCTCCTGCTGTCTATTTGATCTGTTCAATTTACCATAAATTCTGTTGCACACTGCATGAGAAAAAAGCTACAGGAAGTTTGTATGGCATGAGGAAGCTTCCAGATTTCTTATTAGTCAACTGAACTAGCATCAGAGATTATGGATTTAAATATAGAAGCAGTCTAAACTGGGAATTTCAATGTCTAACTGTACAAACAATGCAACATTTATCAAGTGTGCATTATGGTTTTTATCAATATTTTCTTTTGGTTTTGTGGGTGGTTTTGAGGTTTTTTTTCTGACATTGTAATCATGGTATCTGCATGTTTGTGTTGCTACAACTAACTTCAACTGACAAAATTAGAAATGCCTATTATAGCCATTACTCTGGGAAGGCTTTTTAGTTTGTTTAGGTTTTCCTTTTTTAATCCTAACAGTCTCCCTGCAGACCTGAACTGACATCAATTTACCAGTGTCTTGACATCTTAAAGTTGTTTCTTATAAAATTTGCATTGGTGTCATTTTGTTTCAAGCTGATATTGTGACAATGTCTCCCTGGATTTATACTGACAATTTATTTTTATTTTGACATCATGTCATCCCTATAGCCCTTCACTAGCATCTATCGTAAGTCTGTGGGTTTAAATGAAATGTAGTTTCTTTGTGCAAACTACAGTAACTAACTGAACTTTCTCAGCAGCTACTTTTCTGACCTCAATATCTAGCTATTGATTGCACTTGGGTTTTTATAGAAATGTCAAAAGTTCCTGCCTAGTGCTTTAGGCAGCTCTTCCATATGTACCAAATAAGGAAATTAAAGCAAAGCTCCCCTTGAAACTAAAAAGTAATTGCCTATATAAAAAAAAGGCAAATGCATGTTTATAACACCAACATCAAAAAAACAACTGGGCCCTGTTGGTGGCATTGCCTGGAGAGCTGCTGATCCTCCTATGCTTTCACTGAAATGTTAAAAACACCTTTTTGGGACAGAACATTCCATCTGCTTCCAGGTGTTTCCTTGGAAAACACAACATCCTCAACATCTATATATTTAATATGCTGGTGCTACTTCATTTAAATATCAAAAATGACATTAGGCAAGCTCTGGTGTGAGCCAGGGGAGGGGAGATTTCAGGGAAGTTCCCATGGGGTAGTTATAGCTTTGAACCTGGTTTGTTTTTTCAGCTCTTTGATTTTTAAATTCAAAGAGGCAAGAAGGATTGTGAGAAATGTCACAAATGCCTTGTGACCCTTCCTGAAGTAGAGCCATTGCATGGTATAGGTAAAATTCCCAAGGGGATATTTGTAAATTATAAAGCAAAATCCTGCCAGTGATTATTGAGTGTTCCTAGGATTATCCATGATCCTGACCGAGTGGACTGTGTATGTGATTTTGCAAAAGCTATTTTTCATCAGGGTACGTGCATGGTTTAATGAGATATTTGCAGCAATAACATCACTTCTGTGTTCTGGTATAAATGGTTTAGCTTCTATATATCATACCTGGTAAATCACAGTATGGGTCCAGAGAAAAGGAGCCTTCAACAGCAAAATTCTCTCATTTGTATTGGATCAGAACATCAATTGTGAGTGATGGTTATGGTGATTTGCTTTCACTAATGTCTCACCAGCAGTGCCTAGGCAGAAAACCATACCCCTCATGGTTTAACCAAAATTAAGAACTCAGAAGTGAATCTTCCTTGTGTAGGGGAGGTTATTTATTCTGCCCCATTTCACAAAAAAGAATGAAATTTGTTTGTCTGAACAGGGTAGTCAGGTATCATTAGAAAAGACTTCCAGCTCCTGTCCTAAAAGCACCCAGGTCTGTGTGATACCTGCCATCCTCACATGGAGGTTTAGAAACCACAGCTCATCTCTCACCTCCAGGCAATGAGATCAAGACCTAAGTATGACAAGACCAAGATAGGAGACATTTTAACGGCAGTGGAAATAGAGATCTGAGGAGATAGGGGGTGAGGCTGGTCACAAAATTTATTTTTAAACTCATCAAAACAAAACTTATGACTCCATTATAAGTTTAACTGACACCTTGAAAGTTAGATTGGAATTACTTTGAACTTTACCACCAGAATTCAAAGGGGAACCTTGGGCTTGAAACTACATAGATGGAAACTGCATGCAAGACCTACACTAAATGTAGATAAAATATTAGATACCTATAAGAGCAGTGTCAATTTCTATAAATGTTCCAAATAAGGAAAAATCATAGTGTATAAACCAACCAGTGAAGCTTCTTCTAAATACTTTTTATTAGGTATTCTCTTTGCACCTTCCAACATTGAAATATGTTACTGCTGTTGTTAGAATTAACTCAGTATATTTCTGTTTATCTGCATAAACACCCAATCTGCCTTTGACTTCAGCAGAGTTTCATATGTAATTAAACATCTGTCAGATTGGAATGTCTCTTTCAATAATTCTTTTTGGGAAGAGAAAGACCACTACTGGAATTAGCACTAAGCATGGCAATGAGCACTCATATTAATGTTGCATTTTAATTCTTCCAAGCATTTCTTATCTGACTTTAAAGCTGGTCTTACTGGGTAGACATTTTGCAACTAACTTTTGATTTTTGGCATCATTGTGTGCCAGTTTCTCACATATGTCAATCACCCTTGACTGATGCTAGCACTAAACACAGTTTGGGGACTTCGGCATATTGCTCAGGGTATCCAAAAATGTAGGACACTTTTTGAAAATGTAGCTTTGCTCAGCTGATGTTGAGCTTTCTGTCTGTGGAGCACAGCTACTAATACTGACGTTATTGCAAAGGAAGCTCTGAAATACATTGCATCTTGCTACAACCTGTACGTGTCAACAGACATGCCAAGAAATTTTTGGTAGCAAAATCAGGGATTAGAAAGCTTGGAAAGTGTCTCAAAAGGCATGATTGCTTGAAACTTGTTTTTTCACTGCCTTGAGCAATTACCACAGCCAGACTCACCCTAGCAGTGCTGGAGCAGTTCTGTGGATTCAGAACTGGTTAACTAGGAACCACAAGTTGTGAATAGTCCCAGATCTGGGCTTCTTACCTGTGTGGCAAGATACAGGTGAGGGCTGGTCTTGTTATGCTTCTCACGGAGATTTAACAAGGTTTAGGGTTTATTATCCTCAAAATACACAGCTCTAGAGATTAGTTACCTATTAATTAGCTGCTCTAAATTGGGAGTCTTTCTTGCTGGGAGAAAAGAGCTGACAATGGGTTTGCTTATCCTATCTGCAGAGGATACAGTCCCTTTACAGAAATTCCAAGATGTCCTGTGAAGTGAGACACTGGGAGTTGCTGCTGATCCCAATGTTTGGATGAGTTTGACTACAGATTTCTGCTCCACCTAACATGAAGGGTCAGTCAGCTATTTAACTAAGGGCTATAATAGCACTGGCTGTGGAGGGCTGCTTGATGACCATGGTTTGTAATGCTTGGATAAGAACAGAGGTGTTGCTGCTCTTTCCAGCATGAAAAATCCAGATATGTACAAATCCAAGCATGCGTATGCACACTGCACTTCTGATGGTTGTCTGATAAAAGGGAGAATGAGCTGTGACAGAAAATTATATAAGGTGTTTATTTTGATGTGCAGACAGTGTTGGGAAGGATATATTGAAATCTTAACTTCTAATTTCAATATGTAATTGGCAACAAAGGAAAGTGCATGATGACCCTTTGAAGATCTAATATTTTTTGGCTATAATTTAAAACTTAATCATAATTTTCAACCATTATTTATTGCATTTTTAATATGCATTTGGTGTTTCGGCATGCTCTGTCTTTTATTGATGTTTGAGTAAAACCAGCACCTATTTCTCTACATATCTACATATTATGCTCCATAAATTTTAACTTTGTGAAACTCCTTTTTAAAATGAGAGCAAGCACCCCAGATGATGTGGAGGAAGAAGGAGAGTGTAATCCAATTCTACATAATATCACTTCAGCTTCTCCTTATTCCATTACTTAAAAACTCAGCATCGGTTAAGGGTTAAGAAAATATAAATGTCTTGGTCAAGAAGAACAAAATCTACAGTAATTGCTTCAATATTTCTAGCAGCCATTCCCCCTCCATAGGAAATTAATTTTCATTCACACTTCAGACAAGATACAGGACATGGAAGGGGAGAAAATTAATTTGGCTGATGTCATTCTGTAGTTAAAGCCCAGCATTAATATCCTTTGTATACTGACTGGGAATGATATCTGAATTCAAAACGTAATTCTGTGAAATTTGAGGCTTTACAGAACTGATATTATTCTGGGAATGAAGATGTTGCAATCTTCCTGCCATTTGCAAGAGCTGTAAAAGTGAAGAATCAAATGAGACCTAAAATTCCTGTCCCTCTCTCCAAAAAACACAGCTGTCATCATCATCTCCCACTCCCCTTTTGTAATGATCACACAGACTTGCCAAGATAGTCACGTCTACGATTGTATGTGTTTTGATGGATGAGAGCTTAAAAAACAGGAAAAAATCTGAAATACGCCTGAAGGCAAAAAAAGAATGTCTGTGTCTTTGTGCAGAACTTGTATCAGGCCCTAGATGTGAGAAAATTCTGGCCAGGAGGGAACTTCAGAGACATCTGAAGCATTTTTCCAACCCAGGGAGGGAATCAGGAGAGATGGGTTTGAGCTCCTACCTGCATCCCAGTCCAAAGAAGCTTCCTTAGAAAGGGAGTCCTCCCACTGCTGAGCAGTATCTGGGGGCAGCTGATGTTTTGCACCCTGTGCTGGCCTGATTAACACTGGGGTTTGCACCTCAAGGGTTCCTCTGCAGCTGGAGGTAGCCAGATCACAGAGGGGAAATGTGGCTCCAGTTTTAGTACATAAGAATTTAAAATGCCCCACCACTGAGATCACCAGAAGCTTCATGCTGTGAATTTGGTGCAAACTGATGAAGCTTTCTTTTCTTGACTGTGAAGAGGGCCTTAACTCTTACTTGAGTCTGATTTCAAATTCATTTATTATAAAAGCAATATTTGAAGGGTAACTCTAAAGGGACTTCACTTTTATTTGCTGAAGAGATTGGTATGTCTGCTTCTGACATTCTGATTCAAAAAAATCATCTTTGGACCCAGGGTATCTATTTCTGTGTTCCTTTTATGGAACATTATGGAGAATAATTGTTTAGTGAAAGCATTCTCATTTACATTATTGTATGTTATTCGACCTTCCTCAAGAGCACTGGGACACCTCCAAGCACAACACTTAGGTTTGAATATTGGCATTTGTGAGCTTGCTCTTACACACTGGTAAGATGATTAATGTACCTTGGAAATTACCTAATGGCTTGATACTCTTTCTATCCAGCCTCTAGCAAGAGAAAAACAGGATAATGTGAGATACAATTTATGGGTACGAAATGGAGGAGTTGAAACAGAGAAACTCATTCAGAAGTATTGACAAGATATCTGTAGTGCTGAAGATCCACTCAGCAGAATTTAAAAGCATGCATGAAATAGAGTGCTGTTGGAAGACATCCCAAACAGATGGAGACACCTGGTTGACAAGGACATTCCCTCTTCAGAGACTGGTGGAAGGAATATGGAGAGATTTATCTGGCCAAAATATTGACATGGAACTTTGCCTTTTGTTAGAAGATGTAAAGTACTGGATGTCTGTGACACCAAAATGTCCTAAATTAACTTTATTGACCACTTGGAAGGAATGGATAGGCTAAATTATTCCTCCTTTTTGGACACTGGACTCATTTTTAGCAGAAGAGAAGAATGTTAACTGGCTCACACTCTGATTAACAGTGTGAGTAATGGCTAAAATACAGCTGGAGAGTGTTTATCTGTATATTTAATTTTTTACGCTGAGGTTCACGATCTCAATGACATTTTTTATTGACATTTATTGATTTGAGTGGCTCTAATTCTGTAAGTTTATAATGGTAATACAAAAACATCTGTTCTAAGTAACAGCATATTTCTGTGATTCATTTTTTAGTATTAGGACTTGACAGATACTGCTTATCTGCACACTCTGGATGCCCTTGATGTAACTTCTAAGTACAACTTAAGTGCAACAGTACAGTAAAAAAATACTCCAACAGGAAATTTCAATCTCAAATCTCTCATGTGCTCAAAAATTTCCCCACTGTTGCTATTACAATTCCTGTTCTCATTTTCAAAAGCCTAAGAGACAAATGAGCTTTTGTTAAGTGCCCTAAATCATCACTTATTTGCCTGAAGGTGTTAATGGTAGGTCACATTCTTTTCACAGAGTAGAACATTATTTCTTGAATTCTCATATTGATTTCAGTGCTGGCAATATACAATAATTGCCACTGAAAGTTTGTCACTAATCATAGAATTTCCAACTCTCCCTCCATTTTTCAAAAAAAATATCTTTTAGGGGTGCTCATATCACTGTCAGTTTATCGAAGAACAACTTCTGATTGAAAAGTCATGAGATGTTATTAACCTATAGTGTACACAAAAATTAAAACTAGTGTGTCATCTGGAAGGCAGAATACATTACACTCCAACAGTGTCACCAAGAAGGGGCATGAAAATACACTCCCAAAAATAGTGCAGTCAATGGGCTTATTGAGCTGATCTCTAAGTATTGTCAGTATCTTCTATTATTGCCATTATTATTATAGCACATTGGGTATTTTTTCTTCCATTTGACCAAAAAAAAAAAGTAATAATCAGTTTCTTTTTATTGGCTTGAGACTATCCAGGGGTGACACAGAGGATCTTTTATAATGAAAAATTACTAAGAGGCACAGCTACTTTTGGCAAGGTTAAATTATGAAAGCAATTCTACCAAACAAAATTCATGAGTCACAAACATGCTGCCACGGCAAAAAGAGAAAAAAAAAATTAAAAAATAAAGCCTCCTCTTCCCCTGTGTCTAACATTCATACTGATACAGATTTAGGGATTAAACTCTTCGCTGCAGTCAGACTTCTGGAACGGCAATCACTCCCTTGAGATTGGTGAGAGACCATTTACAAGAGTGTAGTGAAAGAACAAAGGAGAATGGCTTCAAACTGGAAGAAAATAGGTTTAGATTAGATATTAGGAAAGAATTCTTCACTGTGAGGGTGGTGAGGCCCTGGCACACATTGCCCAGAGAAGCTGGGGCTGCTCCATCCCCGTAAATGCTCAAGGTCAAGTTGGATGAAATCCTGAGCAACATGGTCTAGTGGAAGGTATCCCTGCCCATGGCAGAGGGTTTGGAACTAGATGATCTTTAATGTCCCTTCCAGTCCAAAGAATTCTATGATTATATGAGAAGTTTTGGAAAGGGAAAGGGAAATGTAGTTTTCCTCCAGCTCTAGCTGAAAATATGGCATCCTTTTTGCAGAGGGAGGACATAAGGAGAAAACAGGTTTTATTTTTAAAGTAGATGCTGATATCTAGTCAGTTTGGAAAGCACAAAAGCATTGAAAAGACAAAGCTCTGCCCTCTGTTACAGGTTCTAGTATTTTTATGGATTTCAGCAGGCTTCCTTCACCACAGCAAGTCGATTTCTGTGTATAAAACACTAATTTCTGTCAATGGATAACTTCAGTAGTGCAAACAGTGGGTGAACCCAATTGAGAAATTTGCACTGTGCAACAGAAATGGAGTTTTTTGTATGGCATCTTTCACTTTTTCTACACATATTTCAAATCTACTGTTTTCCCCTCTCCAGGTACCCCAAGATCAATGCTCCAGACCTCCCACTTACAAAAACACGTCTCAGGGCTCCACCAGCTAAATATAAAAAACAATTAAAATTTAAAAAAAAAAACAAACAACAAAAAATCAAAAACAAACAAACAAAAAAAAAAACAACAAAAAAACCCCAGGAAATTATACCCATTTTGCCGAGAGTTTTTTTCCTGAGTGTAGTTAGAGAAAATCACAGACAGCTACCTTCTGCTTCACAATATGAAAATATACTGCATTATATTGAGTCAAACAAAAAGAAATTACTCATCAAGAATTTTCTCTGCAAGCATGCAATTAGAAATGGCTTCCAAATTAAAACATAGCCAAAAACTGCAGAAATCCACATCTAGAAGTAAACAGCTTACAACTGCTTTAGGATGAATATTCTGCTACACTGCAGGAATTTAAAGAAATGAGAAAAAAGAGCAAGAAACAGAGTGCACTGTACCTGTGGTTATATGGACTGTAGTTAAGCTGATCTTATGACACTCAAAAATTCTGTTTGTGTTTAAAGATAAGCGTTTGAAAAAAGAAGAATTGATCTTCACTGATATCCATCTGTGAAGTTCTGACCTCTGCTTTCATCAGCAAGCCTTTCTGCCAGGCAGCTGAGAGTCAAAAGAAAGCCTTGCTGTGAGATCTACCAAATTCACTGTGACCCTAATTCATCCTGTCTTATGTTGAGAGTTTAACTACAGCACCTTCACGAGGAGTGCAGTCCCTCTGCAATCCCTTGAAGATCTACAGAAAGTTGTAGAATCAGGCCAGGCATCTGACAAAACTCTTCTGCTCCTAAATCGTAAAAGGTGCCTCTGTTTGAAAATGCAAAAACATAAACAAATTCCAAAACTTACTCTAACCACGACAAAGGCTTTAACCAGGAGACTGTGGTTTAGTTCTGGAATGAAGACTCTGGTGAGTATTTAACACTGTACTCTACCATTTGCTTTTGACATATCCTCTCATCCTATTCTCTTCCCTGGCCATGGTGTTCATTAAAAAGGCATGGGTAGACTCTGATGTCTGCAAAGAAAGGCTTATGCTGCAACTAAACCTTTCAAGTCTATAATTAACCCAAACTTCATCTTCAGCTTATTGAATTGAGCTCTGTGGAAGGATCCTGTTCAGTAGAAAAGATCCCACACATCTACAAAGGCTGTTCAGACAATCTGAAACCATCCATCACCGTCCTTCATTAAGCCCCACCCACTGATTTACGGAGAAGTTCTTGATATCTTACAAAGTTCTCCATCTCAAATTTGTGAGTCTCACCTACATCCTTCCTGATTTGTGTAAGAAAATGATGAGCCACTAATGTCATTCCAGACCCATGCCTCAGCCTCAGGGATATAATTTTCCATCTTCAATCAAAAATACTACAATCCACTGAACACTGAAGTAACTTATCCTGGATTTATTGGCTGCAGTACAGTGTCAAGTGCTGTGTTAAATCCACTACTTGTGAGAACACCCACGGGGAACTCATGGAAAGGCCAACTTTAAGCCTTTCTAAGTAGCAAAACCAGTAGTAATGCAGACATAGCTTTGTCTGGAGGCAGGCAAAGGCATGGAATTGTATAAACCATGTTAGTAATACTGGCTAATGAAATTCTTCTGTCAACAGATTAAAGATTTTATTAGAGGCCTCCCAAATCCTTTTGTAACCTCTGTTCCTGTCAAGCATAAAATACTGCTCCACACTTGATAAACATATTCAGAATCCAGAATAATGTACTAAAATGGCTTGACATCTTCCCACTCTGTTGAGACAGAAACTGCTTTTCCATTTCTATGCAGCTCCCTTGCAGTTTACCTCTAGCACCAGTTCTTGCTTTAGCTCTAAACAGCAGCCAGCTGAAAAGGACAAGTAGCAATAATTTTAGACTCAGAAATATGGAAAGCACTAACTGTTCTCGTTCATTCCATATGAACTTACCACCATTAACAAAATTTTACATTATGGACATTTGCATCAGGAAAAAAAGGGAGTAGTGGAATGCTTTCTTTGTTTTTTCTAGCTTTTTTTTTGTTCTAGCTTGATGTCAGACATACCACAGCATGTTTAATACTCCCAGAGCTGGAAAAGAAGGTTTATGAAATGTGGGCTGGGATCTATGTGGAACAGATTAGATGACCCATTCATGTTCCAAGCAGCTGAACTGAAGGCAAATACCACTAGGGTTGGAAGCCTGAAACCTCCACCAGCAGTGATGGGACAGTGGAGTGCCCTGTAGACACTGATTCCTGCCCTTTCACCTTGACCAAGCTCGTCCTGTGGTTGTTCCTATAGGTATATACTGTATTTTCACTGTGCCTTGTGGAGATCCTAACATTTTCTTATCTCTTAACTTGCATCTCCTTTATGGATATTCAGATTGACCACAGGGGCAATAAACCACCAACAGAACCGAAAAGGAACTATGCTCTTGCTTTACTTTGCTCCTTTAAAACTCTTAGCTGGGACTCTACTTTCCTGTGCTGTGTATTTTTTTACTGTGGTTAACTTGCTGCCATTTCTTCCTTCTTCCCACCCAACACAGCTGTCTCTCTAGGATCATTTATCCTACAGGCAGCTGTCTTGTTGGGACCACAAATCCTGCTAGAACGCCTCAGCAGTAAACAAAATCTTTTGTGATTTCACATGTGCATTTTGTTTTGCTACTTTTAGATATCACAGGGTTTTCTCTCTGTCCCGCTCATCCCTGCTTTTCATCAAACCCTAAACTTGCACACAAGGCTTTAACATTGGCCTGAAGTCACCTAATTCACAGGGTGATTTTAAATTTTTAATAGGTTAGTACAGCCCGATGACAAGTTTCCCAAGTTTGCCAAGGAATCTCTATTGTTAAATGGATATATCCAGAAGGATGTTAGACATACATTTTTAAAGATGAGTTTGAGAAGGAAATTAAATATTAGTGGGTCAGACATCCATGAAATGCCTACCAGGTATGTTGAGGAGCAGAGGAAGGAACAGAGTTCCAAGTTAATTTTGCAGATGAGACATGAAATCATTGCTGTGTGCTGGCTTTAGCTGCTGATTTGGTCCCCCTTAAACAGGAATTTGGGTTGTGCAAAAGCTTTGCTGGTCAGGTGATAAAGCTTTGTCAGTTGTGCACATGAGCTTTATACAGCTCAGAACTTCAGTCCCCAGCATGCTGCATACATGAGGTTCCTTCTAGCTCTATTTTCATGAATAATATGCTTACTTTGTTAGTTTGTCAGGGAAAGTTAGAGAAAATTAGTAAGACTGTTATTCTTTTCATAATAATAAAATGAGTTTAGAAAAAAAAGTCTTAGAAAAATTATTTTTCATTTTTCTTTTTCTATTTCTTTTTCTTTTTCTCTTTAGGGTATTGTAGCTATCATGAATGACAGTATTTGAAAAGAAAGCTACAGAGGATGTCCTGTGTATACCTACGTGTATACAAACACAACTACAACCTTAGTGATCTTCCAGGTGTTGACATTCTCCCCACTCTGTTCAGCTCAGTTGCTTTATTATTCATGGACTTGTAGTTTCCGCACTGAGGATTGGTCCAGTGCACGGGGCTGAGGCTAAGTTTACATCTTCTCCAATTATAAAAGGGCCATTAAGTTCAGATAATGCGAAATATAACTTTAAGAGGAATTCTGGGGAAATCATAATTAGGTGCAGAGACATTACATGAGTTTAATGACAGAGATTTAATTTCAGTTTTCAGGATTATTAATTGAGAATCCTTATTTAGCTCATCTTTTTTTTTTGTCTTAATTAAATGGAAATTTATTTTCAAGCAATTAAGACAGAGATTCTTTTCAATCCCTAATTGTTTGTGAGCTATATACTAATGTTCTCTACCTTTCTTTCAAAATTCTGTCCTGTAAATTTCTTTCAGCTTTTTCTGATAACATAATAATGCCTGCATGTGTTATTTATACAGAAAGAGCTATTTCCAATTTATATATTCTGTAGGAAGTTAAGTTACTTGGGACTCAGAACTGAGCATTTAATAAATACTGATAGATTAGAAAGATAGTCTGCCACAAAACCATACAGAAGGAAGAAAATTAAGAAATAACATTGTTCTGTGTGTCCCTGCAAAAAATGGCTGAGATGTTCTGCTGTGGTGTTTTATGGATTCTAACTTACATGATCTCAACAAGTAAAATCTATTTTGTTTGACTGTAGCCACACACACGTGATGTGCCCATCCTAAAGCAATCACCTCCACTCTCAGGGGAAGAGTCACATCTCCAATTAAGGAAAGCTGATTCCTTTCAATATGAATTGTTTTCTGCATTTCATATCTTGATGGTGGCAAAATGGTTCCCTGTGCCAAACCTGCACACCAGCTGGGTGCTAAGGTGTGATATCCAGTGGGTTGGTACATCCATGCAGAAATTCAGCTGCTGTTTCCCTGTTCGGCACCATGTAAGAAAACCAACTTTCTCCTTCCAAATCTCTGCATCTGGATGCATTTTAAATGTGAGAGCTGGTGCATTAATTTGGTTTTTATTCTCCTGAAGCACTGCTCTAATCAAATGTGAATGCTGACTACTAATCAAGAATACAACATAGAAGATAGCACTAATTCTTAAAGACTTAAACCTCATAAAACACTATTTTAGTAATTAGAGATTGTTTTGCCCTTATTTTTTAGAGCTTGATCATGCCTACAGTGTGGTTTTCTCCCTCTAACTCTCTAGTCTCATTTCTTTATACCACAGCACTGACATGCCTACTTTTCCATTTGCTCTTGCTTTCCAAAAATCACCATGAAATCTGCCCTGGCACCTCATGTCAGAAGAAACTCTTTAGCCAAAAACTCCAGCCATACCACAGAGCTCTCAGGCTCTGAGACAGAGAGGCTGTGACTTAACAGAGAGAAGCTTTACCACACACCAACACCAGCTTTTTTTTTCTCAATGCAGGTGGAGAGACCTCTTGGGAGGAAAACCATCAGGGAATAAAAATTTCTTAAGGTAATTTGCAGCCAAAAAGTGTTCAAGGAATTACACATTAATAAAAACTATTTTAAGAACTGAGCTGGTATCCCCTTGGTATTTGGAATCTATCAAAATTGGAAAAGGTAAGAAAAAATAGTGATGTTTTAGATCAATAAAATATTATGCAGCAAAAGAAAGTACAAATAAATCCTGCATTTAAAAAAAATAATTGAATGGCTTAGAGGGTTAGTGGAAGGAAATACACTTCATGTCTAAATGATAAATTCCAAAGAAAAATCAAGCTGGCCTACAGTGGATGAGGGTATATATCTATAGCCTTTCAGTCAACAATTCACCCAATGAGCACAAAAAAAGATGTAAATAAATAAATTAATCTCCTGAGGCTGTTTTGAAGGAAAAAAATGATCATTCAATGAAATGTTCATGAAAATGTCTCCTGGGAAAGCTCAGATTCAAATTATTTTGTGTTTCCAGCTTCAGCTGACAATTGGCTGCTTGGCTGTGTCTTTGACTCATTAATTCTGTGTCTCAGATCCCTTTTCTTCTTTATCAACTGTGAATCCCTGAATCAACCAGGAGTATACCTGTATGACATTTCAAGGTCAAAGTGTTTTCAAGTTTTCATCAAAAGGTCAAAAATCTGCCATGGGAAAACCTGATTATTATTATCTAAAATCTGTTCATTATCTTTTATTGAGTGAAAGAATAATTTCTCAGCTGAAGAGTGTCAATCACAAAGTCAGACATAAAGCAGGTTATGGAACCTCAGTCATTGTATGGTTGACTGTTCCAGTGTTCATATGGTCACAACATGAAAAAGTTAACTGTGGTGCATAATAAATGAATAAATAAACACATTCAGACTTGTGATAATGAAGTTTCTGCCCCAAAAGCAACATAGAAAATATTTGAAATAAATAATTATCTGCCGCTGTCTATTCAAGCAAGATAGTGGCAAGCAGGGGGTCTAATATAGAATGGTTTCTATCCTTTACTGAGTTTCCAAGGCTGAGAGAGCAAATGACAAATATGATGTTGTTTGTTATTTCAATATGCTCTTGTGAGGCACACCTTGTTTCTCCTGCTTTATTCACAACTTCAGCTCAATTAGATGCATCTTTCTGAGGCCAAACTCCTTTGTACAGACACACATTATTCCCATAATTACTTTTTAAACAGGGAGCTTTCTCACTATTTCTAAAAAATCAGCTTTCTGAGAATCTGCTATATATTGGTATAAGCCCCTTATGTCTCTGTGAGGTTTTTTTACAGACAGAGGTTTTAGTCATTTGTCATCACAGTTATTTTTAAAGCACCTTGTACTGAGACCTGGTATCACAGTTGCAAGGTAGAGAGTCCTCACTTTTAGTCACTATTGGCCTCAATTTTTTTGACTGCTTTCTTGTTTTCTTTAGAAAGCACAAGTAGTTTCTAAGTTTAACTAGATTTTTCTATCACTTTCTCTTTTTGTCTTCTGTGACTTATTCCAATGATTAGTCTTCCCTCTTAATTAGGAACAATCTGTAATAGTGGTGTTAATATTAGCTAAGAGTTACAATGATGGATCACTACATCATCTCACTTTGTTCTGAAATGTGGCTGAAAATATGCTATAGTAGGTAGAAGTAGGATTCCTGCAAGGCAAGATTTCCAGTTGAGTTATAAGGATTATAAAGGTTACAAGGTAGGAAACAGAAGATGGATTTGCAAAGGACAACACAAGGCAATGATGGCAATTGCAATTGCAACAGTCTTTTCAAAGTCTCTTTAAATATAAGTTAGCCAATCTGTACTTTTTAGTTACATTTAGCACCATTTTTGTCTACCACTGGTGAAAGACTACTAGACTCCATCAGGTAGATCATCAACTGATGTAAATTAGTGTAACTCCATGGATATATTCCTCCTGCCCCTGTGTCCCAACAAGCCCCTGCAGTGCTCCAGGCTGGGGGCAGAGTGGCTGGAAAGCTGCCCAATGGAAATCATGAGCCAGAGTGTGCCCAGGTGGAAAGAAGGCTTGGATTCTTCCTGGATTCTTTTTCAGCACTAGTGTGGCCAGCAGGACCAGGACACAGGTTGTCCCTCTGTGCTGGGCACTGCGGAGGCCACACTGTGAATCTTGTGCCCAGTTTTGGGACCCTCAATTCAAAATGTACATTGAAATGCTGGAGCATGTCCAGGGAAGGGCAACAGAGCTGGGGAAGGGTCTGGAGCACAAATGTGATGGGGAGCATCTGAGACAGGTTGCCCAGAGTTTTGGTTGAGTCACTATCTCTTCAGATATTCCAAAGATGTGGTATGCAGGGACATGGTTTCACAGACTTGGCAGTGCTGGATTAAGAGCTGGACTTGATGGTCTTTAAAGGTATTTTCAAACCAAAAAATTCTACAATTCTGTGGCTCTATACTGATGAAATTTACCAACTCATTCTCTGAAGATCCATATCTCTGCTTTTAATTAAGATTTTGTGATCTTATAGATTTCCAGAGTCTATGACTTTTACATTTTCCAGTTGTCATGCACAATCAGTTAAATAAAGAATCGAGTTTTTCCAGGAAATGTATGAATTGTTATCACAGAACCTAAGATGTAGTCACATACTCACAGACAGCAGCAGTTTGCTAGCACTGTTTACCTCTTCAGTACCATACCTACCAAGACATAGAAACCGAATATGTGGGGTTCCTACTCTTCTCAAAAGCAAAATAAAACAAAGCCATTCTCCTCTTTACAAACCTGTCTCGGACTGGAACAATCGCTGCTGATTTCTATGAGTCTGGTTCAGTTTGCACTTTAATTTGGAGAGCTCAAGCAACCGTTTCTATGTGTTAGCTGTGAGGATATGATGAGCATCGAAGGCCCATCAACTTCAGAAACTATTTCAGATGTTCCAGGGGAAAAAAAAAAAGGTGATTATGCATTTAGAAAATGTATAATATTTATATATTTGCACAGTGAACATCCCACATAAAAAATACAATGCCTAAATGTTATGTAAATGCAAATGTGAAGATGTAACAAATTTTCCAGTTGTGTAATTTTGGCAGTATTAGTTTAAAAAGATTTTCAGTGGAATCTAACTAATACTGCCAAAAAGTACATGTTCTAATGACAATTAGGCAACCTATTGAAAACAAAATTAAAGAGTTCAGAAACTCAGCCAGGGAGCTGTCAGTCTGTTTTCTTATATAATCAATTTAACATCCCTCCATCACATGTATAGTTTATCTGCTTCATTAGATCAGCCAGTTTGCTTCCAGGTTTTTTTGAAGTTCACAGTAGGTTTCATATGGTTTTCTTCTTTTTGGTGGAATTTTTTGCTGCCTTTTCAGCATCACTTACAGCTCTCAGTTTTCGTACAACAGGTGTTTTCCTTCAGTTATTGATGATTGTATGATGACTCCACTTTAGTCCATCACAGCAAATACAGTCAAAAGGCATTTTAGAGGTATTATTTGTAATTGTGCAGATTCTATGCACAGCATTTAATAACACACCAGTGTTGGAGTTTCCTTTTTTGTTTGATAGACTGCTTGAATGAATCTTGAGGCTTGAGTCAGTTGCCTATCCAGAGGTGTCAAGTGTTATTTGCAACGCCCACAGATAGCTGAGACATCTTCCCAGGGCTGGCAGCTGCTGCACAGACCCTGTGGGATGGTGGTGCTTGCCTGGAGGAGCAGCTGGAAGTGCAGCAGAACTGCACATGAAATGGCACTGGCCACCCACCCATCCTGGGCACAGTTATCCTGCCCTTTCCGGGTGGGATTCATTCTAATATTCCTAATTGTCAGTATTTATAAATACGTGTTTATCTCTTCTTTTGGTGTCCAAGACTCCACTGTGGCTGGTTGAGATTTAAGAGACTCAATTCAGTTGCTTGAATGTCACCTCCAGTGGGATGAGACATTTAGCTCACCCTGCTTTTCCTCCAGGTGCCACTCCCAGGAGTCATGTACTCTGAAAAGTTCTGTGTCACAGGTTCTTGGGTAGTTCTGGGTACCTTTGAGTGTCCCAAGTGCTATCAGACACCCATCTATAGGCATCCCCTTGCCTGGCTCATCTGGTCAGCTCAGTCAACAGGGCCCAGAGAGCAATTCAGCTGCTCCATCTTTCAGGAGCTAATAGGATCTCCCTCTCTGCTTGCATTGGGTAGTGGTAATATTCAGACACTCTCAGGTAGGTATGGAGGTGTTTGAGATAGCAGAGGCACGTGGGGCTGGCAGATACCACATCAGACCCACAACACACCCAGGGCTCTTCTGGACCAGCAGTCAGAGGCCAGGCAAGGTATCCCACTGCCTGTCAGGTGTTTGGGGGATGGAGCAGGGCCCATACATCACCATCAATTACAGTAAGAACCTAGTGGATATTAAGAGGCAGACCCCTGATGTATTTGTCTTATCTTAAATTGGGGCCCAAAACCTCCTCACTGTACTTGGAAAACAAAAATCAATTTTGGAAACATTATATAAGGTGTGTTATGTAAAAGAGAATATGCAAAGTCCCCTGCTCTTGTCCAATGTGTTCTGCCTCTGATAACAGCCATAACTTTCCTGTTCTATAAGTTGTGATGGGCTGACCCCAGATGGCAGCCAAATACTGACCCTGGCTTCCCCACACTCCCTTCTTGGAAGGTATGGGAGCTGGAGGAAATTGAAGGAAGGCAAAATGACTTGTGAACTGAGATAATGATAATTTAATAAGAAAAACAAAAGCTGTATGTAGAAGTAAAGCAAAAATGTGAATTAATTCACTATTTCCCATTGGTGGGCAGATGTCCAGCTGTCTCCTGGTAAGAAGAGCCTCGCCTTCCGTAACAGGTGCTTGGAAAGACAAATGCCATAACTCTGAAATTTCTGCTTCCTTCTCCATACCAGGAGTTTTCTTGCTGAATATGATGTCATGTGGCATGGAATAACTCTTTGGTCAGTTTGGGGCAGCTCTCCTGGATATATTTCCTCCCAGCCTGTTGCTCAATCCCAGCCTTCTTGCTTGGGAGGGTGGGGAAAGAGAGTGAGAAAACCTTGATACTGTACAAGAGGTGCCCAGCAACAGCCAAAACACTGCTGTGTTATCCACGCTGTTTCAATCCCAAAGTAAAATCCCCACACAGGCTGTGACAAAGGAATTCACCTGTGGAACTTCATCCCAGCCAAACCCACTTACAGCACTGCTTCAGGACATGCAGATTGTCTTCTGGGTCATACTTGTGCAATACTGCAGGAAGTCCAATATTCCACTCCAGTTCCTTCCCATATCATTGTTCTCATTAATCCTGAAGGTCCCTGTCACTTCTAGGACACATTAAAGTAGACAACTCTACTTGGTGGAACAGACTTGGCCTAAAACCAAGTAGAAAAAAGATTCAGGAGTTTCATTTAGGAAGATGGGAGAAAAAGAAAGGGGTTTTAAAAAATAAGATGGCAGACCTGCATCCTACCTTGACTGTCCAGCCTTCAGTGCCAAATATCTCACTGATGCACCATCACCAAAGCTGGGTGTTGTGTTTAAATTGTCTTAACTGGGAATCAGTAATTTTTAATTCTGACATAAATTTGATATATGCACTTTTCATATTTCATAACCTTCATGAGCTACAGAACATCATTATTATTGTAGATCCAAAGTTTTCCCCAGGTTTATTTTAGACTCATCACAGCTGAGTAGAACAGAACTTTTCACAAAAGTTTAGACTTCAGTCCAACACCAGTACTGCCAGGAGCCAACTTGTTATTGTGTTGTCTAAGCATATTGTGATACAGCAAATACCACGTCTGAATGATAAAACCACAATAAAGTTGGGCACAACTAAAATAATATTTAACTAGAAAGTGTAATGAGATCAAAAACTGGAGCTTTTGATATCAGCTTCCCTAGAGCTTGTCTGAAAAGCATGTTTCACAGAGGATTTACAATTCATTGTCATCTTTGTCCACTGCATACTGACAAACTTGCCACTTGTCAGCTAAATCAGGCAAATTATTTCTTCTTTTAGCATTAAAGACACAGTTTAAATTTCCTTGTTAATGCAAAGCAGAATACTGGTTTGAGTGTTGCTGATAGCAAGCATCATATGATATGTTAGAAACTTGGGAAATTAAAATTGGATTACCCAGAACACTCTTGAGTTGAGCTTTTCTAGCACAAGATTCCTGTTAATATTTTACTTCTAGTGTTTTGTGCCAGGGGTGCTAAAAGAAAAGGGAAAAAAAAAAGGGGGGGGGGGAAGAAAAGAACAGAAAATGAGTAAATGAGTTTATATTGGATTTGGGTAACTGACAGTGATCACTATCAAATCACAGATTAAATAATGCATTTCTGAAGTGTTCAGTGCATTTATGTTCAGAGAGTAAAATCTGCCTCTTTCTCAGTCTCCCAGTCTGTCTGGAATACAGACACATACACTGAAATTATTATTTAAAGACAAAACCCACATCAACATTGAGCATTTCAGTAGTGCGAGAATGGTGAAACAAAGATGGATCACAGAGACTGACTGGATACCATACTGGATAATATACTGGACATGTTGTTTTGGGACGATGTTCCATCCAAGTTTAAGGTAGCGATGTCAGTCCAAGGCATGTGTGTGAGGGTACCTGCAGGCTTCATACCCATTTTGGAAACTTCATCTTTAAACACCCTGTGATATTGACCACTGACCTACCCATGGGAGGGAGGTGGGGCACTCTGTTAAGAAGGAGAATATCTAGCACTGAGTCCTTCCCCAACCTACTCCTTCATCATTGCTAAACTGCCTCATTTTATGGCACAGTCTTAGCACAGTTCTAAGCCCTGATTCAGCTTTCCAGTAATTGCCAGCTCCAACAGTGCACTGCTGGCACAGGCCATGACAGGCAAAGGATTTGCTCGCTGACTATGCAAGATGGGCAGATGTTGGGTGAGAGATGGAGAAGTGACTTGCCAGAGTTAAACAAACACAGGACTCCATGTGGTGCCCTGCCAACCTTCCCCACAGGATCCTGCCTGATAAACTCATTAAAGTTCGCAGTAGAATTTGGAATTAAATTTGAATAGGCTTAGTAACACAGAAGTGTATTAACTGCGAAAACTCTATCAAATGTAGGAATGGTAACACCAAAGTTTATCAATTGTGACATGAGTGTATAGGAATAACAGCAGTTTAGTCACTTGGAAAGAAGTGAGCCAAAACAAAATCTCGTAATGAACATAAACAGAGCAAAAAGGAACATTATAGACTAGATATTTGTCTGCTGCATTAATCACATATAATGAAGAAACTCTACATCTGTGGGGAACTGGCACATATCAGTGATATTTGATATAAATGGGATATATCAGCAGTAATAATACTACTGCTATTACTCTGGATATGAGTAACATATAGCTCTTACATCTAAAATCCAGCCCTGATGTCAGTGAATGCTGCTCTGCCAGTGTAAATGAATTGTGGATGGCACAGATTTGCCCATTTCATTTCAATATGCTGGAAAGGACATATTTTTCCTTATGAAAACTTATAGATATTAAGGTGACTAGAAAAGCAGTGTTGAGTTTTAGCCTGTTTTGTATCCTGGTACTTTCTCCTTATTTTTACAGAATTAAAAATGAAAAAGAGTTTAGGAAGTTTGGCTTGTCTCCAACACATATTGATAATCCAGCCACGCAAATATTTATGCCCAAATGGTTTCCAGCCTGGACAGATTTACAGTGATCACCTGTAAAATGCCTGTTTATTTTGTAAAGCAGAGTCAACCCGTCCCTTTTTAAAGGTGTTATCTTGTAGTGAAGATTTGGGTACATAATTTAATATTGTACAAAAATTTTTATTCAAGGCTGACATTTGAAGAGGAAAAAAATTAAGAACATAACCTGACAATAAGTTGACATTTAAATTAATTGAATTTATTTTTAAGCTTCTACTGTAAAAGTTGTTGTGATAATTATTTGTCTTGTATTATCTTTTTCCTTCTGATTTTGCTGGTGAAAAGGCAGAAATAGGCTATTTAATTTGCTAACTTTTAAGGCATTCAGAAATAATTTAAACACTGAAAGTGTCTATTAAGAAACAATCTATTACATTTTTGCAATGAATGTATTCTGATAAGACAGCAGAATGCAGCACTCGTGGAAGCAAAGCAGAGTGTCAGAGACAGACAGCAGAATCTAAACAAACTTTGATTACCAGTGAAAGCCTACACATTGGTAAGGGTACAATTAAACCCATATGAGGAAATTTTTAAAATTTATAATAATAATAATGTGAAAGTTAATGTCTTCAAAATAGTACCTCATACATGACATTCTGACTAGTTATAAATGAGAGTGAATTTTTAAAATTAGTCCTAGTGATGATTTTTTGGCCTAATATTTACAATTTGGGTAATCTAGTATATATAAATATTATTGTTGCTGCAGTTTCACAGTTAAGACTTTTTTTTCCCCCTATCATGTTGTGAGCATGAGAATGTAACTATGTTCTTATCTACAAATAAAGTAAATTATATTACTGGCAAAAAATAAGCTATATAGAGGATAGGATGAGTTGCTTCTTTACATATTCGTGCAACTTACAAAAAAGCAGGAAGAGGTCAATATTCTCTGGGTAACAAATGGCTGAGGCCCTGTTTCATCAGGATTGAATTAGACAATATGAATTTGCATGCTGAGGTTCCTCAAGAAAAAAGTTCTGATGGCAACTCAGATTGACAGCGTTTCCCTATCCATGTCAGAGCAGATTTCAGGGAGAAGGATCTCCAAATTTACACTCAGACAGAAAGGACTGAGATTTTGTCTGACTTCTGCTCTGTCTATTCCTCCTCCTCTGAAACCACAGTGAATGGAGGCTGTCGGAAGTGAGCAACGAGCACATTCTGAAATCAAAATCTGTTGAAAGTTGAAGAACCACAGGCTGTGAACTCATCCTACTGCAGTGCTGCCCCCTGCTTCACATAAACAGCCTGTGGGATCCAGGTATGCATGGAAATAAGTGCAATAAGGAAGGAATATGTCAAGTGGTGAAAACTGTAAACCACCAGATTTTCTCGTTTTGGCAAGGAGACAAGGGAGACCAAAAAAATATTTGGGAAACCAACAGGAGAACTGAAACTGGAGGAAAGAATGGTACTCAAAAAAGGACATGAATTTCTAATTGGACCATGAAAATCCTTGCCACAGAATACTATGGAAGCAAGAAGACATCAGGGTGGAGAAAGCAAGATGACATTTCAATGGTCAACCACAATGCTAATTGTTAACTTGATGAATATTTTATGCTGCTTGATAACTATTTATTCTGTAATGGCTTATTGTTAGTAAACATTTGCCTTTCAAAATGTCTGACATCTCCTGTTATTTTTGCTGGAAGTGAACCAGACCATTGGTACACATACACCCTTTCAAAAAAGACTTTGGAATTACCTCTCAAGTTCCACATGGAAATGAAACTACACTCCCTAAGGGTAAGATGGTGGACATTATGACTGAGACAGCAGGTGTTTAAAATTGTTCCTGCTGAGCTCAGTACAGGATTAAAATTTTACTAGGTTGGGAGAGGTATAAGAAAACATTTTGCTGAATAGAGAACCAATATTATAAACTGAGACATTTTCCAATTATCCTGAGGTGAATACAAGCTACAGCTCCTTCCTAAACCCCATTTGAAAGCTGCACTGAATATTTCTTGATGATCAAGTCATTTTTTAAGTGTAGTGGAAGGCAAGTTTTAATTTTTTCACTTCCCCAGTGTGCTCAAGGATAGATGTCAGTAAGAAAATACAGGGACAATTTCTAGCAACCAAAAAGGTAATTAGCTTTCAGAAAGGTTAGTGTTATATTTTTTCTTTCTTACTCTGTAATGAAAATAGGGCTAATAAAAAATGGTCACATGACTGTTCAGTGTTTTGAATCTTGGTTAAGTAAGTCAAAAGGAAGAAATATTTTCACAGACATAGTGAGGGTACTGTGTTCTGAAGGGTTTGCACAGTTACATCTTGAGTAAGTAAGGTCAAATTATGTGCAAGGCAGGGACATTTAGCATAAAAACAGTATTAATAATTCATGTGCTGAGCTGAATAGTGGAATGATAAGATATAGTGATGGGGGGAAAAAAAACAGCAATAAACCTGATCACTAGACAGAAACAAGGGAAGAAAAATCTCATATAAAACAAAAGGACAATAGGAGAGTTGAAAATACCAGTAAGACTAATTTAGGCTTTTCTTATAAGTGTACACACAGATTAAGTGTTACAGTATGAGAGCGATTCTGATTTCTCTTATTTGATTGTTGGTTATCTCAAGCCAGAGTGAGTCAGTGCAGAACTTCACCTTGTATCTCACCAACCAGCTACACAGTGTTTATCTTGACTGCACCTCAATATGGAGAAACAAAGCTCTCTGGACAAAGGAATATATCAGTACTATATGAGGAGGAAAATGGTTGAAGTGGTGCAGGCCTTAAAAAGATTTTGCTGTCCTGGACTTAAATTCTAGAGTTTTTATTTATGAAACTTTTTCAGAACCTGAAGTCTCACATGAAGTATCTTGCAAGATCTGAGTGAGCTGGCACCTAATTAATATTATGCCTTTCCAGGATTCAGAAATTATGTCCTTTTTCAGACTACAATCCCAAAGAAGTATCAGGAATACTTAGCATATTCCTGAAACTAAAATCCTCATAAAATGCAGTTTCTTCCAGATGACACTTTCTGGCACATACATGGACAGAGCTACAGGTCATAGTGTCAAAACACCTCATGTAAGAGCAAATTAATGGGAGGGAAGGCACTAACAGCAGCTGGAAGGTGAGAACACTGAGTGAGAATGACTAGGGTGCAATAAACTCCTTTTCCTGCTCCTCAGGTTTGTGTATCAACAGTGTTTCTCACTCAGGTGACAAGTGCTTTAAGGGCAGAGATGAGGAGAAAGAGATAAGGATCCACTTCAAAGAAGTAATCTGGACCTCGTGGGCCTGCTTTCATGTTTCTCTGAGAAAAGTAATAACTCCTGCTGTACCAGTTCCAGGGGAACCACATTGTGTGACCTGCTGAGTCTCCATTTCATTAGAGGTCTCTCATAGAATCATAGAAAAATTTGGGTGGGAGGAGACCTTTAAAAGTCATCAACTCAAATATCCTGCAATGAGCAGGGGCATCTTCGACTTGATCAGGTTGCTCAGTACCACCTGACATTGACTGTTTCCATGGATGGGGCAACTACCACCTTTCTGGACAACTTGGGCCAGTGTTTTACTATCCTCTTGTAAAGGATAAATAATCCTATTGTAAAGGATTTACTCCTTATATCTAGTCTGAATCTACAGTTTCTCAGTCTAAAAACAATACCCCTTGTCCTGTCACAACAGTTCCTTCTAATAAGTCTGTCCTCATCTTTCACAGTAGCCTAACTGAAGTATTGAAAGAGCAGTGAGGTATCCCTGGATCCTTCTCTTCTCTGAACAACCCAGCTCTCTCAGACTGTCTTCTCAGTAGAGATGTTCCAGCACTCTGATCATTCAGTGTCCCTGTTCTGGACCCACTCCAACAGGTACACGTCTTTTCTGCACTGGGGACTGCAGAGCTGGATGAAGCATTGTTGTGGTTCGTTATTTTATTTCTGAGATTTTAGTGTTAAAACTTTATTGTTCTGTGTTCTGTAATGGTTTACCTCTAAGTTGTTCCCCCTGATTTCAATTGTAATGGTTGGTTCCCCTCCCACCTTAACCCTTGTCTATCAACCCTGCACCCAGCCCACTTTCCAGAGTCTTCCCTGTCCGTCTCCCCAATCTCCTCCCTGAGCCATGTCAATCCTCCCTGGCCCCTCCCCTTCTCCCCAAATGTTCCCTGTCAGTCATCCCTTCCCAAGCACTTCATGGGTTATGCCCTGGTTTCCCCACCCATGTTCTCCCTGATTGGTAAATTCTGTACACCTCCCTGGTTGGTTTCATTGGATAATGAGTAGTACCCTTCCACAGGGAGGGACGGACCCCTATTTAAGTTCGTGCACACCCCTTTTCCTCGCTTTTGGTGGTTCCTCTTCCCTGGGCGTGGATCTGTCCCTCATTTCTCTCCAATAAACCATCTCCTGGACCTACCAAAGGACTCCTTCTGACTCTTTGCTCCCCTCTGGACCGGTTGCCGTCCCTGTGGCAAGGGCCACACACCCTTACCTGTGATTTTCGGTGGAGATTCTAGGGAAGGGCCACTCGTGTCATGGGCTCGCCTGGAGCTAGTTGGGGTGTCCAGAGCGAGTGGACAAGCAGGCGGGCCGTGTCAAAGCATTGCAGGTGGGGTCTCACCAGAGTGGAGTGAGGGGCAGAATCCAATCCCTCACCTTTGGCCACATTCCTTTGGATGCAGCCCAGTTGGCATTCTGGGCTGTGAATGTTCTTTGCCAAGTATGTCCAGCTTTTCATCTACTAGTAGCCCCAAGTTGTTCTCAGGGCTCTTCTCAATCTATTCATCCCTCAGATTGTGTTTATACCAGGACCTTGTACCTGGCCTTGTTAAATCACATGGGATTCCCATGGACCCGCTTCTCCAGGTTCCTCTGGGAGGCATCCTGTTCTTCAGGTGTGACAACCTCACCACTCAGCTTGGTGTCATTTGCAAATTTTCTAAAGATGCACTTGACTCTACTGTCCATGAGACTGAGGAAGAAATTAATTAGCCCTGATCCCAATACAGACCCCTGAGTGACATCATTTTTGTCCGTCCAGACAGTTTGTCATTGACTACCACCCTCTGGATGCAACCACCCAACCAATTTCTCATTCGCCACAGTCTACCCATCAAATCCATCTGTCTCTGACTTAGAAGGAAGGATGCTGTGGGGAACTATGTGAAAGTGTTTACAGGAGTCCAGGTAAATGACATCTGTAGCCCTTCCCTTGTCCACTGATGTGGTCACTCCATCATAGAAGGCCCCTTAGTTGGTCAGGCAGGACCTTCCCTTGCTGAAGCCATGCTGGCTGTCCCAAATCACCTCCCTGTTCTCTGTATACCTTAGCACGGCTTCTAGGAGGATCTGTTCTATGATTTTCCCAGTCACAGAGGTGAGTCTGACAGGGTGATACTTCCCAGATTCCTCCTTTCTACACCTTTTAAAAATAAGAGCAATAGTTCCCTTTTTTCAGCCACCAGAGTCTTCATCTGACTTTTCATGGATTTCCAAACATCATGAAAAATGGCTTGGCAATAACATTAGACAATTCCCTCAGGGCAACAACATCAGCCAATTCCCTCAGGACTCTGGGATGCACCTCAGCAGTCCCACAGGTCTCAGCTTTCTGCCTCTCTCTTTCAGCTGAGCAGAAGCCTTGGGAGCTTTCATTTCGGGGCAGGAGGATTCTTTGGGTTATATTCTTGCTTCACAAAATACGTACAACCACAGACAAATCTAGGGATTTCTGGAGGTCTTCTAAACACCACCCTTGTCATACAAGACTAGCTTTGCAGTTACCTTCAGCTGTCTGTGGGATCAGGTCCTTGTCCAGCTGAGCCGTAGCAGTCTTCAGGGATGGAGAGATCACAGCCTCTGTGGTTACCCTGTGAAGAATGGATCTGTGTGAATAACCATTCCCTACATTTAAGTGAAATCTCTCTTGTGGTAACTGTGACTATTTCCTCTTTTTCCTTCCTCTGCATCTTTGAGAAAAGCCTAACTTTGTTTTGCTTGTAGCTACCCTTCAGGCAGTTGAAGACAGCAATAGGTCTCCTCCTAGCCTTCTCTTTTCGAGGCTAAAGAAACTTCATTTCTTAAACCATTCTTTGTTGATAATGAAATCCAGAATCACAGCTACACCTTTAAGCTTCACAATCTGGTTAATTTAATATTCACCGAACAGTGTACCCATCCAGTGCATATATTCTCATTATGACCGCGAGGATACTAAAGAAACTGTGTTGCAAGCTTTCCTAAAGCTGATGTAAATTATTTAAATCCCACCCTACCCATGGTCACAGACACTGCTATTCCAATGTGGAAAAAAATCAGTTTGGTCAGGGACAATTTACCCTGATTTATTGCACATGATATATCCAGACTCTGTTCCCAATTATCTTGTCCCTCGTGTGCCTGGAAATGGCTTCAACATATAATATCTTTTATCAAGAAGCCCTGGAAAGTACCTAAAGAAGCAACCTCTGTGATCCAGCTCTGATATATGTGCTCCAGCAAGAAGATTTCACACACTACACTACAGCAGAGATAAGAATGGTAGAAGTGTTTGGATAGAAAAAAACCTTAAGGGACCATCTACTTTCAGTCCCACTTCCATGGGCAGGGTTTCCATCCACTAAGAATTTCATATAAAATGGAACACCAAGAAGGGACAAGCTGCATGAGATTGTGCAGTTTGACTTACAGTTTCTCAAGGAGTTCTGTATTCCACAGTTCAGGAACTACAAGAAAAGAAGGTATAATTTACAACACACCCTTACCTGGATCATTGATTTTTGTGAATCCTGGTTTTGGATCTTGAATTCACTGTGCACTGGCATTGACATTAGAGCTGTGAGTCCTCTAATATCTGGTTATTATAGTGCCTAAATTTGTCACTTTAGTCCTTAACTTTAGGATTTGTGTCCCACATTCGTGTCCCACATTGATACTTAAGAAATCCACTGTGTGCTTCAATGGTATGCATAGAGTAGACAGAATTGAAGGTGACATAAACATTTATTTTAATGATGAGAGAGAAGTTTGAGGCTCGAGTCAGGAAGATCTGACATAAGTGTGCCTCACACACACTTATAAATTTGCAGCTTGAGTCAGACTCTCAGAATTCCCACACATTGTCAGGCAGAGAATACATCTCAAAAGCAATAAATACAGACAGAAAAGGTTTTAAAATAGCAAATAGGAAATTCAAAGAAAGTCACAAGTCTTAGAAACCACATATATTTTTGTTAGACAGGTGACTCAATGCAGGAAGATGAAGCTCAGTTATTATGACTTATCTAAAAGAAGGCTAGGGAAAAATTTCTTGTTCTGAAAACTTACCCAGGTCCTGGATTTGGTTTTAAAGTTCCCATGTTCTGTTCTTGCTCTGGACATAGATGTTCACAATTACAGCTGGTTGCTTATGCACAGCAAAAGATTGTGCATTTTAGAAATCCTTTTGTTTTTTGTTTGTTTGTTTTTTTTAAGAATATTCAGAGAATGTAAGAGTGATAAAATAATTCTAGAGGTACTTTCTAGCAAGTGTGAATGCCTGATCAGTAATCAGAGGAGACATGAGTACAGGGAGGCGTTTCTTCTTCATTCCTGTGGTCTGGGCTTATTTGGGTTAAAGCTGAATAAAGCTGAACAAAAAGAAGAATTTTTTTTTTTCCTTTTTCCTCCTCTGCATTCTGTGAGTGATAAAACTTGAGCTGTGCTGCCAAAATAATCACAGCTTAAAAAGCTGCTTTAAGGGATGAGAATTATCTCAATTATCACAGCTCTTCCAAAGGTATGAGCATAGAGGACATCAATCTGATAAGACAAAAATCCTTGTATGTTGTGTTCCCATATCTATAAATTCTATAATACACCCAGAGGCACCAATTCTAGTCACACTCATGTTGTGCCTTACCCGTTCAAGTAAGAGATCAGGATAATTCTGTGTCCTGAAGCCATGGAATTGTGATACCAAGACCAGACTGTAAATTATCTGCCCTTTTATTGGAGGTTAACAAGGGGGCAGCTCTGTTGCAGCTCCACCATGGCAAAACAGACACCTTGACCTTCCTGAATCCAAGAAATGCTTCTGGTGGTAGGCCAGGGTGTAGACAGCATGCAGAGCCATCCTTTTGCAGTACACCAGCCATTGAGTGGTGTGCACTGCAGCATTCACCAGTTTCCAGGTCCAGGTACAGACTGTGCTGAAGGGACCATCACCAAGATGGACCTCACAGAGAGCTCAGCTGTTCCTGAGCATCCTGCATGTCTCTGACTGGGACTGGAACTGCTCCTTGATGTGCAGTGGAAAGATGCACACGTTGCTGATACCCTGTCAGCAAAGTGCACTCTTTCTAAGCTGGCGCATGTCTGCTTAATTGTATTATGTGTGCATGACTTTCAGGCAGCATAAGAGCACTTGACTCTCTGTCTCCTCTGTTCAGATACTTACAGTGTCTTCACAACACCCTCCTGTTCCTTCTGACTTCTTCCCCACATAATTAATTCTTACACCCACTTAAAATCACATCATGACCCTTCTATAAATACCTTGAAAATCACATTTGTGGATGAAATCACAATGTGGTTTGTAGAGTTGGAATACCAATGACTATATGTAACTGTAATACTTTTACCTGCCATGGGTCCCCCTCTGTCAAAGCTTGGAAGGTTTGACCATCACACCGGGACCCCAAGCAGGCTAAGATGGGCCGGAGCAGTATGGCGGGCTCACTCCACTCAACAAGAAAGTTGGATCTTGCCTGCCTGTTGCGTTTCTTCTGTTGTTATTCTTTTTCAGTTAAATAACTATAATAATGGGAAATGACATAATTGGTTGATTTGGTTTCTGGAAACATAACACATGTGCCTTTTGACCCAAACAGACTCACAGAGCCAGCAGACAGCGGAAATGGCAACAAGAGACAGAATGCTGTATCAGACTGGAGTCAGGACAGAGTGTTACAAGTTGAAGGGCAAAGGAGCTTCCTCTGTGGACTCAAAATACGTATGCTGGTGTTATTCTGATATCATTGGCAAATCTTTTGTGGTCAGGTTCCTCACACAAGGCTGTCAAATTAAATATTAGACTAATTTACTAATCCTGTTTGGCACTGTGTCTGGTTGAATGCTGTAATCACGTTCTAAGGTATAACTGCTCTAATGTTGCTGTGTCTTCTGAGTAACAGGATGTTACCTTAGCCGTTATAAAATTAGCTGATTTTGAAAACAAAAATAAGATAAAATAGGCTGAAGATTGCAATTCATAAAGCTGGGAAACCTGATGAAGAGAACTGTCTTTTCAAAGATCAAGTACAGCTATTTGCAGCAAAATTGCAGGAAATAAGTAGTTTTTATTCTCTATTGTGTGGTAGTTCTGAGCAAGCATCCATCAAAATAGCGCTTTAAACAAGTGCATTTGCTACCTTTGCAGAGGCTGCTAAACTGGTTAGTAAACTGAGGAGCAGTGTGGAAGCAACTGCTTAGAGCACCAACACTGTTCCCTTTGCCCTTACTCAACCAACACCTTTCTCTCTCACACTGTGAGGAAGGGGACAGGCACAGGATGGAAAAGAAAGAAAAAATGCATAGGTCATTAAAAATATAATGAGGTGAAGCAAAGAGCACTTGAAAATTGGGATCTGGCAGACAGGCCAAGCTCTTGAAGCAGCAGAAAGCATTATTGATAGGTGGTATCAATAATAAATGTGAATAGGAGGTAAGAAACAGCGAGGAGGATGAGAGTGCAGATCTGTACTTAAAGAAGAGGGATGGAACATGCTTGGGCTAATGAGACAGTGGCTGCTGCACTAAGGGCAGCGGGTTACTTGCTTCAGCTTCTCTTTTGGCCTTGCAAATGCAGGAGGGAAGTGGGAAGATTATGGGATCTTCTTTTCTTGTGCTCTTGCTGATGAAATCTCTCCTTTTCTGTGCTTTGCTGAGGTCAAGTTATAAATTTAGTAACAGCTCTTTCAGAGAAAAGGCAGTGCTAAAATCTCCAAGAGTAGAAGGTGGAAGAGCAAAGTCAAATGGTAGAGCTGGAGATGCAGTCACAGCACCAGCTCTGTAGGGAGGTGTTGCAGTTCATGTTCAGGAGAGGAGCGTAGGGTGGTTCTTGGTTAGATCCCAACCATGCACATCATCTTAACCAGAAGGCAATGCTTGGATGTTTCCTTCAAGCAGGGCAACTAAACCATCTCTTTTTTTGTCCTGTCTTCCATGTTTGTGCCAAGTACCTTCTAGTACATCTCAAATTACTGTTCATGCAAAGGTAGAAGAAGGTTATTACCAATACTGGCCAACTAAGATTCACAATACTGTACTGATGAGAAATTGTTGCTAGTCAGATAGAACTTGATCCTGCTGCTATTGACTTTTGCAGAGCTGAGGAACCAGTGTCTGTAGTTATTGTCATACATCATCTCAGTGCACTTGCATCAAGTATCACACATTTTTTAGGAGCGTCTCTGGAATCCCTGAGTGTTCCAAAGATACAAAATGTCCCTGGAAATCTCATGTGATTTCCACTAAGGATTTCAAAACCTCCTCTCAGCATGGAAAGGTAATGAGTAGGTTGCTATTCTTGTCTTGGGTTTGTATTTCTAAACAGGAATATGAAAACAAAATTATATATTGGCTGATGTCTTCTTCAGAACTCCCCAGAAAGCAGGATTAAAAACCAGAATATTGGTATCTTGGGTGAAAACATTCTAACTCTTTAGTGAGTCACCTCTATTTAACTAAGTCTTCTGTTTTTTTCTGTTTGTTTCCAAGCAATGCTGACCCTTCTCCTCCACTCCAGATCACAGGATATTCTGAGGAGGAAAGAACCCATAAGGATCATCAAGTCCAGCTCGTAAGTGAACTGCCCATATGAGGATTAAATCTACAAACCCTGGTGTTAGGAGCATTGTGCTCTGACCAACTGAGCAAATCTTAGGGTCATTCACCTGGTGAGTACAGAAGATGTGAGTTCCAAAACATAGACTGGGTGCACACATCAGTCTCAGACAATCCCTGACACTTAAGGATGAGTTCTCAGTATAAGTGCAAGGCATATTAAAAAAGTAGGATTTGAAAATATAATCAATCTTTCTAAGGACTGAAACAATTAGAAGTGATAGGAATATATAAAGAAATAAAAAGCTGCTTCCGGCAGCTGTTGTAAACAGACATTCTTCTCCAAGCAAACATACTAAAATCAAATATTTTTCACAGGTTTTTAATTTAAGATATATTCATTGAGATTTTTGCCTTTCCTGGTTTCTTTATCCTTAGACTCAGGAGGGAAAAGTTGATATAAGACCACAGTGCATATTTTTTTTCTGTTTACAGAGTATTTGCAAGTGGATATCCTTCAGGGGAGTTTTCTATGGTGTAATTTCCATGGAACTAGGGAGAAATGGAATTATTTCCTGTCTCAAACTAAACTGAATTTATCTGTTACAAAAATCTCAGTTGTTTCTTAGTGTTGCCTCCAGGTGCTGCAGCACTCTCTCCTACTTGTGAGGGCTCATTTTCACCCTTGAGAACTTCAGATAAGTTACCCCAGAGAAGAATTAGGTTATATAGGTTTTAAACAATGATTTAGAGCCTAGTACCTAGAATAAAGGGCAGTAAACCCCTGCAATATCATTTAGTGTGGGCACCAGTGAGTGCACTGTTGTGCCTTTTAGATATCATTAAGTGCATATTATGTAGTGTCCATCCCCCAAGAGCCTCCTCCACAGTCCAAGTGCCTGCACTGCCCAGGAGCATTTCTTGACACTCACTGTACCACTTGTCTCACTTAATATCATCCCATTACTCTTAGTTATGGCCTTTTGATTCACTTTTTTTAAATCCTCACATTTTGGCTGCATAAACCTGCCATACATTTAGAGGCAGATTCATGTTGTATTAACCAACACACAGAAACCACAGTACACACTTTGCAGTGGACAGTGTCCTCAGTTCAGGTTGTGAAAAGAAGTAAAAAATAAACCTTAACAGATTGTGTTTGGCTACGGGTGGTGTAATGAGCTGAGCCTTGGGTGCAGTTCCTCTGGTCCCAAAATACACATCTGAAAAGGTTGATAAGTTATGTAAAAGTCCACAATGCAGATACTTAGAACAAGGTGATACAGAACAAGGAGGAAGTTTCAGTTTAGCTAAAAGAAAGCAGGTTTAGATTGGATATTAGGAAAAAATTCTTTACTGTGAGGATGGTGAACCACTGGCACAGTTTCCCTGGAGAAGCTGTGGATCCACCCATCCCTGGGAGTGTTCAAGGCCAGGCTGGATGAGACTGGGAGAAACCTGGCCTAGTGGAAGCTGTCCCTACCATGGCAGGGGGGTTGGAACAAGATGATGTTTAAGGTTCCTTCTAACCCAAACCTTTCTATGATTCTGTGACACATATTTCCCTTTAGGTCACTGTGACAAACCATCCCAAGGAAATGTAAGCTGTCTCAGAGGTTGTATTCTTTCCAGCACAGAGAAATGCAGAGCACAGAGAAAAGGTCAACAGCACCTCATCCGTCCCCATTGTCACCACTGCATAGCATGGATTGTCACCCCCATCTTTGCATAACTGTGTCATCATTCTACAAGTCGCTTTGTGTTCTAATTCCAGCCTGAAATTGTCCATCCAGTTACTTTTCCTCTAAACTCTAAATATCCCCTGGACCATAGTATTTAAGGGACAATATGAACATCTTACCTGGTCTGCCTTTGGGACATCCTTCTTTATAAAGCCCCAACTGCAGGTTTGATAAGCACTCAGTGCTTTTCCACATAATAAGTGTATGTGTATAGGCATGAGTTTAGGCATTCTTTAATCTTAATTTGATATAATAATTAGAAAGGAAAAGAAGTTAAACACCTGTGTTTTATATCATACAGTAGGGAGTTAAGTACTCAGACCTGTACTCTACTTTTGTTGGCAGTACAGAGAAAATAAACTTTTTTCTGACACTGTTTGAGTCATCTTTTTTTTTCCCCAGCTGAGCTTTTTTTGTGACTGTTATCTATATCTTCAAGTGGAAGCATGTGTTATTGTGGACAGCCAGAACCAAATGTTTCAGTATTGCCTCCGTGTGCTTGCCCTCCCTCTCTGACTTCAGCCTATGTATAGATTACAGCATTTGCTGCCATAATGCAATTTTAAAAGTAACTTTTTGCTTGCTGAAGGTCAAAAGGACAAAAGGTCATTCTATGGCAATTACTTTTTCTACCATTTAAAAAGAAATATTCAGGTCATGTTACTTAAAAATCCCTCCCCTCCCCACCGCCCCACCCCCCCAGTATTTCATTTTTTTTACTTCCTGACAATTGTACCTTGCCAGGGAGTTGCCAAGATACTGTTAAGAACTGTGTGTTGTGCTGTTCGTCTGACCTGTAGGCAAAAAGAAGTTCTCATCAGAGAAAACAACCTGCTTTTCTGTAAGAAAACATTTTCCTTAATGGGAAAAAAAAAGGTGATACTGGAGCGAGCAACAAGAACATATTGGATCTTTTTCTACAATCGAGAAGGTATCATTTTAGAAATGGAAAGTTGTATCTGTCAGCCTCCCGGCTAGGAAATGTGATATTAATCCTGACTTCAGATGGACACTGTGACAGTGACTCCACCTTAATAAACCATTTAGTGTCTGTTCAGTCTAGTAAAGATTCTTCAGACTCTCATTCCGCTGTGATGTGGCTTTAGCTCATAAATCAGTCAGAGAATCCTTTTCCTCTCTGCCTTCCCTTCACCACATTAATATTGATTATTTGGAGGTAAGGAGTCCCAAGGAGTGGAAGTGGATACACCTCATTGCCTTGAACAATTCTTTTCCCTCTACTGGGACAGTACAAGGTAAATTAATAGTGTGCTTGCAGACACTAGATAATGTTAATGTACTTGCTATTGATAGAGTGAAATAACATGAGTAGCTTCAGCTTTGCTTAAAACAAAACATTAATTTTCCAAGGCCGCTAGGATTTATGCAGCTGGTCGGTGTAACACATACAATCTTTGCTTTTAAATATGCAAAATTTGCGTTTTTAAACAGGAGGTAGGATTTTTCTGCCAGATGAAAGACAAAAGGGGGTTTTTATTCATTGCTTATGCTCTCAGGCGCTTGTCTGCCTTTAATCTAAGTCCCTGCTCGATTTTGTGGGTAAGAAGATGCCTTTTCTACAAGGAAATAATACAGAGCAGTCTTATCCCCCTGTGATCCTCTGGCTATGTAAAAATTCATAGGAAATCTGTAATTGCAAAAGCTGTACTTTCATATAGGTTTCAAAAAAGTAAAGAAAACTTTCTCATTTCACTGAGCTTGAGTTAATATTACTGTTAGTATTTGGTACAGTGCTGTATTTTGGATTTAATATTATAATAAGATTGATAAAAACCTGATGTTTTGGTCATTGCTCAGTAGTTCTTTCTGTAAATCAAGGACTGTGCAGTGTCTCATGCTCTGCCAGGGAGCAGGTGCACAAGAATCCCTGAGAAAGCAAGGCCAGGAGAGGTGACCTGGTCTGGACAAAGGAATATTCCACACAACAGAATGTCATGCCCAGTATATAAACTGGCCATGAGAGGACAATTGCTGCTGGTGAACAGGCTGGGCAGTGCCCAGTGAGTGGTGAACAATTTTTATTGTGCATCACTTAATTTGTCTTGGGTTTTATTCCTCTCTCACCTTCTTCTTCTATGTCTTCTTCTTCCTCTTCTCCTCTTTCTTCTCCTTCTTCTTCTTCCTCTTCTCCTCCTTCTTCTCCTTCCTTTATTTCAATTATTAAACTGTTGTTATCTCAACCCATGAGGTTTCTTTCTGTTTTTTTCTTTTCTTTTTCCAATTTTCCTCCCAGTCCCACTGTAGGTGGAGGGGAGTGAGCAAGCTGCTTAGTTGCCATCTGGGGTTAAACCTGACAGCATGCTAAAAAGAAAGGCAATGAGGAAAGATCCACTTTCACATCCATCCATTTGGGTGCTCTGGGAAATTATGATAGACATGTTGGATGAATTAGCGGGTATTTTACAACAGCCTGGACCTCTGCTAGCTGCTAACATACAGTATTTGAGCCACAAGGCTTTCTTGATCCTGAGACAGATTTGAAATTCCTGCAGTCCATAGTATGGATTCTCCCCTGACTTGGATTGCAATACAGGGCATCACCAAAAGTATGTATTGTATCACCATCTGTTGAAACCAGGTGGGGCAGTGATCCTTATCTCCGGGGGATATATCTTCTGTTAATGGGCCATTGAGTCCCAGTGCATGACTGGTAAAATTACATCATGCCATTGGGAGATGCTCCACCCAGGGGGAGGAGCCAAGCATTCCCTACCTAGATAAAATCCGCTATTTGGAACACCAAGGCAGCATTTTTCCACTGGACTCCAGAGGAAAACCGGACCCTTCCACATCATCACTGGACCTTCAGAGGAAAACTGCACCTTCTACAGGACCACTGCTTCAACAGAACCACACCTGTCACTCCAGGAGGACTGCAGCCATCATTTGATGGGACTGCTACCAACACCCTGAACTGACTGATGGGGTGTCAGGTTGCATTCTGACTGTCAGTGTTCTGTTGTTTGGTATTACTGTATTTCTATTTTTAATTTTCCTAGTAAAGAACTGTTATTCCTATTCACATACCTCTGCCTGAGAGCCTACTAATTTCAAAATTATAATTATTCGGAAGGAGAGGGTTTATGTTCTCCGTTTTCAAGAGAGGCTTCTGCCTTTGTTAGCAGACACATCTCTTTCAAACCAAGACACTCCCACAGTCATCCTGCCTTTGGTGCATGAGGAGCATCTCCCATGCTGTGATGGGAAACTTGGAGGAAACTGCTAGTGTGGAATGTAGGTGAATCTAATGTCAGGTTGGAGATGGCTGCACATCTGCAATTCAGCTAGCAGGGGTCACAGCATAGCAGCCTGATGGGAGGCATGGAGAGCATTGCCTTGCAGGGCTGAAGTGTCACCAGGTTGCCATTTCCCTTCTGGTCCCACCAGAAGGCTCTGTGCACAGCTCTGTGTGACTCATCTGAACTTAGAATTTACCTATCTGTAACTCCAGCATAAACTATGGGTAGAAATTGAATTCCAGCAAGTTTTGGCTCTTCTTTTCTCTTTGCATTCTGATCCTAATTTCTACAAATGTGTTTCTAGTTCATAAATACTCATGGAATAGCTCATGTAAACAAATTTTGTCTGCTCATTATTCATGCTCTGTTTGCTTTGATTGTGCAAATTCCTGTATATGTTATTTATGGTGGCTGAATGGTCATAGAAGTCACATACTGTTACTTCTGGTACCTGACTGGGTGACTGTTTTTTAGACAGGAATATAAAAAATGACAAACTGTGGATCATGAACAACTAGCAATAAATAACAAACTATAGAGTGAATATTGGGAGGAATAATTATGTGTGCTGGAAATCATGAAACTTTCAGGATTTGCCAGTATTCTCTCTTTCAAACAAACTGGTATTCAGTTGAAAGCTCACGAATGATAGATAATCTCATCTCACAAATAACGACAGTCCAAACCTCAATTAAACAAGCTTCACAAGACCCCTGGGAGATAGAGAGCTATAACTAAATATTTAGTTATATTACTAAAACTGAAATGTGAATATTTTCACAAAGAAGTTTGGCATTTGAGGAGCATTTTCATACCATTGAAAGGAAAGCACTATTGCAAATGAGTGGAAAATACCATTATTATATTTAAGATTGCAGGTTCCAGCATGCAAGAAAATTAGATGAAGGACACTCAAGCTCTGGCAGACTGATGTTAAGGAAAACAACATCATTTACTTGTGGCAGGTCAGCCCAGAGCCTCTTCTAGTCTCAATGAATTCTAGAGTTACTTGACAGTCTGCCAACCCATAGAGCAAATGCCAAAAATTCCTTCTCACCATGTGCAAATTATATCATGACTAAATATAGACTCGAAACACAGGTAACTTGCACATATCCAGCTTGTCAGGAGAGAACAAGAACTGGTTTTGGTTTCAATAGTTACAAATGTATAAGTAGACCTTACAGAATTCATTATTTTCTATTTGCTAAGGTAGCACCAGTTTTCAGGTCATGGAAATGGTGAAGGCATCTTGGTAGCTCTCTGACAGGCAAGTTCATCCCTGTATAGTGCTTGTAGCTCAAATCTTAACCACAATCACATTTTTCTGATTCCACATGTGCCTCAGATGTCCACAGGAGGAACCCCACAGCACAATTAGGGGCTGCAGAACATGATGTTTATCTGAGAGGATTTGTGTTTGAAGCATAAAGTTTATAGGAGGGTAGTTTTTAGGAGCTCACTTTTTATCGTATTTCACTACTGTAGAGTTTGAAGTGATGAAGGAGGGATGACATAGTAAATTAAAGCTTCCTGCAATCCTTACAGTAGTCCTTATGTTGGAGCACCTTGGATACCAACTTGCTATGCTCTTACCATATACTTCTTTCATGGAAGGTAGTGGGGAATCTCATTAGCCAACAGTTCCTCAGAGGGAAAAAGTCCTGTAAGGCACCACAATGCTCCAAGATGGCTTGGAGCATAGCATACAAATGCAGGTGTGAACTGCACTTTTGTTTGAGTTCTCAGCAAGGAGAGAGAGAGAGAGAACACAAACACTTGGTGGGCAGAAGGTAGTGAAAAATATCGAGAGTGAAACTGTTCATGCTATGTTATTCTGAACTAAACCAGAATTTACACTGATAGGAATAGGATCTGGATCAGGCATGCTTTGTCTACAGCTTTCCATCTTTTTCATCCTACTAATCAAAGATCTATTCTCTGTGCTTTCACATTAACAACCTTCCCTGTAAAACCAAAGGAACAGTCTGCAGCCTAATATTTGCCAAAAAAAAACAAAAACTAAATAAAAAACAAACAAAGATATAACCTTTGGATTAGCAAAATTACTTGTTAAACTACATCAAGAAAATCCTGATGGCCTCCCAGAGCCAACAGCAGTTCACTTTTGGATGCAACTCTCATGAGCTGGCTCTCCCTTTTTCCTCTTTCCCCAGCAGGTAAGCACACTTAACAGTCTTCAAAACAGCCAGACTTCTCCTTTCTTCCCTTTTGTAGGTAATGCTCCCCACTCTCAAAGTAGGAAAAGAGCTGGGTTAAGTTTCTATTAAGCCAACACAGCCCTTCTTTAAATCTCAAGGCATTGGTTCTCCTACCCTCTTGAACCTTTCATACTCTGAAGAGCTTGTGATTTTCACTTTTCTTTTACAGCTGGAGTTTCTAACTTACTCTTTTTTTTGTCTGCCTCGTGCCTGGAGACATTTTTCTTCTCAGAATGTTTAAATTCCCTTGTACTACCGGGTGAAGGAGCCGATGCATGTTTGCAACTTAATCAGGATATTGTCAGGTTTCTTCCCCAGTCCAATATATACTAGGGAAAAAAAGCTTAGAAATGACAGAAAAATCTGTGACACGGTACATGGCAAGAAAGCACCTTGTGCTTCCAGGGCCACACTGGGAGTTAGACCCCACAGAGGTCTAGTCCTTTTTTTTGGCATTGATTTCTGGTCTGACCTTTGCCTAGTTGTTAAATCACTGATTTTCAAAGGTGCTGAATGACTGCCTGTAGGTAAAATCCTTTCTTTTGTGACTGAGGTCAGTAAGAGCTTGGCAGCTGGAAGCCAGAATTTCATCTACTCACTTCAGTTGCAGCTGTGGGTGTTTCAAAAATCATATAGCTGGGGAAGGCAGACTAGACTAGGGGAAAGGTTAAGTCAAAAATTAGTTGGAAGCTGTTTTAGCTATGCTTAGTTACTTCAAGATATGATTCTGGCCCAAATGTTGTCAGACAGATTAGTGACTGATCTGATAAATTACTTATTTGTCAGTAAAAGCTGTTCTGTGGAGTGATTGACTATAAATGAAATGCAGGATGTTAGCACCTGACGTTAACCTGACACTAGCAGAAGAGATCAGAATTATAAAATGATGTCACACCACAAAACAAGGCCATACAAACTGTGCTACTATGTCTTTGGTGGGATGTCTTACACAGTTTTCCAGTGTGGATACAGTATTATCTGTTAGAGAATGGACTGCGGTTTGAAATTTGAAATAAAAAGCAATGTAAAGTACCTGGAGTATTCTGTGGATGGTGTCACTGAAATCTAATTTAAAATAACAATTCAATTGAAAGCTCAATTTCACTTTTTTCAGCAGTCAAATACTGTTTGTCTGTGTCCACTTCCTGTTACATGTGTGGAGCTGTGAAATAACCTCAGGAAAAAACAACATAAACCACAGAAGGCTCAAATCCTGTAACTTAGCATCTTGTACTTAGTGCCAGAAAAATGCTTAATCCAGCCAGACATATGAACATGCATCTATTATCTCCTTTGACATTAAAATGACTGCATATCCTGAGTGCAAAGAATAAAAGAAACTGCATTTCTGGATGAAGGCTGAATAGAATGAGCTACAAGCGAAGAGAGGGGACTCAATGATCGACTTACACACACCCAACAGTGCTAATGAATGGATATTACAAAAGGACTGCCCAATACAGCAGCTGGGCTTTTTGCAATAAACTTGCTAAAGGAGGTACTTCCTGTTACACACCAAAGGTTAGGAGTGTTGGAGTATCAAGAAGCAAATCTCCACTGCATAAATTGTCATAGATCCAGTGACTTCAGTGTTGCTAAAATAGTTATGCTAGTAAAGAAGTAGACCCTGCCTGCTTGCCTAATGTTTCATTTTGGAGAAATCAGGCAGTCTTCACAAACTACAGAAATGAGAACACTTCCTGCATCCACATTTAAATGCATCTTCTTTGACTCTCCCCAGTTATGAATAGAACTGATTTTGAAAAGTTCAGACAGTATGAACATATTTCAATCACATTGCTTATCAATAAAAAAAAATAGCCTTTCATTTTTTCCTGCAAATATTCTAGCACTGTTTATGTTTTGATTTCTTTGGGCTTTATTTCATCATGCTTTCTCAACAGAAATAAAAGCAACCTTTCCTCAACATGGGCTTTTGTTTCATCTCTATAAAGTGAAAAGCTTCTTGTTTTTCACAAATACTTAGTTTTTCTCGTCATCACAAAATGATGTATGGTATTGTCCTATGCTTCCCTAATAAGATAGATCATAAACATAATTCCAGAAGGGATTTAATTTTTAGATGGCTAACTAGACCTAGGCTAATTTAATCATTAGCAATTGATGATTTAAACTGGCAATTTCTGGTGGGGATGTTAATTCAGATATCAGGAGAAAAAACAACTACGTGATGTGGTTCTGGCTGAGGTGAAGTTGTGTTCCTTGGTGCTGGAGGCCTGGAAGTCCCAGATATAAAGCAGCAGAGAATGGGAATTATGGATCTGACCCCAAATAACATTTCATATCAATTCTTTGCAAGATTTTTGTTTTTCAAAAAGCTAAACTGCCTTATCTTCTGACCAACTCTAACTGTAAATATCAGTTGTGTTCAGAGAAGAATCTGTTCTATAAACTGTTTTCTTCTAAAAACAGCTTTAGCAGTTCTGACTCCTTTTTCAAAGCTTACATCTCCTGTTTTGATACCTATTTTTTGAGCTGTTCTTCACAATTTAATTACCAGAAGAATCACAATATTTTCCTTGCTGTTTCTCTAAGTCAGTGCCTCTCCTCATATGTCTTTATAATTATTGCTTGACCCTTACAATATGGGAAATTTAGTAGAGAGTCATGTGGGAGAGTCTCTCCAGGGGAAACACAACTCCTGTGTCATGGTGAGGTGGGACAACAATCTAAATGAAATTGCATTGAGTGGAAGAGGAGTGTGTGCACACAGCACTTGAAGATGCTGAAGGCAGAGGCATTCTCCATTACCCCATCCGTCCTCATCACCTCCCAGACAAACACATCCTCTCTCAAATTCCCAGATTAGCAAGGTTGGGAGTACCAGGAAAAGCTCCTTGCTTGTGGAGTTTTTGTATAATTTTTAGGTTCAGCTTAGATTTTTCTCAGGCTTTTTCTTTCTGTTAACAAGTGGATATTTGGCATGAGCTTTCCCTCAATGCATCCAGATCAGATTTCACATTTTCCTCGATATAATTTAATTGCTTCTCTTCCCATGTTTCTATTCCATCAATTTCCCTGTATTATTTGCCTGTCCACTCTGGCATCCTCTGGCATGATTCCTACCCTTTTAACACCACCTGGAGATTTTATTGCAGTGCCTTTATTCCCAGTTTCTGACCATATAGAGTGGGGACCAATTCCATTTGCTCCACAACTGTAAAGGATAGTCTACCTAAATTCACATCCTTGGTCTTTGTCCTTTACAAATCTTAGCAATAATTCCAGCAACCTCAGACAAAGCCTCTGCTTGAGTCATTTAGAAAGCATTGCATCATTTTTGGGAAATACAGTATTCACAGCTAACTCTTCAGTCCCGTTGAGAGGAAAGGGTTGGGAATGGATATGTGTAGGAAGAGAGACTGGCAGGAGGCATTTGTGGGGTTTTTCACACTGGAAGGAGTTATGGGGCATAAAAGCAAAGAGGAACTCAATATTTGAAAGGAATATGGAAGTAGAGCTCCTTCATCTTCCTCAATGGGGCTGTGAGGGACCAACTACAGCCCCATCCCTGCTGTAGGAACCCTGGGGGAGAGGAACTGGAAGTGAAGGGGGAAAGCTGGGTTTGGGAAAGGGAGTGGGAGGGAGGTGTTTAGTTTTTGTCTTTGTTTCTGGTTACCTGAATCTATTATAACTGATAATAGATTCAGCAACCTTTCCCCATGTCAAATCTGTTTTGCCCATGGTGGCAATTGGAAAGTGATTTCCCTGTCATTGTCTTAAACCAGGAGATTTTCCATCCTATTATTTCCACCTGATCTCTTGAGGAGGGGGAGTGAGACAGCAGCTGGATGGGAGCTTGGCCCTTGGCTAGCACTTACCCACCAGTGTCATCTCATACTTAAAAGAAAAAGGTTGATTCACATTCATCCAAAATGCTCAAAGTCTCAAACTATGCAGCAAGCATCACCTCAGGCTATGAAAACAGGGAAAAGAAGAATTGAGGGGGCAGGGATTCAGTTTAGGGATGAACAAATGGGAGAAGGACCAAATGAGTCCAAGGTCATAGCTTGCCTGGTCCACCTAGGTGAGCTCAGCTCCTCTTCCAAACCCTCTGTCAGACAAACAGTGCCAGTCCATTCAAGTAATTCTGCTTTACCTTCAGAAGCCAGTGCCTATTGCTATTGTCAATAAAACATGGGAGGAAAAAAAACGGAATTATTGCTAAAATTGAGAGGCGTTGGTTTGCCACAGAGGTTAGAAATGTTCCTAAAAAATCAACAGTTCGGAAAATAGCACACCTTTGCTTAATTCTGTTTATTCCACATCTGAAAGGACAATGTTTGCACTTTTCTTGCACAACGCATGTGAGAATGTATATCAAGTCATATCGTAGCGGTCATTATTTGCTACTCAGAGACACTTCAAATACTTCAGATGATATCTCAAATCGTAAAATACCAATTTCATCCACCAGGAGACTCCTCTTGATGGGGTGACAGTGCAGATGCTTTCCCATGTCACTCAGTGGCATACTTGGAAAGAGATCTCTGTGTCGGTACCCAGCAGTCTCAAGTATTTACACATCTGTATGAGCAGGTGTGGGGTTAAGTCCCAGAACACATATTATGCAAGGCAAGTGATAGACCAAGACATATTTGTTTCCTAACTCCATAATTAGGCTCCCAAATGAGTGACTGCTGATTGCTTAGCACTTTTTAAAGCCTTAAGGCTGCAACTTCTGCAAAATTAATGAAAGTGGTTTCAGGGGAACTTTACAGCTTGCAAAGAATCTAAAAGATTGTAGTCCTCAGGAATTTTGTTCCATCTAACCAAAAGCAAGGATCTGGATCCACAGAAAGATAAATGTAAAAATAATTCAGAGAAGCTATAGAATCTTTAAATTTGAAGCATATGGGGCTCAAAAAATAGTGGCTGACAAAATGTAAACACACATTTTAATGTCTAGATAGCCAGAATATGACTTTAGTCAATGATATTTTCATTTTGATTTATTTAGTCATAAGTTTTTCATGGATATTGATCTCAAAAAGTTTAAGTGAGTTTCTTTCTATCTCAGGACAGATAAAACAAACTAGGAAACCTAAGCTGTTTCAGTTCTGGTTTTCTTTCTTCTGCCATGTCGAAAATAAAAACCCCAGCATGTTTTGGTTTTTCATTCATTTATTTATTGTTTGACAACTCCTGAAGTTACGAGCAATATTAACACAGGAGTTGCCAGACTTAATCAATCCAGCAATCTCTCTAATTCAGTTCTGTCTCCAGGGAAGCCCAATGCTGGAATAAGAAGGTACAAAAAGACCTATGAGCAGGCAGGTAAGGAATAAATTTGTTTCTTTTAAAATATATGTTATAATAAGAAAGATAGCAGTGATATCTAGCTAAGGGTTCATATATTCAGTATCATTATACTCTGCCTTATTTTTGTCACCAGTATTCCTGGAAATTAAGAGAAGGAATGCAAACAAGAATGCCCAGTGCAAGTGCCTCTGACCTTTGGAAATAATTGGATGTGGATCCAAATCTGGCAGCCCTATCATGTACTAAAGTCTCTTAAAATCATCCTATCCATCAGCCAGACAGGGAAAGAGAAACATGGAAGAAAAGGTCACATTAGCAGAAAGCAGCTGGCATGATTCCACAAGGTTCATATTATTTAGTGGGACCAGTTTCTGCTCTTCAAATTCAAAATTCATGCCAAAATCTGGTGGCACAAACATGCACAGAATTTCTCACTTTGATATGTATTGTATCAGGGTGACATTTCAGAAATGATATGCAAGGACTTACACTCACGTGACTGTAAATAATAGTGGTCCAATTCCCCAGAGATGGCACTAAACTCCTACTACATCCTCTGCAAATACTGCCATGAGGCACTGCAGATTGGCTCTGCAGTGTACACACATATAAACCACCTCTCTTTAGTTGAAAGGCTGAAGCATTTATTAGAGGAAAGGATTATAATGATGCAGTTTAAACACTGTTAACTAAACATTAATGGATAGGGGAAAAAAAACCCAACAGCTTAGTAAGAGGTTAGTTCTTCCTTCAGCAGATGGAGAACAGTGCTTCTACCATTAAAGAAAAATTCATTTTGTGTTTCCAGAGTTTTTTCTTCTTGGGCTCTTAAGGAAAAGGGATTTCCCAAACCACTATAGATCACACCTATAACCCAAAACATTCCTTCTAGTTTTGAGCCAGTACAGGAAACATTGAATAATGAGCCACAAATCTGCTGGCAGAAATCCACGAACAGTAGTATGGAGATGGCTCAGCCGACTTTATGCCTGTATTACTGCTGGGGTGCAGACACTTGGAGGCCTTGTGGGAAGCCAGAATATCCATTTCAGGAGGAATCTTGCATGCACAGAGCTAAGCCCTCTTTCAGCCAGTTTGCACTCTGAACTGATAAGATGTGAGAGGAGAAAGGGAAAAGTAGCTCAGAAAAGCATAAAGAGACAGCAAATCCCCAGGGGGTTTGCTGGTAATATCCCACCGAGTTCATTACTGCCCATCACTAAGGTCATTTATAATGCCTTTTTCCAGCAATCCAGTGACAGGAAAGTCCTGAGTGCAGGGGGGTTATCTCTGTATGGGGTCTAGTTCTGTCCTTACCATAGCTAGTGAGGAATGCTGAGAAACCTCCCAGATCTAAGTAGATCATATCAGGAAATATGATCTGAAGCCTGAGGTGTTCATCTGAATACCTCTGGTTTCCCACATGAGTTGTAGCCAAACTCAACCATCTCAGAATATCCTTTGCAAAACTCCTCGATTTTGTCTTCTTGATCTGGAATTTTATGGACAGAACCATAGAATTGTCTAGGTTGGAAAAGGCCATTGAGTTCAACCATTAGCCCAGCACCACCATGATCACATTAAACCAAGTGCCAATGACCAAAGATCAAAAGATCCAAATACTTAGAGGTCCTTCGGTGTGGATCTCCACAGAATCTTGCTGTTTCACCAGTCTCAAAGACCTCCTTCAGAGTTTTAACCACACCATCACTGGAGACTGTAGTAATTAAGTCAAGACGGGTATCAAGGTCAAGGGTGGTCCTTGATAATCCTTTTTAGGGTTCTCAGATATTCAGGGTACAAGTGGCAAAATAAAAGAAGAGTGGTGTGACGACCACAGCTTAGTAACATAAAACACTTTAATAACAATGAAAGTAAAGGTGGGATGAGGCCCAAAAATCCAAATACAACAACCAAGGGGGTCAGGTCTCTTTAGGAGCCAATGGTCAAAGACAGGGATCAAGGGAGGTCCAGGGTTAAAATATGGGGTAGGAGGGGAGGTGGGGTTGAAGTAAGGTCCAATGGGTACAGGGGAACATGGTGCAGAGGTGGGACAAGGGGAAGCAGGGTCCAATGGGGTAGGTGGGGTGGAACAATGCACCAACTGGGGGCCAATAGGAACACAAGGAAGGGAGAACATTCTGGATATGGGCGTGGTGATAATTGACTAGTAAATTAGGTATTAACATGGGCAATCCCATAACTCTTTGGGAACTTTTCTCGGGGGTCACTACAAGTTAAACAAATGCTTCCTATGGTCTAGGCTTGGGATACAACTCTTCTTCAGTCATGGTTGCCTGACCTGGCATCCCAGTCAGGCTGACTCCCACAGATGGGTACAACTGGCACCTACACCAGCCTTTTATAAAAATCTTTTTATACCTTCTCTCAGGCAACTCCATACAGTACTGACTGCTTTCCTCACAGGCAGCTCTGCACAGCTCTGACTCCTTCTCTCTACAAGTTTCCTTCTGCGTGACTGGCTAAACCTGTCCCTCACATAGCATCTTCTTATCTGTCCATGCATGACTGCAAGGGACATCCCTTCCTCCTCACAGCACAGCAGACTCCACCGCAAACTCTGGTTCTCAAACTCCACCTCCAACTGTAATTTAGTCTTGACCAGCTGACCCACTCTTTAATAACACCCATCCTCAGTGGGCAGGCAAGGCTGTTTCCACTCCTCAGTAATCAGTACAGCTCTAATTCATTGGGAAAGATTGCCTTCTGCACTATCCTTGCAAACTATTCTCCTACAGCAGACAGAGAAAAATATACCTCCCAAAGAAATCTAGAAATGCAATTTTTCAACAGTAGTGCTCACATCACCTTCCTACACAGATTTTAACCCACCATCTCTTAACAAGTAAAGACAGACCCAACAGAATATTTTCTGCCATATACCCTTATAAACACCACCTATCCTCCCCAGAGCAGTTTTCTGTTTAGATGAAACATCTAGTTTTTGCTTCAATTAAAAATATTTTTCTTTTGCACTAGTCTCTGGGAGTGGAGCAATGTGTATTTTCAGGGAGATTTCTCAAGATCAAGCTATAGACTTAAAGGTCTTACTATTTGGTTATTTTTGTTTTTGTTTTTTAGGGTTTTTTTTGTTCTGTGGTGGTTTTTTTTTTTTTTTTGCTTCCCATAAGTTGACTGGATACAAATCAGTCTCAAGAAATACTGATGCGTCTGAAGACACTTTTTAAGCAGAAAAAAAATTCATCAGTCACATCACTTGTTCTGAATCATCTGAATCATTCACTCAACTTTACTACTGACAACTTGGAGTTCATCCAAAGGTTCTGTGCTCCATATTGTGTTCAGAAGCAAATATTCTCTAAATAAATGTTTTTGCATTTTAATGACTTACTTGCCTTCAGTAAGCAGCTACACATGTCTATAGAAATTATACCAAGTTTAAGATTCTGTTGGTAACAGCTTTAATGCAACATCATACATTATATATTTCAGATGCAGCAATCTGTCTCATCCTAGTTCTGGGATTGCTAAAATCATACTTACTAAGTTTATAATTCACAAAGCAGCTGCAGTTGCCTTTCACACAAAGGCTGGGCTGGAGCTGCTTAAGCTCCTCCTTCACAGCACTGCCAAAGCACCTTAATAACAATTCCTAGGTACAACTGAGAGAAATCACCAATCCTTTGGTTTAAAACTTGTATTCTTCATTGTGAGAAGATAGTTCTTCAAAACTTCTGGATGAGAATAAAAAAAGTTGCTTTGCCATTTGATAAGGGAGGAAGCATATCTTGCAATGTCTGGATACAACAAAATCATAATGAGTCTTAAAGGAATGGTGACTAAAGGAATGGGGTCTAAAGGAATGGGGACTAAAGGAATGGGGAAAAGCTTTCCTGAAATGAAACATCCCAATGCTGCTCAGCAGTCCCTTATCTTTTAGGACAGTAAGCATCATGTGAAGATTCGTCTCAGACTCCTCTGTGTTGGGTGTATGTTGCCTCAGAGAGCAGTTTTGCTCACATTTTAAACCTGCTTTCCATTCCTTCCATGATTTTCTTGAGAAACTGTTTAATATGGAACATTCCTGAGGTACCCAGATTTACTTATATTTCAGAAAATATTTTTCCCCACAAAATAGGTTTATTAAACTAAGCCCAAATGCAAAATCATGCTCTGACAAATTTAGACCAGTGTTCTGAACCCATCTCTCCATCTCTAATCAGATGACTTTAGGCTAATCAGAAAAACAATGTCTTTGCTCCTCTCAGTGGAGCAACTTCATTTCTGATATGTTACAGAAGTGTCCCATCCTGTGCTGTAGAAATTAGATATTCAGCAGCAAAGAACTGTGAATAAGGCTCAGTTCACCTAATTTTAGTTATCTCATTGAGTCTTCCAGGCATCTGTAGCAGAAAATGCATCCATTAGGGAAGGTCTAAACAGAAATAAAGGGTTTGGCTGTCTCCATGTGCAGTTAATAGCTCCACAGATGGCTCCATCTAGGTGAAATATAGACTGTAAAATACAGGAAACAAAATCTCTAGCTTTATTTTCAAAGATAATATAAGGAAGACATTAAAAAATGCTCAGTTTCTTTCAGTTGTAAACATGGAATTACTTCCCTTTTGAATTACTCTTTGCTAGTGCTGATTTCTATGATGGATGTATTCTGGCATATATGTACTGGCATATATGTATGTAAATGCTACCATACTTTGGTAGCATTTTCCTTTCCCTAGGAAATCCACTCTATGGATTAAAAAAAAGTTTATACACTTCCTTTCACTAAATTAGGAATATTTATAAAAAAAAAGCAATTCATGTATACATAGATTAGATAGGTAGATAGATAGATAGATAGATAGATAGATAGATAGACAGACATAACATATGCATGACCTCTTGATGGCCTAGAGTGGCTCATTTACAACTATATAATGAAATGGCTTTCAAGCTTCTAGGGTATTCCCTGAAAGAAAATGAAAAGTATAATTAGGGTTAATTTCTCATAAAACCTTTCCAGAATATTTTTATGTGCAAGATAATAGGTTACTTTCCGAAAAGGAAAATAAGGAAAGGTAAGGCAGCAATGATAATGGAGACCCATGTGTCCTAGAAGACTTTTTCTAGGTCACTGTGAGAGGATATTACAAAGGCAAAAGAAACATGTTTAGATTTCTTCAGGGACTCCCAGATGTGTCCTTCCAGCACAGAATGCCTCATTATATTCTTGCAGCACTATGTGCATGTGTGGAGGGTACCAAGGAATTGATACCATTGCTGGGAACTACTGAACAGCTTCTCACATCACATTGTTCTTTCCCCCAGACAACAGCTCTGGTCTTATTCTCTGCTAATGTCCTGAGTAGTCTGCTAAACACCTGCTACAGCACATGATTAAATTGTACTGTGTTGGCATTAAATCTGCAGTGCCAGGGGGGCATTGCAGATGTTTCTTTTAGACATATCAGAAAGGAGAACTATGACATAATACATCCAGTGTCTCCAAGGTACTCTTTCAAGCCCTGACATAAGAACCTTCTCAAAATTTCTTAGTGTTCTGCTTTCAGTAACGTCTAGAGGCCACATCCAGAACATAAACAAGGGAGATGGCTTTCCTTACTCTGAGACATTGTTAATGATTTCAGACATTATTAAAAACTCCCCAGCCCTGGAGGTGTCAAGGCCAGATTCAATGGGGCTCAGGATCTAGTAAAGGTATCTCTGCTTATGGCAGAGGCTTGGAACTAGATGATCTCGAAGGTTCCTTCCAACCAAAATCACTCTATGATTCCATGATTTTCCAGAGTCTTTCTTATTCAAGATAGAATTTTTATTTATTTCAATTTTATTTTGCTTTCAAACTCTAGCTATCCCCTGATAACTTCTACTGATACTGTTATGCTTTAAATAAGTATTTAGCTTTAGTAAAATTTTATGTCATCCACAGTCTTTGGATAATACGATGCCCAAGGCACGATTAACTCTGTAGGTAACTGTGTTGACTCTCCTTACTACAATTTAGAAAAGGAGTATATGGAAGTATTATTATACAGCTGGACAGATTATTCTTCATTTGTTTCTAGCAGAATATCTATTATACATAGTTTAATTTGATCCCAAATGTTAGACCCCAACTGAAAATTCCAAGTGCTAATATGGATTTTGTAATCACAGCTCAAAGCTGTTTAAGTTTTCCAGCTTTATCTTTCTGGGATAAAATCTGGGCTTTACTGAAGTCAGCTCCCTCTGAGTTTGTCAGAAAGATGGTGTCAATCCCACAGAACAGTGCAGCAGGAGACAAAATGAAGTTGCCTGAACTCCTTTGTTCTCCTCCATGAAAAATATCTCAACCAAGTAAGTTTTTTCACTCCCAGGTGCTTATAACACACAAGAGGGGAAGTAAGTGAAACACCTAGATCAGTTATCTGCTGTGTATATTCAAGCTGAATAATTTGAATAATTTCCATAATACCTTTGATGCTTCCTTAAGAGAAGAACACGCCTTGAAAAGTATTACAATACACCTCAGTGTAGTGCATCACGAAGAGCCACGATTTATTGTCCTCCTATCAATGTAATTCAGCATCAGCAGGGACACCATGATTTTAGCAGGATTCTCAAGTACGATTACTCAAACATGGGCGTTTCTAATTCAGGTGTTCAAGTGCAGGTGTCAAAGTTATTTCAGAAGTGTTGAGAGCCCTTCAGATGTATGAAGTGGAATTTGTTTAGCTAAATGAGAATATTTATAGAGTTAGGTTTTTATTTCTAAGTCACTCTGGGATGCCTTTGCAGTCAGCAAAGAATTAGCAGAGTTACTGTAGTTTGTGGCATGATTCATCTCACCCTCAGTGAGATAGCTGCATTTGTTAGGATGAATCATGCACTAATCTCCATGGACTATACTGATCAGGTCACCATTGACTATAATAAAAGCCCAGGCAGGTGGCAGACACCTAATGCTAGGCCAGATGAATCATCTAACTAGCAGGCTTCCAGCCTAACCTTCCTTGGGCATTATTTGAGTTCCCCTTAATTCTCCACTAGGAGCATCAAGGGCCTTTAGTCCATCAGCAGAGATGAAGGTATGTCTACATTGATCCACTAGAAACGGGAGGTAATAGGGATAATAGGGCTGTGTCTTTGACCAGGTGCAGGAAATGCGGAGGACTGTCAAGGCACTCAGATGACCTTGTTGTGGGTTTTATGGCTGAATAAGCCACCTGCTGCCAGATATCTACATTGATGAAAGATCCTGCACACTGAACTTTGGTAATCATCACAGAGGTCTGTGACTTACCCTTCACCTCTGTGAAGCACTTCTTCACTCTCTGGAGAAGCACCAGGTTTGTTTCACAGACTGTCCTTCAATGAGACTCTGTGGTCAGAAGGTGCAATGGCAGGAGATTAAGGCTATGATGAAGGTTAGCACCACAGCACCCACTCTGCTGAGAACACACATCAAAATGATGCATTGATAGCACATTTTAAATACTTGATTCTAAAAAAAATCAAAATATCAGAAATTTTCTCATGGGTTTTCTTATAAAAGAGAATTTCTGAGAAAGAACCTGAAAACCTCAGTCTGCAAAGCATTTCAAATCACACTGTGTTCTGACAGAAAAAGTTATCATTAAGGTTTTTCTAACCTCTTTTGATGTTAGCATATTTGTATATCTCTCTTCTTAATATGTAAACTTGTTAAATTATTATAAGTTAAAATTAATTTTATTATTAAGGACAACCAGACCTTCCTCAGGTATACTGGCAGCATGCAAAGCCAGCTTTATTCTGGCCTGTCTATGTAACATTTTCATTTTGATTTATTATTGTCTGTGACATTTAAGCAGAACATGTTCCAAGCAAGTCTGTGAGTGTGGACTTACTGCACTTAGAGCAGGTGGAGAAAAGAAACAGTAAAATTTGTCCCCAGCTAAGTAAATTCAGAAGGGACATCTGCAGTTTCTGAATATTCAACTCATACAAGTAATCCAGTCTCTGAGTTGAATGATTTCAAATACTCCTATGGATATCAGACATCTAAGAAAAGACCTTACTGGAGAAATAGAACTGCTGGGACAGCACATAAGCTCTGCAAAGGAGGAAATACATAATTCTGGAGAAGACTTGGAAGGATCAGGGAGGCTTGATCTCTTTCAGCTTAGAAACAGTGTTTCAGGGTTTGTGGAAAACTGAAAAAAATAATTCTGTACTGGAAGCATAATTGGAGGTACTAGTTAGCAAAAATGCCCTCAAAAGTATAAGGGTTTTCAAAGGATCCCATTGATGCCTAGACCAGGATAAGGTTAACAGTTCATTTTCCTCATTCTTCCATACATGCTGCATATCTACATCGCAAACTAATAATCATGAACTCACATCAAGAGTGAGAGATTAATATTGAGCTCTGAGCCAGTGCACCAGGGCAGAACAAACAACAATCAGATAAGAATGACACATCTGAGGTTCCATTATGCTACTGGTTTTTCCACATTACAATCCTTGGCACGGCTGCCCCAGTACAAACCACCAATACAGGCTGGTGGCACGACTCCTGCTGGTACAAAGTTTACAGCTGCTCCCATGGCAGAATCACATCATCCCAGCTGCAGAGGCTCCAGCCATTGCTGCTTTACTGGCATTTTGAAGTGGTGCAGTTTAATGAGATGATGGTAGCCAGGTGTTAATACCAGGGCTGAGGTCTAACATGAGCAACACCTTCCTTTTGAAACATGCAAAAAACAGTAATTTAAAAATAGAGAAAATAAAGCTGCATTGATGAAAGAACAATCAGTAAGTCATCAGTATGTTCTTACCAGTCATGAGTTTGTAGTTTGTTTCTGCAGACAAAGTTCCTGCTTTCAAAATCAAGGTCCATTTCATCACTTAACTCCTTCCAATCTAAGATCTATTCTTCCTGAGATGTTTTTGGATAGCAACAGCAAAGCTGATAACCGAACATACAGATGATATTTTGCTTAGGGTAAACATCTAGGAATCGGGGTGCATAAACTCAATTTATACTAACAAATTATACTTGTTTAGGATGGTTCTCTGTCATTGGGACACCTTGGCATGGAAAGGGCTATTCTAACATGTCCAAACCACCTCACTCTCTCACCCTCCAGTAAAGTGCCGCTGCATGGAAACTGCTTATTGGCAATAGTTGCTTGTCCATGCTAATTACTGAGCTGTGATAAGGAACGATTTGGGACAGTGCCGGTTGGCTAAAAGAACACCAGGAATACTGCCAACAGTCTAACAAGGTATGCAGGCCGGGGGCTGTGGGACAGTGGACATGTCAGTGGGGGAGGAAGGAACACTGCAGGTCAGGGGCTGAGAAGGCACCAGGCAAGCCCCTGCCGTTGCCCCAGCCCCACAGGGATTTTCCTGGGCAAGGCTGGCCTGGGAACAGACGGCCTCCAGGCACGCTGTATCGGCTTCCTCCGTGGCATTGGCAGTTGAGATGCAAGCCGACATCGTTGCCTGCTCTGGCGGTGTCCTGAGGAGAGGCTTGCTGTGCCCCTCATCGCAGGGATCACTGTCCAGAGGAGAAGCTGCTGGCTCCGCTTCTTTGTCTTGCAGGGCGGGACACACTGCACTCTCTGGCTCACTGTCCCCCTCTCCTGCAGCGTCTCTGTCAGGGAGCTCTTCTTCCTCCCACTTTTCCAGTAAGTGGTCTACACGAGTGTCCCAGCATGGCATGTCCCTGTTGTTAAAGAGAGACCACAGCTCCTCAAACAGGTCAGGAGGCACGAGCTGTGAGTGGTGTTTGGTCTCTTCTACACAGTTTTTGCTGCAGCTGCAATGGCTGTGAGGCACCAAGGGGCTTTCTTGATCCAGTGAGGAGAGGATGTCTTCCTCCAACTCCTCCAGCTCCTCTGCTGTCACATGCAGAAGGTGTGTTGAAGCATCCCCAAAGATGCCTTGTGCCCTGCCAAAATGCTTTTCCCAGCCAGGTCACCATGTGTCCCACCCCTTGGCCGCATGTCATGCAGAAAGATAATCGGGAAGGCAGAAGATCTGTTAGCACTTCATCTGGCCACTACCGTAAAAGAGAGAAAAAGTGTTTATTTCAGAAGATTAACAAGAAAGGAGGACCAAGGAAAATCTTCATTCTTTATTGGATGCAGGGTCGAATATGGTCATAAAGGAGGAGGAATAGGCTGAGTTACTGAATGCTTTCTTTGCCTCAGTCTTCAGTAGTCAGACCAGTTATTAGGAGGACAAGCAGTCCCTGAGCCAGAAGGGAGGGACAGGGAACAGACCAGAGCCCCTGTAATCCAGGAGGAAAGCGTTAGTGACCTGCAGAGCCACCGAGACACTAACAAGTCTGTGGGGCTGCCCGGGGATCCCCCAAGGGTGCTCAGGGAGCTGGAGGAAGAGCTCACTAAGCAGCTCTTTGTCCTTTATTATCATTCCTGGCCGGTCAGGATATTCTAGACGACTGGAGGTACCAATGTGACACCCATGCCCAAGCAAGGCCGCAGGGAGGATGCAGGGATCTGCAGGCCTATCAGCCTGACCTCGGGACCCGGTAAGGTTCTGGAGCAGATCATCGTGAGGGGATTCACATGGCCCAGGGACGACAGCCACGGGATCAGGCCCAGCCAGTGTGGGTTTAGGAAAGGCAGGTCCTGCCTGAGCAACCTCATGCCCTTTGAGGTGTGGATGACCTGCCTCAGGGCTGAGGGAAATGCTGTGCATGGAGTCTCCCTGGACTCTGGCAAAGCCTTTGACTCCATCTCCCATAGCACAGTCCTGAAAAAGCCGTCAGCCCTTGTGCTTGGGCAGGTGCGCTCTTTGCTGGCCTAAGAACTGTTGGGACTGGGCCCAGAGAATGGCAGTGAATGGTGCCACATCCACGTGGCGTCCGGTCACTAGCGGTGTCCCCTGGCCCCAGTCCTGCTTGGTATCTGTCCTGCTGATGTGGCCAAGGGCATTGAGTGTACTCTCAGCAGTAAATTTGTGACTACACCAAGGTGGCAGGGAGTGTCAGTGTGCTGGAGGCTAGGAAGGCTCTGCAGGGGGATGTGGACAGGATGGATCGATGGTGCAAGGCCAGCAGGTGAGGTTCAGAAAGATAGAGGATTGTGTCTCGCCCTTCTGTCATAACAATCCCCTTCAGTGCTCCAGGCCCTGGGCAGAGTGGTTGGAAAAGTGTCCAGAAGGAAACGTTGACAGGGGCTGAACATCAACTAACATGTTCCCATATCAACATGAATTCCAGTGTCTTCCTGGTCTGTATCAGAATAATATGATTTTCCTTCCATATCAGAAGGTTCAGAATAAAATTCTGAAAATATTTTGTTTAATTTGAAGATCATTTGTCCTTGTTCCATGCTAACAAATGATCAGGCACTTCTGTGATTCTCTCATTTAGGAGTTATCTTCCTATACAGTCTGCAGTCACCTCTTCAAGACCAAATTTTCACCCAAGAATGATTTTCTAGAAACTCCCTGCACATCATTTCTGCTTGTAAATAATAAAACAATACTACTGGGCAGAACTACTCAGAGAAGTAAGCTGCAAAATTGGTAATAAGTGTTTGCAGTTTCACACTTAAATCTTTCTAAGACTGAATATATCATTCACACTAGAAAAGTCATCTACATCTCTGGGGGGCTGAGTGATATAAATGCAAAGCAGTTGATGGTTAGTTGTGTTCTTTTCCAGAAGGCTTCAATTTACTACTTCTCCTGGGAAGAAAAGAGCATTTTCAAAGGCACAAAAAATTGTGGATGCCCATCTCTTTTTGACATCTTTGAAAGTCACCATTTAAGTAGGATGATAATAGCAATATTTTATGTGATTCGTTACCAATCTGCTTCATTAAGTCCTTAAAAACATTTTTCTGAAAAACAAGGACCAGGCATTTCAGTCAATACCTCTCAAAGCACCGCAGTTGCATTAATGTAAGCTCCTCTGTTTTCAGCCATTATTACAGAACACCAAAATTTAGTTTTATGAGGTTGCTAGGCAGTTAAACTACCTTGAAAGAAATTAACTATCTGTGTGAAAGCATGTACAACAAAGTTATTGATGGAATACTAAATTAAAAAAAGGATACGTGGGAGCTAAATCCAGAGATATTTACTGGCGCTGTACTATTATATTCCAGCAACACTGACATTTCAGTCTGCAGTTTCTAAAAACTACTGCGATATAATTTAAACGCCAAAATCAAAACTGTCAGTGCTTTTGGACCCATGAGATGGGGGGAAAGTTGATTTTAAAGCAGCATCTTTCTTTCCTCCAACTTTCAATGTCTCACAAGTACACTGTAAGTTTCACACACATTTCCTCCTGGAAAAAGAATTCTTCACTGCCTTTGATACTGTAGAACCTCAAGAATTGTAGAACCACAAGAGTTATTTAGTTGTAAAGGGACATTTAGCATTCATAGAGTGGCTTTGGTTGGAAGGGACGTTCAAGATCATCTGGTTCTGACCCCTGAATTCATCAGTTGCATCTGTTCCAAATTCTTTTGGAAAGCATGGTCAGTGTTGAAGCAGGATCTGACCTGGAAACCAGAAGCAACAGAAGTTCAGAAGGGTTATAAATCACATGAGCATTGTCTGTTACAAATCTCACAAGTCCCATAAGTTCATTCTCCTTTTGACACAGTGACTTTTTTCTTCTGTCTGTGCAGAGACTATGGGAATGTTCATTCTGGCCTAAGCAAGCAGGAGAAGGTTTTGCCATCTACACCATACCTCAACCCCAAATTTATATGCATTTACCATAAGATGTGTTTTAAAAAAATCCCCTTTCCCCAAGACAATGAGTTCTCACAGTTCTTTTTTAGAACTTGAGCTAAGGGACCATTGTTGATATCTAGTATAATATTTGAAAATAAACTTACTAAAACTTTGCTGAAAGGCCAATAGAGGAGTGTTTTGAATACAACAGGAAATTTCTATTCAAAAAAAATATTTTTAAAATGGAAAATATAGAAAATTTAATTTTTAGGATTGTCGTGACTTTTCAAATTAAAAATCTTTACTGAAGGCCAAACATTGAAAAGGGTTCAATACCAACGTTTTAAGTCAAATAAAACTTCAATTTCTAATTATTAATGCCCATTAACAAAATTCTTAATAAAAGCAAGACCCAAGGTATGGGGCCAGTGTAGAATGCAATCTTTGGGAATTTTGTCTCTTAATGCATCCTCAGGTCATATTTATAGATTTTTACGTTCTCAGCCCTCTTAATATTCCATGGAAGTCAGTGGAAAGAAACATGATGATGATTTCATGAAGATAGTTCTACCTTTGGCTCTTGTTATTTAAAGAAAACTTTAAAAAGTGAGGGAAGCAATGAACTATTTATTTTGGTTTTTTTAATAACCCAGGGAGTTGAAGGTGTAAATCTTTTAAAGGAAAAATATCCCCTCATGCAAGATGCAGGTTAAAATGAACAAAAACTTGGCAGCAGTTTGAGCTCGAAGTGCTGCATATACATTTTCTAGATACAGCTGAGCAGATAAACCCAGCTCCAGTGGAAACAAATAGGAGCTGGCACATAAGTGCCTGTAAGAATCCACACCACTGCCCGTGATAAAACATCTGGTTTATCATCGGCAGCAGAACCAGTAGAATTAAGTAGTTAATACTTCAAAGTGATACAAAATGTAACTGTAAATTCAACAGAGCTTTCTGCTGGAGACCATTTAAGGACACCATAATAAGAGCAAATTGATTCACCTAAACCTTTGCTTTGCATTTGCTGTAAGACAGGATTTTCCGTAAACTACTCCAGCTCTCCTCTGCGCTAGTAATAACTTCCTCCCTGGCTGTTGAATGAGCCACACTTACAGACACAAGGAAAAAAAGAAAAAAAATGCTACAGACATGAAGGAATGTATTCCTTGTTGGAGCTCCCATTTGTTGCAGCTTTATAAAGATATAGAACTTTTGTCAATTTAATGTAGCAGATCCATGCAGTGCCTTAATGCTATTGTTTTTCTCCTTTACAGCCTGATAAGATATAAGTGATTGAAAAACTACTCCATTAAAACCAAGTGAACACATTTCCTCCTGGCTTTACTCTTTCCTCTCCCTAAAATGACCCTGACTGGTTTCAGTCTCGTGGGAGAATTAACTGTGCAGGTTTTACAAAGCTCATTGCACCAGACACTGCCACTACTGCGGTTAATGAGAAGAAGCTCTGTTTGCAGAATCCCCTCCATAAGGATGGCATGTCACTTGCATAATAGCTCCAGATTCACAGGAGACCTGTGACAATGTGTCTTCCTGAAGGCAACAAGCACAAGGATCCTCTACATCAGCTGCCTGAGAGGGTTCAGAAAGTCTGGACTATGCTCTTAGACACATGGTGTGATTTTTGGGGTATTCCTGTGCAGAGCCAGGAGAATGGCCGTGTTTGATGGTCCCTGTAGAACCCTTCTAACTTAGGATATTCTATAGTTCCATCTGTGGTTCCATCTGAGCCCCTGCACTTGCACACATATACAATCCATACACATCCATACAGTTTTCCTCCTACCTTGCTGCCATTGCACACATGCTTCTGCCCATCTTCCACAGCGATTTGCAAAGATGAAGACTGCAGGTTTTTTTTTTTTACTTTCATAGCACTCCTTAGCCACCCTTCCCTGTTTGAAAAGGCCACTGCCTTAGTAATGGTACAATTAGAATTTTATGCTGGCAGATATTTCCCTTTTCTAGCTCTTGTTGGTCTGTTCAGAGCCATTCCTGAACTGTGAGCAATCTAGCTTGTAACTGAGATCAAAGTTGCAGTATTTCTTAGGTTTTACAGATTTCACACAAATATTGATAGATGTAAAAATAAAACCAAAAAAGCTGAATTGTAAGCTTCACATTTCATGAGGTTTTTTCTTCTAGTAATAAAACCACTTACCTGCATATGAAAGGAGGTAAATTCCTTTCCTCAGAAATGGCCTTCTTGGGGTCTCAAAATCCCTAAATGCATTAGAGGGAAGATTGAAAAAAAAGAAAAAAATAAAAGCAGAAATCTCAACCGTTGCTGCAAAATATTGCCCTAAGGTAAAACTGATCCACTCTGCTGTCACAGAAGACAAGACAGGTCAGGTGCTAATTCCCCAGATGGAGATGGCTGTGACAACATTCACAACATGCTCAGTTTTGTCTTCCTATAGGTTATTATTTCTCTTTATGTCATGAAGTGCAATCTTTTTTTTCAAATGGGGTTCCTACATCATGCAGCATCTGTTCCATAGGAGGTAAGACCACCAGGCCTCATCATTTGCATTCTCTGGTCCATCACTGCAGTCAAAAGGCGAAGCAAGGCAGGATGAGAGGGAGGAGACCTTTTCTGTACCTCTGCCAGCTATAACAAAATGTGATCCATCCATCCTCACTTCTGGGTGATAACAAAGTGCTTGTAGATCTTCATCTTTTCACTTTCTGCTGCAGAGGGCACTGGCTTTACAGCTGTAAATCAGGAGAGGTGCAGGGCTTGACTCTTTCTACCCCCCTGCCATACCTCGTCTGTAATTCAGATCAATCACTTCAAGTGTCCATAGAACCAGTTAGCTGCTACAGATGCTGCCAAAGCAAATGAGTCATGGGCAAAATCAGGGACATTTGGTCACAGGTTTGTATGACAAGCACAATCCCATATGGTGTGGGATGTCCCTTGGGTCAGTCAGGGTCAGTTGTCCCAGCTGTGTCCCATCCCAGCTCCTTGTGCACTCCCAGCCTCCTCTCTGATGGGGTGGGGTGAGCAGCAGGAAAGCTTTTAGCTTCGCTCAGCAATAACAAAAATATTCCTGTGTTATCAGCAATGTTTTAGTCACACAACGAAAACATAGCCCATCCCAGCTACTATGAAGAACATTAAGTCTATTCCATTCAAAACCAGTGCACCTGGCCACGTGTTTGGAATTAATTAGTTTAAATAGACATACATATATTTAGAATAAAAGCACCATGCCTGGGATGGTATAGCAATGCAGGAGCTATGCATTGGGCCCCCTGTCACAAGCTTTCTGCAGGCATATTAATTCAGTTCGTAAAACAGCCATCAAGCAGTCATAAATGCAAGCAAAGCATCTTTTCAAATATAAAGGGTGGAGCTTTGTGAAAATAACTCTGTGTACCTGATGTCCCCTGTCTCTCCTCGAGATTTAAACTTCAAACAGACTATTTGGATTTCCCCAGATAAGTCTGGACTATGAATTTCAGGTGGGCAAAGAAAACACATATAATTACAATATTTTCTTTGTAAAGGATTTACCAACTTTCTTTAGATGGCAAACAATGAATGGCTCAGCTCCTGGAAGGAACCCTGTGACCCTTTCATTTATGACCAGATCTGCTGACAAAATCAGCATTGACAGAGAAATAGGTATTTTGTATGTCCATAGATATGAGAATCAAGCCTCAATTCAAATTGGATTTTTTTTTCTCTTTTCATCACACCTGGCAGACTGAGCATACTGACTGAAACCAACTTTTAGAAAGGTGGGGAAAATAGCTGGCTTTGTCACACTCACCAGTCAACTAGTCTTCCATGCTATCTACTAATGTTAATCTGGCATGTCCATCCCCAGATGTGAATTTCTGAAAATTCATAGATCCTGGCAGTGCTTCCTCCAGATTTCTCAGCTAAGCTGCTGGAATTAGTGGGGAAACACATGCCATAAATTAAATTGCAGTGAATACTAGGTCAGGACTTCGGGAATTTGCTCAGGTCTATCAGAATATTTATGAAGCACAAAGATGTTCAGTAGTTCTCAGGGTGTATATATATTACCACTGAGTCCAACATTCTGGATTCAAGCATAAGCATGGGATGTGTGTTCTCACAGCCATAGAGATAATGACTCCAACTGGAAACATGAAATCAGCTCACAGGGCCAGATGCTCAGCTGCAGTAAAGTAAGGTCTCTCCGAATGACAGAGTTATGCTGTTCTGTATTTCAGGACTTTAATGATTGTTAGTATAACATGATAACAACAAGTGTCTCTGGGCAGCTGGCATAAATTATAGTAGTTTCAACCTCCATAGGATCTGTCTTATGATGTAGTTTTTTCTCTAACTCACTGTACAAATGCACTGCAACTGAACAGAGGAAAACAGGAGTTTATCCTGCTTCCCATTTTGCCAGTGATATAACCTTCCCTTCACAAACCTTCCTCTCACACCCTGGGTAACTGATATAGCTAGAAGTAGCTTTGGAAGCAGAAAATCTGTTTATTGTCTAGTTCCAGGAAGAGTTTGCAAAGCCAGCATCATAAAAAAAATTTAAAACAACAACAACAAAAAACCACCCCAGGTTTTAACTTGTAAACTGAGCACATCTCATATGTAATCAGGGAACGAAAATAAATTAACTTTATAACCTAAGGGTGACATTCTTAAAGATTATAAATCTGCCTGAGATCTGTTGAAAAGATGAAGAATATCCCAGCAGAAGAGATGAACATTTTCCTCCCTTTCATATGGAAATATTTAAAAACAGGAACACGCTGTCTTGTGTTGGAAAAGGGTTGATCAGTAAGCTAACATTTCTTCCATTCTCTTAATTTCCTGCTCAAAATCCTAATCTCAGAAGCGTATGAATCCACAAAGGTGTGTGTTTTATGTGGTTATGAAATTCGTGTTACACTCTGGCTCCCTGAATACCATACACTTGCTTACCTTTTCTTCACTATAATAGGAAATTACAAGCCATGACCAAGTCATTACTCTCTGATGATTATGAATTAGCTGACTTCAGGCCACAGAGAAAGGCAGCACATTCTAGCAGACCACAAGGTCTTTTAGTCAACAGAAATATCATAATGTTCTGATCTGTAGCTGGACATTTCTGCTAACTTAGGAGTCAGGTGTTTCATCTTCCCAAAAAAGAAATGTTCACCTAAGGAAAAAAAGAGGACATCTCTTCTTCCACTTAGCAAAGCAACGTTATTTGCTAGAGGCTATCTGTGCAATCAGAGTTTTTTTTTTCTCTTCTGCTGACTGACATAATAATACTTTCTAATGCAGGTAATACTAAGATAGCCCATTTCAAGTATAATGGAGCATGGACTAAATCAAATACTGAGTGTTCCACCATATAAATTCCTTCCAGAAAACAAGGAACTCCCAACATTTCCCTGAATCCCTATGGGGAATGAAAGACAGCAGCAACAACATCTCCAAAGAAGAAGGAAGTATCTTCATCCTCCCCTTTTCTACTGCTTCTTCTCACTGTTTCTTCTTAATGCTTCTACCACTTACACCTTTAACACATCCAAAACAGCCCTTTCCCTACAAAATCCTCCCTCCAAAGTTTGGAAGTGACCAAAGAAACAAAACCTGAGTCTGAAGCAGCCCTGCAGGTTTAACCCACTTAGAGGACTAAAATCTACCCCATCTCCATCTACTCATATTTTATTAATCTCAGTTAATTAATGTGTTTCTGTGTCTCGCAGGCCAGACTGCAGCAGCTGGCACAGCCCGTGCCATGTGTGGGAGGGATTGTTGAGGATCTGAGTGGGGCTGGGCCAGGCTGGGCTGTCAGAGCCGGCACATCAAAGGCCCATCTGCCAAACCTTCCCAAGAGACAGTGGTGAACAAACACAGGACAAAGGCGGAAAAGAGGCTTTCCTTTGGCGTTGCCTTTTGTAGGAATTTCTTGGCCTTTTATAGGGGATTTAAGGAGAAATTAGTCTGCTTACTTGAGGGAAATGTGGAAATGCTTGAAACACAGTATTCATTGCAAAGGTGCGGAGTAAGACTGTGAGCACTGTTCTTTCAGAAGAAAACCTTGAGAACCCCCTCATGGCCTAGGAGATGTGAAGTGGGCTGGATACGCCTCCTCCCTCCTAATTCTTTCAGACAGAGTAGAGGAGAGAATAAATTTATTGTGTGGTTGCTCTAAAAGTGTGGGGCACTGAGATGCCCTTAAGATGTCAGAAGTTGACTGTGTGGTATATCGTGGGCAGATGCATGGAAAAGATGAATCAGTTCCACTGCAGAAGCTGTGTAATGGCAAAATAAGTTTATTCTGCTTTGCTGAGAGGCCAGAAACTTTGTGAAGGCTGGATGCACTGGTTCAGGGTCAGTGTCCTGCAGTCAGTGGCACACAGTTGGCTGATGTCCCAACATAGACAAAGTGCATTTGCCTGTAATGTGGTGTGGAGAAATATCCCATAATGGATTCATCCCCAGGGATATCAATATACATAGCAGTGAACCTGCTGGAGACATAATTGGAGGCTGGTAAAGAGCAGAATTTCTTATGACAGCCACTAATTTGAAGTGGTTTAAACTTCCATCCTTCCAAAAATTAGTAGTTTCTATGTGTTTTAGCAGTTATCATCTTGTGCAGCTTCTTTAATTGTAGCCTTACACCTGCTTTTGAAACTCTGTTTCTCTTACTATTTAATCTGGTTTTGCAAGGTTACCAATGGGTCTGTCTCAGGTCAAAGATACCATTGCTTCATTTTGGGAAGTACAGGAAGCACAAGGAAGTTGCAAAGAAGTGATGTTCAATATTTCTGCATCATTAAACTAAGCCAAAAAGGCAATGTGGTTTCTGCAGCATAATATCTCAGCCTGATTCTGATACCATTTTTAATAATCCATCAGTAGTGAGAGGGCCTGACTGAAATTAGTCCATCCGATTTTAAATAGACCAGTGCTAAGGCATGAAAGCAACAATCTAATTCAGGAGAAACCATCCCTGAGTAAAAGGCATAACAGATAGACCAGAAGGAAAATTAGGTCTCTTTTCCCCTGTTTTCTGTAACAGGTTTGAAAAACAAGCCTAAATGAAGAATAATCTCAGTGGACTTCACATCAAGGAGATCAGGGCACAGCTTCAGAACTGCAAATCTGGTACATTTTGTTCATGCTCAAGTCACATCAAATGTTTGTCAACATGTATGTGATGCCGACAGGAATAGAAAGGGACCCCTGTGGACAGTGAGGAGCCTTTACCAAAATCCTTATGCTGCTTACTGCAAATTCCTCATGCTAATTCCTCTTCAGAGAGGAGTGTTAAAGACTGCCTGGAACAGACACAGGGTTTCAAGTACCCATTTTCTAGACTTCCTGCCATGATGTAGAATTTGCCCCTCAGGTAGGACTTTATCAGGTCACTGCCGTAATGTTGGAGGCAAAATACAAGAGACTTGAAATACTTTCTACTTTCAGAGATGAGGGTACCCTAAAGCAAGATTGTTCATCTGTTCTCTCCAGCCTATCCCTTGAGTTATCAAGCTGAACCAAACCACTCTTGCCCTTGACAGAATAGGTTGCTCTTCTTAAGAAAGAAATGGTATTTAAACACACCTCTTGATAAAGGGGTTCCCACCGGCTCTCAATTACTTCCAGTCCTTCCCTTCTCCAGTGTGTTATTCCAGCTCCTCTAGTCAGTTTTTGCAAGAATTCATGGGACCATGCTCTAAGTGGGAGCAGTGAAATGAATAAAATCAAATTAATAAGTGAGACATGGAATTGTAGGAACATTCAAATAGGAAGCAAAATGAACTCATGAACAATGAAGATCCACTGCTCACTATAGATCTCCACTGGGTCTGCAGCTTTCGCTGTGGCACCTCAAGAAGGAAGTCACTCTAATCACCTCTCCAAAGTTATAATGGCAACTACCTCAACCCATACCAGCTTCACACAACTTGCTCATCCTAAACCTATTGCAGCAAGACCCCAAGCTCAGTTGGAGTACTCAGGAATTCAGCTAATTAATGCTAATTTTAGTCAGTTGTTCCTGTGTATCCTAGAGTATGGAGTGACTATTCATTAGCCTTGGTGTGTACTTTGAAAACAGATACAAATTAAAATTCTTTTAAAATGCAAAATGTTATTTGCCTACGTGCTGCTTTCATTGAGCAAACAGAAGTTAAGGGCAAGGATGAAAGCAACTGTTGTACATAGGCTGCATGAGAATGAGATCTGAAATCCAGCTGCTGCAGTGCCAGTCCTGCCAGCCTGCCTGGCTGGACCCTGTTCCTGGCAAGGTGGCCTTGATCAACAGTGTGCCAGGTACAGACTGAGCAGTGCAGTCCACAGTGTTTCGCTGTAAAATTCAGGTATTGATTGAAAAAGTTGTTGTTTGGAACAGTGGTGTGAATCCCAGGGAACACGGATTCCTGTGTAACATGCCAATTCAATACAGGAGTGCATGTGATTTCATCACTCCATATCCTGGCTCTAGGAAAGATGAGAAGTATCTTCTGCTGCATGGGAGGGATGTTACTTCCATTCCAGGAAAAGAGAGTGGTTATCTTAGTGTTGCTGGATTGCACCTCAATTCCTGGAAGTAAAAAAGGAGTTGACAGCTCTGTCCCCTCATGTGTGGCACAGTGAGTGAACGCTTCCAATTACTTCTTAAATCAAAGCCCAAGAGCCTCAGAAACTTGTATCAAACCAGGTTTGAGTCAAGGCACTGGCAAAACAGGTGCACAACAGTGTTCTGCTCTTACCATCAATGCTCAGGTTAGAAAAAAGCTGCTGCCAAACAACTGAAACAGCAAGACCAAACAATATTTTCCACCAAGCCGCAGCCTGCTTCTCTTCTCATTTTTTTCCCACAGAGCATACCTGATTGCAGGCAATAGCAAAGCCAAGCAAGAAAGATAAATGAGCTGTAGAATCCCTGGCATGCAGCTCATGAGGTGGGTGGAAGTTTGGAAATGTGCTTGATGAGCCTCTGAGTATGGCAAGACCTACAGAAAAGGAGGCAGAAGCAGTTACCAGAGTGGGGGAATGAGGGTTTGGAGTGACAGGCTTATGTAAGAGTTACAGTGGGGATAATTTTGATGAGGAACAGAACAAAGCCTGGAAACAGTGGTTGCCCCTACCTGCAAAAGAGTACAAAGAAGAAGTCACAAGGGTAATAAAATAACAAAATGAGATGTGATTCCCGACCTGAAAATACTCTCTTGTTAAGGCTGTTGGCCCCGGAACTGAGAGGGAGTGTTTTCCCTATTCTCCTTCCATAAAGGAGAAAGCCAGCATCACTCAGAGATTCAGGAAGCAATGGTACCAGAAACAAAAGGCTCTACCACCCAAAGGAGACACAAGGCATCTTTGGGAGTTATAAATTAAAATAAATCAATTAATATCCCTGAACAAATTCTCCAGCAAGTGCTTATGCCACAGGGAGGCAGTTCCAGTGACATCCAGTAACTTCTTCACAGCACATGACAAAGCGTATTCCAGAGTGACACACTTGAGGCAAGCTCACTGCCACTTGCCTCTCTTACCACAGCCCAAAGAGCTTGTGTTTTCCAGTGTACCCCTGTTTGGATATACAGCCCTTCCAATGTCAGACAAGCTTTGGAAAAGACCAATAGAGGAGCTGCCTCACAACCTTCAACTTTCCCTTGCAGCACACATTTCTCTTCTGGAAAGACAATAAGGTGTGATTCATATTAGCAGGGAACACGTCAGAGGACCTCTTCTTTTTTCTGTTTAGGTGGGGACAATTACCCTGTGAGAGAGCAGAAAGAAGAATCCTATCTAATATAAATCCAACCCACAAAGTGTGTTAGCTCAGCGTTGTACCCAAGGTAACCATCTTTGCTAAGTTTTTGCCACCAACACAACTCACAGCCTCCATCCCAGAGTGAGCTTCAGCCCAAGCTGTTTGAAAGTCTGCCAGAACTTGTTCCCACCTGCCTGTGTGTGAACATGGCACAGAGAAAGCTTCCTACGCAGAGTCCACCTGAAGTTTGGGGAAATTAAGGCAATAGTTGGGAGTATTCTTTCCCATATCTCTATCTCATATTTAAGAGAAAATGGAATCTGGGAAGGTGCCATGGGTAAAATGACAACATTTCATGTTTAAACATTTTCTGAAATATAAGTAGCTGTAAATGGAATTGCTTACTTTTTTCCTAATGCCACCAAGGATTAACTGATTCCTTCACAGAGACTTAATTTTTGTTTAGGAGATTTTGAAGAAAGACAGTGGAAGAAAAGATAAAGGAAATATATTTTATCTGTTTGGTAGTTATTGGTCAGAACAGGTAAAACCTATTTTAGAATTTTCTAAGAGTAAGGGATATTCATCCCATTCATATGATCTACTCTCAGATACAGCAAGCATGAAATTTCAAAGAACAAAAGTATCACATCACCATTAGAAACAATATTCACCAATTCAAAATAAAACCCTTCAGTCCTGCTTAAAACTCAGATACTTAATACCACTGTGAAGCAGAAAAGTCTCATTACAACATGATTCTTTTTAACATCCTGTTTTCGTTTCTTCCCTGCTTTGTATACATGCAATGTTTGCTTGTTTATAATGTCAACAAGATAGAGCTACTTAGGGAAAAGAATGTGGAAAATGCACCAAATCTGGCACATCAAATCTTCCACACACATTTGCATCTAGTTAGCCCTGTGGGGCAGGAATTTCCTCTGATATGCTGAGGACCATGAGCTGCCTCAATACTTTGAGAAGAGACTTGGAAGCCATTCTCTGACCATTCCTAAGGCAATAATTCAAATTATTATTTTCTCCTTTTCTCCAAGGGTGGTCCCCGACAATCCTTTTTAGGGTTTGCAGATACTCAGGGTAAAAGTGGCAAAATAAAGGAAGAGCGGTACGACAACCCCGGCTTAGCAACACTTTAATAATAATGAAAGTAAATGTGGGACGAGGCCCAAAAATCTGAGTACAGCAACCAAGGGAATAAGGTCTCTTTAGGGGCCAGTGGTCGAAGACTAGGATGAAGGGAGGTCCAGGGTATAAATGTGGGGTAAGAGAGGGGGTGGATTTGAGGTAGGGTCCAGTGAGTACAGGGGAACGTGGTGCAGAGGTGGGGTAAGGGGGAGCAGGGTCCAATGGGGTAGGTTGAGTGGAACATTGCACCAACTGAGGGCCAGTGGGGATACAAGGAAGGGAGAACATTCTGGATTTGGGAGTGGTGATAATTGACTAGTAAATGAGGTATTAACATGGGCAATCCCATAACTCTAAGGAACTTTTTTCTGGGGTCACTACAACTTAAACAAATGCTTCCCAAGGTCTAGGATTGGGATACAATCATTCTTTGACAGTGGTCGCCTGACCTGGAATACTAATCAGGCTGACTCCCACATCTCCTCACCTTTATTTTTTATCATTATTTCTGTCTTTGGCTGGTGATCATAAACTTTCTCCAAGTTCACCATGTCAGTCTCAAAAGAAAGCCATTCCACTCACTAAGCAGAAAAGCAGAGAAGTCAGTGGGCCATTTTTTGAGGGGAAAACCCCTTCTCGAGCAGCTGCCCAACAAAAACAGAATTACACAGATCTTATTTGTAAAAGTGATGGTTATGTGTGTGAAAATGCAGTAAAAATGCATTGTATGTGTGCGAAAATGCAGTAGGGCAAAACTAATTTACCGGTTAGCACCAGTCTTGTTTCTTACTGTGGATTCTACAGAGGAAAATGTACTCTCATTGAAGAAATTGTTTCTCAGTGTGCAGCTAAGTGCCCTGGTGCCTCTCAGGAGAAGGGAGTGTACAAGGCCTGTGAGAGTGATGTAAAAATGGTGTTTATAGAAGCACCTTTTACTCATGTCGACTTTGTGAACCATTCAGTTTTACCACGAACCCTTTCTCACTGCTTTACTGGCAATTATCTAATTAGCAGCAATGCTGTAAGTCTCTAGGACAGAGAGCAACAATCTACATGACCAAAACTAAGCTCAGACATTGACCTCAGTGCCAGTTAATTCACACCGGACGGAGGGAGAGGCAAAGCTCTGGGTGAGGCTTATACCCTCTGCCTGCACTTTAGGTCACAGAGATTTCACCTATTAATAAAGGTTCCTTCAGAACATTATGAAGACCAGGGAATCAAGCCAAACATATGCATATTTTCTTGTCCTTCTCTCACCTATTATTATCCTTCTATTGGGAGCCTGGCACTTTCCCCAGACTGATGCCTCCCTAACCATCACCTTACCCTGGCACTCTGTTTCACCACCCTGGCGGAAATGCCTTTCTCTTCTGAGGCAGGATGCTGGGATAAGGGCCATGAAATTACTGATTTAAAATAAGGAAACAGATTCACTGAACACATTTCACCTCCCTCAGATGGGCAGAGTAGTTCCTGAAACATCAGAGAAGAGTATTTAAGCTGTATCTATGGCTGACCAAGACCTGTTGGATAAATCAAATGTGATAGCAAAGCCCCTTTGTATCCCCAGAACCTTTTCTGATCTGGACATGAAAACCATGGACCCTTTGAAAGATCACCCTTATGATTACATCCTGATGGATTTTTGAATTTAAAGTTTCCTCTACTCTCAGCCATGATCTATCAATTCCTTTCAGCTCACTTCTGCTCACTAAGATGGCAAAGAGGGGAAGGAACACATCAGATACCACCACCTTGATTAAGGCTTCTGATGACCAACAGGAGCTCCACAAATATATCTGACATTTGGAACAATTCTTTATTCACTGCTAACCTTCAAGAAGCTTCTTGTTTCTGCTGCAGTGCTTATGTGTCCCTTCTCTTCCTATCCCTGTCCTTTACAGTAAGCACAGATCCAGCAATTTACGCAGCAGTGCCTGGAATTGCTCTCCACAAAAGGAGGCTGCATTTCACCTCTGCGTCTTAATCAGAGACTTCAGCGTGAAAGCCGCCCTACGCCTCCCTGAAGCTCACAGATGTGCTGGGAAACTCATTCCATTCAATTCTGTGAACATCCATTGTGGCTCAGGGCTGCGGTCAAGCATCCTTAATGAAAAGCTGTTTGTACAATACATTTCCTGCTGATCACGAAGAACACCTCTTTGGAAAATAAACACGCTAAAATAAAAATCCCAGGAAGCTTTCAAGTTTTATAGATTCTTCCATGGTAACTGAACTTTGAAAACTACAAACTCCATCTCAAAGCAGCCAGAAGACTCAAGTAAATGATGACTGAGAAGTGTCTCTGATAAGACATAACTGTTTGTGTTGAGCAGTTCGTTCATTTTTCCACTGCAGAACAGTTTCCAAGCCTGGTAAAAGAAAAAAGCATTTCCATTTTACTTTCTCTCTTCTCTCATGCCTTTCAATGACCCATATCACAACTCCCTGACTCCAAACAAGACCAGCACTGAGTTTCTCAGTACTGTGTCACTTTCTACAGCAGTTTCATGAATATGGACTATTGAATTTTTGCTTAGCCAAGGGGAAAGGATGTGGTACACACTCATCCTAGTGTACTCACTTCGAGTCTCATCGAAAGGGAAACATTATCATATGTGCAGTGACAAGCAGAAATCTTCCTCAGTCCTTTGCAAGCCTTGCAATTTGCCTGGGGTGCCAGTGCTAGAACAGCTTTCTGTCACGACAGAAGCATAGTGATGCATAGGGACCATGGATTTTGGCAATCAGGTCATGTTAAAAAGTGAAGTCTCTAGCACCCTCTCACTGGTCAAACCTTGTTTTTTCTTAACTCTCAGGTTTAATGAGAATACATCCTTTTGTCTTCAAGTCTCTCTAAGTTACTAGAGGCCTTCTGAAGGCATAAGAGGAAGTTCTAATGAAACAACTTCACAATTTGAGTCACAAGTTTCAAAATACACAAAAAAGTGGTGTCCTAAAGCTGAAAGCAAGGGTTGTGTGTCAGAAAGTTCATAAACTTTTGTTCCAAGGTCTCCACTGTGAAATATTGCCTGGAGACTGGAAAGACTCATCCACTCCTATAAATATCTCCTCTTACTGCCAGAACTAAGGCTATACATAAAAGGATAAATACTCCTGGGCACTTTAGACAATAGTCCTGTATCAGAAATAGCTGGTCAAAATAAGCAGTAATGGCTTTAACAACTGGTTTTCCTAGCCTAAGCTTCATAGCTGGTTTGTCAGATATAGAATAATTTTCAAATCCTTCACTTAAATGGTGCAAAATTTTTCAGGAGGAAGAAAGGACAGACTTTGAGAATAATATTGCCACTAAAAAGCATGAGAGACTCAAGCTGCTGCACTTTGTGAGCTGTCTGTGAGGAGCCTGGCTGTCGAGAGCTGGACTGCAGGGAGTAGAAATTGTTGCTGCACAGGGGCAAGTGGAGACATCACCACCCTTGCACCCAGCTCTCTGCCCTTAGCTCTGACAGGACTGAGCATGTTTCACTCTTCACCATCTTACCAAGGGCTCTGTCTTCAGTACCTGCTTTTCTTGCTTCTAGAAAAAATGTTTCTTTCCACAGACTCCTTTCAAACTTTTCTGGATTGGACTTGGTCTTAATTTGCACTGTCTCAGAAGTGCATATGTTACTACTTGAACAGCTGGGAGAAGGGTTTGGAGTTTTTTTGTTTAGGTTTGCTGTTGGTTTTATTTATAATTTTACACTCCTTAGGCTTTGGCTATTTAAAATTCTGCTGTTAACTCCCTTCGCTCTTCCTTGTTGCCAACAAAAAAGAGAACTTGAATGACAACCAGAAACCAGTGTTTGGCTTGCTTGACTCCTTGCATGGTTTGGTTTGAAGGGAGGAAGGAGACGGTTGGATTGCAATTACCAAACTCTGGCACGTTTTTGTTTTGCTTTCCTCAAGTCCTGAAATGTAACTTCTGAGAGAAGTAATTTAGCTGAGAGCTTCAAATCTGTAGAGCGCTTTCACTCCAAACACAAATCTCAGTATTTAATAGATTGTGTGGGGTTCGATCTGCAGAGAACTAATTGAAGGAGCTGCAAATACAGACATTCAACCCTGATTAATTAGAAGAGCAAAAAAAGAACACTCTAATTCCATTTCAAAATCAAACCAGTTGTATCACAATTATCTCAAGTACCTCAGAGATGGTTGAGTTCACATTTAGTCCCTCCCTCCCTTTCCTCAGGGAGGAATGGATAGCCTTGTGCACAAGGAGAATCGAAATGTTTTGAGCTCTTTATTTGCCAAGTTCTTTGTCGCCCCCAGTAATATAGTACTTTAAAAAGACATCATTTATATTTTGCAGTTTTCAAAGGTGCTTCGTATACATGTTCAATAGTGTTCAGCATATGGAAAATTCCAATTTCCCTGGAAATCTACCCACTTTTTAAAATAGCTAGAAAGGAGGAGTTCTGCAAATCTGATTTTGATAGGCATTTTGAAGATGGGATGCTTCAGAAGTCCATATAACAATTTCTACCTTCTTTAGTTTTCCAAAGGATCAGGGTAACAGCATGTATGGGATCTCCAAAGCTAGAAAACCCAGGGTTTTTTTCTGCAATTAGAAAAAGTCTCCTCTCTTGGAGATTTATTTTGTTCCTTAAACAATTCCCATGTCTGCCTACTTCTCCAGCTCGAAGATTTTGGTACTGCTTTGCTGGTTTAACATTTAACATTTCTGACATATGGTAAAACAACACCGGTTCCCTTCCTGACCACAGAGTCCTTCTATGTCTTCTCATTCTGGGTTCATCTCCATCCACCATCAAAATGCAGTTGTCTTTACAGCAGACAGCACCTGTTTTAACAAGGCTACAAGCAGTACACAAAAGCTCTGGAAAAGAAGAAAAGAGCTTTCCCAGTTTGTAACTGCAACAGGAATTTCAGGCCAAAGGCAAGAAACAGACCATTGTTTTCTAGGTAGCTTTGCAAGCCAGTTTCAAACAACCACATCTAGCCAGGGCCTCTCATTTTGAATCTCAATTGAAAGACAGCTGTTCCATTTTCTAAATGGGAAGATAGTTCACCTTGATCCTGGCTTCAGCTGCTGCACCATTTTACCATTAAATATAATTCAAAATAAATTATCATTGCAGGGAGAAGACAGAGAGTTTTTGAACAAAACAAGCCATTAATTTTCTACACAGAAGAGAACAACTCTCATCCCAGAGACACTGCTGTGCTGTTGTCTGAAACACAATTTTCACCTGAAATTGGACAAAGCATTTGGGAACTAATTCAAGTTACTCTAAAGGGAGGATGTATTGCACATAGACAGTGGTGGAGGGATTCAGCACCCACTACTATGTTAACTGTGTGTAATGAATTAGAAGCATCTTCTTTTAATAGGTCCTAATTGCAACACTTTTTCCCAACAGCTCATTTGCAAACACCCCAGGTCTTCCACCTCTTTAACTCAGCATCAACAAGCTTCACTTTGCTCATTCTGATCCAGTGACATCCCTACCAGCTTGCCCCTTTTGTCTTGCAGCTTATACTCACTCATGATCTAAAGTAAGGAAAACATCTGCCAGAAAGACCTCCAAGAAAGAACCTGTCTCTGAACACAACATCACCAAGAAAGGAGGACTCCCACATTCAGAGTATTATGACTGATATGCCAGCGACTCTCTACACATCCCATGGCATGGCCAGTGTTTTAGGAGAGATGCTCATCAAACTAAAGGCCAAGCTGAGGAATGCATCAATCCTTGACTAAGACATAATTACACACAGAACTTATCGTACTCTATATCTAGCATTAGATGAAATAAAGGCACTGGAAGCCTAGAGGTGATCCTTGTGAACAAATTTGCCCAGTGTTTGACCTCTCCAGTGCCTCTTACTCTGGATCAGAACAGCCTCCTTCCCCACACAGGGATGGCTGAAGCCCCACCTCCACCCAGTGCAGTCACAGGCTCACAGGGCTCCATGCCAGCCTCTTGTACATAACATGCAGACATGATGCACAAACTCCTCCCTGCCAGCTGTAGACTGTGAAATGCCATTTTTTGGCATCCCTTTTCTGAGTTTAGTTTGGGAAACCACCCAGAACTGTCCATCAAGTGCCACAGGAGTGAAGGACGTAACCCAAGATTGTTGTGTAAACACAAACTATATTAAGTAAAACCAGATTTTCATTTTGATTTACCTCAGTATCTCCAAACAATGGAAGATTAATCTGAGTTTCATTTTTGTAGATGCGTGTGATCAAAACTTTTGTGTTCCCTACAATGCTGACATAAACCTGTAATTTTAAAAAATCAGAATACACTATATACAGAGTGATAGATGAACTTCTACTACAGCATTGCTTGCAAATTTACTCCTAACAAAAAATTTCCAGGGTTATTTTGCCCTCTGAATATCAATCAAGCCCAGGAGGAAAAAAGGAAGGAGGATGGATGAGGGAGCAATTGGAGTAACGAGCCTTTCTACTGCAATTTCAGTAACAGATGAGATTGCATCTGCTCCTTTGCTGGATCCTAAGCAAGCACAGGGAAAAGGCAGCTCCTAGGAGTCAAGCATAAACATTGGGTTTGTGCACATGAAGACAGCAATAGGGTAGAAGGCAGCATGTGAAAGACAAATTTTAACAGCTAGCTTTGGATCTGTCTTAGATTTCAGAAACACGTTAAATATAAACTTACAGAAATGCTTTCAGCCCAGCCCTGGTTACACTTCAATATGCTTTCCATTAACTGCTTGGTTGTAAGGACTTTTTTTACAAACCTCCTTAATAATTTTTAATTCAAGACAAGGTATCTTTAGTGAAGTTAATTATAAAATAATGAGCAGTTTTTATGGCTTAGGAAAGGGTTTATTTCGGTTTAGGTTAAATCAGCATGGAACAGATTCAAACTATATTGAAATAAGACATTAATAAATCAGAATAGACACCTACACTGGGGTTCATACAAACATAATTTTAAAAGCTGTACATGGGTACAGTCTCATATGGTCCAAGCATCTGTGTTGTATTGATCTAACAACAGCAGCATAACATGACACAGCCTGAAATGAGAGGCACAACACTTATTGAAAGGTTACTTAAAGCAGTGGGTCTAATTCCCTGGAAGGACATTTGTCTACATATTTTGGCTTTTTTTTTTTAATTACCCCTTACCTCCAAAATTATTATGAGCACCAAACGTATGGAAGCAAAATTGTACTTGAGCACCCCTCATGGACTAGAGCCAGGTGACAGAACAGACAGACAGGACAGCATAGACAGACAGAAGGACAACAGAGTGCTGTGCAAGTGATGGTGTCCCCATCAAAACTCAGCTAAATACAGAGTGCTGTGAACATGCTCTCCTTTCTCCCACCACCACACCTCCCATGGCTTCATTCTATTGAATTATATTGTGTTTTGTCTCCCAGACACCTGGACAAGAATTAGTGCTGCCTCATTGCACCTGTGTGCTTAGCCAAGCCATCTCAGTATTTCCAAGGTCAGTGTCTACACTCTTCTAAGGTTGTTGATCCTTTGCTTTGTCTTTAGAGAAGCAGGGGAGATAAATTTCCAAAGCAGAGATAAAGGACAAAAACCAGAAAAAATCAAAGTACATGTCATTTTTATATAATAAAGATGGAAGTCAGTTAACCTTGGCTGAAATGCACTGCTATTTTTCACACACACAAAAACAAACAAACAAACAAACAAACAAACAGACAAAAACAAACAAACAAACAAAAAACCAAAAACAAACAAAAAAACCACCAAACAACAAATATAATTCCACCATATATTTGTTGGTGGTGGATTTTTTGGGCTTTTTTTCTTTTAACCACAATGCAGACAAGGACAGCTGCTAGAGAGACTTTCTTTCCCCAAAGGCATTGACTTCATAATTTTAGCCCGAGAAAGCTAGTGCTGTCTCATCCCATTCATTTGTGCAACCACCTCTATCCTCACAGCAATAATGAGCTGCAACTGACCTGCTGGTAGGTGATGGAACAACTTGGATTTGTGCATTGAGCAGAAACTGATTTTATTTTTTTGTGGTTTTTTCCCCTACCCAATCCTATGCCAACAAAATTGCACTCTGATTCACCTTCATCGTTGGTGTACAAAATCACAAGGCTAGCTAGCCCTGCTATTCTTGCTGTCTTCTGCTTTTAGCCTTGCAAAAGTCCACAGGAGCTGCATCATCTTGAGCTGATCATTGAATGGTGGTGGAAATCATTTGCTGTGAGGTCTTTAAAACATTTGACAGTTGTTAACTGGTTGGATGTCTGGTGTTTGCTGCTGTGGTGAGCTGAACCTAGCCAGAAATCCAGTCACTCACTCATCTCCTTCCCCTCCAGCAGGACACAAGGGAGAGAATCTGAAGTACAAAAGCTGAAAACTTAAGAATCAGATAGTTTGATAATTGAAACAGAGCTGTGTTCAAGAAAAGCAAAACAAGCAAAGCATTTGTTACTTCCATGGAGTGGCAGATGTCCAACCACTTACTAGAAAGCAGACTTTCATCACGTGTAATGTATACTTGAGAAGACAAATGTCATAACCATGAATGTTCCCATCTTCCTTCTTATTTCCCTCAGTTTTCTCAATGATCATGATGCCATACGGTCTGGAATATCCCTCATATCAGCTAGGGTCAGCTGTCCTGGCTGTGTCCCTTCCTTACTCCTTATTCCCCCCCCAGCCTCCTCGTTGGTGGGGTGGGATAAGGAGCAGAAAAGGCCTTGGCTCTTTGTGAGCTCTGATGAGCAGTAATGAAAACATCCCTGTGTTACCAACATTGTTTTGGACACAAATCAAAACTCAGGCTGCCATCCCAGCCAGAACCAGTATAACTACCATGATTGTATCTGTTTCCTTTCCTTTTTTCCTATCCAGCCTGCTTCATATCAATTTTGTATCTCAGCTGATTTGGACAAGGTCTTTCTTTATCTGACATTTACCTGCAGATGAGGTACGTGGTACAAAAAGCTGACTGTGTCAGAAAAATTATTTTTAAAAAAGTAGCTAGGAGAGCCATGACTTACTCTCCTTTATTTATTTGTTTTGTTGTACTTTGTTTTTAGTGCATGCAGAAGTGTCTGTTGAGATGGGAAACAATGTTGTATTAGGTGATATAGAAATGCTTACTAAGGAAAAGTCTATGTCTCTATACAATTTTAATCTAAGTACACAACAGGAGAAAGGTGAACACAGCAAGTCATCCTACAGAAGCTCTGCAGTCTCAGTTCATTGCCTTACTCAGTGATCCATGCTGCCTCTGCTTTGAGCTGTGAGGTAACCTCTGCCTTTCCCAAAAGATGCCAGTTTTCACACTTCTTTTCCAAAGGTCTTTGTTATCTGGATATAGGGTTTGGAAGCTGTTTCTGTAGAAGTCACCAGAATGGAGAACTCTGCTTGAAAGGCATTCAAATGTAAGGTGCTCCTCCTAAGAGAAAATAACACACTATGTTTGAAAGAATCTTTGAGGAGCTCTATTTATAGTCAGCCTTGCCAGCTAAATGAAGACCTATTTTCAAATATTTTTAAGAAGTCGCATGAACTCTACTAGTGGATAACAAATCTTGTCTCTTTCTTTCCATGGAGATGTAATTCTTTTATTTTTTTCCCTGAAGCAGGAAAAAACCCTTTAAACTTGAGAAAAAGTTGGTTCATAACAATGAAATGGGGAAAATAGAGTCTATAGTTTTTTCAGTAGCAGAAGTGTAGCACATTGGCTGAGTTTCTCTGTGGGTGCTGGTTTTGCCTGCAGATTTACCTTAAAAAAAAGAGAAAGACCTGAAGCCAGTAAAATACTTGAAACCACATTTGGAGCTTTAATCATGTGAATAGTCTCCTCTAAGCCCTGGAGTCATCATCCTGCACTTCTGAAGATAATTAGAGTTTTATTATGTTAAAGAAAATTGAAAATACTTAAACAACATGATTTAGGGATGCTGCCTGTGACTTGGGAATCAGGTGTATTTCTTCCTCCTGACTCCACGACCTCAGACAACTCACTGCATCTCTTGGCTTTGCACCTCTGAAAATGGAACCAGTGATCCCTTCCTTCCTTCTCTGGAAAGAGTCTTTCTAGAGGCAAAATGGTGTGTCAATCTCCATGGCAACTCAGGTCTGAACTTCTGTTGTAAAACCACCTGTAATAACTTCCAGGAGCCGTAATGTAGAATTTAGACCATTAGTACCTGAGCTGAGACCACCAATTCCTTTTGTGTAAGCTGTCAAAAAGCTGTCAAGGCGACCTACTGCAGAGCAAAACTCTCTGCCACTGCCTCTACCCAGGTTCCACTCTCACTGCTACATTTCTGGATTTATTTAGCAGCTAGACAAGAAATGGGACTGTACTTGTGGGCAATTTCAAAGTAGAGGAAATAATACCAAGGGGAGGCACAGTAACTATCTGCAGATAGAGAAAAGAATGTTGCTCCAGAGGACAGGAAGCAATTATTATCATTAGTCAGCAATGATAGAGAAAGAAGTAATTAAACTTCAGCTGCATCAGGGAAAATTTTAGACAGAATATTAGAGAAAACAGCTGAAAAAAGGCACAGGAAAGTGGTGGTGTCACTCTGGTATTCAAAGTCACATTTCATGAATGCCTTTCTCTAAAGAGGTTAAGAACACACTATACCTAACTCAGAATTCTTGGGGGCTGAGATGGGAAAACATTTCTATTCACAGGAGTAGCTAAACATGCTTAAATCCCATTCACATAATCTGAAAATCCAAAGAATTTAAGCAGAGCTGGAGCTGTTGATGGATGCTAGATGCCGGATGCCAAGGGAGTAGATGTGAATCCTCCTCAGGCACCAGTATTTTTTCCCAATACAGGAGGACTGCTGAGTATCTGCTAAAATGAGCCTTCACCTCAGATGGATGCTTGTAGAGCCAGACTACCTGTTCCTACCCAGACTGTCACCATCCAGCTGAGACTTCCTCATGACAAACACGAGGTTATGGAGCAAAGGGAACACAGCCCCCATCCCAGCACAGTGCAAGGACAGGAGGGAGGGAGCAGAAGTTCCCTGTGGCTGTGACAGAGGAGAGGAGCCTGATCACAAGAGCAGTGGGGGACACTCTTTCCTTTCTACTACTCTGCTTTAGCCTTGCAGAAGGAATTACCCTTGAGGGTTACTCCAAGCAGAAAACAAGTTTATATATTCTGAATTCTCTATAAAAGGTCCTCTATCCTCAGGAAAAATGCATGAAAAAGAAGGGCAAGTCCTCTTCCCCTCCTCCCTGTCCTCATCCTACCTGAAGCCCAGGCAAGGGTAAGTGATGGCTTTTTTTTCTGTTTTGAGCTCCCTTCCCATTTAGTGGATGAGGAGCAACACAGAGACAAATTGCAAGGAACTGGAATTAGTGTTTAGAGTAAAATCAGAAAGAAGGAGGGAGAGAGCATGTAGGCCTAATGGCACGGTTTCTACTGCCCTACTGTCTCCACATTTCGTTCATTTAGCTAATCCACTGGAGAAATGGCTCACTGGCAGACAGAATCTTGAAGTAGCCATTTAAATTTGCTTGATGGCCCTCAAGGCAAGTCAATTTTCAGTCTGACTGGCTTTAATCCCAGCAGAGAGCCCTGCCATGCCATTACATGGCACAGCAGGAGTAAGAGTGGGGAGGCAATCACATTACAGTACCATTCCATTTAGCCATAATCTGTAAGGATCTCATGAAAGCATCAACCACTATTATGACTCCTGATGCCCTTCAAGCAAAGTCTTTGTGGGGAAAAAGAAGAGAAAAAAAAAGTCCACCTGTCAAAAGGAGACAGGCTCTTTCATTCAAGGGAAAGGGAGGTGAAATGTAAAAGTGACACAATATTATTTAAACATCCTATTACCAAAATTACAGTTCATCTATATAAAACTGAGCTATAGGACCTTAGTCTGTCAGCTAGATCGATGTACCTGCCGTGGTCACAGAGATGCAACGAGCTGAAGAAGCATTTGGGAGACAGAATTTGCTGTAAAGGCTTCCAGCGCCAGTCCATCATGCCTGGTGTCCTTCCCATGGCACTAAATAGCTGCAGGAAGTGATGCTGAGGAGGGACAGAATGGCTTTTCCTCAGTCCATTGCTGCTACATTCACATCCAGAAGCTTGAGGCAACTTTAGCATAACTACAGCTGGTTTGGGGCCAGCAGCTTTATTCAGAATTGTTATTTAAAATCCATCTCTGGCACATGACTCTCTGACCTCTCGTGGCAGATGCAGGCTGATTGCACTGTGTGTGTGGAAATAGCTGGCATCAGTGGCTGCAAATCTGCACAGCTACTCATTAAAGTGGCCAGCTCCAAGACTGAGTGTTGATGAACTGGACAGGGTATTTGGACAATTGTTCCTATTTCCACACCTGCTTTGGATGTTTGGTAAATCAAGTCAGATTTTTGGCCTCTGTTTCTCTGTTTGTAAATGAAAATTTCTGCCCATGTGTGTAAATGGACCAGCAAATGCAAATGGACACAAACAGGATCATGGATACAACATGTATCTTACCACAAGGCAAGGGAAAACAGTCCATTTCTGTGGGCTTTTTCTCCCTTTTTTCAACAGCAATATTTTGTGAACTGGCTCAAGGAATATCACAGAGGCAGGTAGAACTAAGGTATCTCAGTTTGGGATGGTGGTATACAGAGGGAAACCAGGGGGATGCAAAGAAAAGGCACATGGAGTGCATCCATGAAGATGACTGTTTTCCAGAGATGCAGGACAGGGCCAGTGAGAAGCAAGGATGACACAGTGGCAGGACTGAAAGCATTATACATTGGCATTCAGCCTGTGGGAGAGGATGCCAAGAATGGCTGTATTTCTTAGGAGGGCATCGATCCAGGAGATGATGTGTAGTACCAGTGAAGCAGCTGACAGCAGTCCAGGGCATCTGAATTGTGCTGGGACTCCTGATTCTCAGGGTGGGATGCACATGGAGCACCATAGCAGGAAGTCCAGGCATACCAGAGGGGTAATGCTGGGGATGCTGAGGCACATCTGCAATGGCTGTTGGTGGCCTGGGGTCCAGGGGAGCTCAGTCAGAGCACTGAGTTCACATGGAGGACAAGGCACCACTCCCTCAGTGCCATACCCAGTGACCTGGGTGCTGCAACAGATATCTCTGGCAAGAATAAGACAACCAAGGAAGGAAAGGCTTGGATAACTGGGAGAATTTGAAAGAGCTGGAGTGCAGATCTGCCTCAGAAGGAAAAGGTGTTAAGCTTCCAAAACAAACTGGGAAAAGTCACAAAAGGCTCTCCTAAACTGCAGATCTGGTTTCTGCAGTGGACTCAGGAGTGGGGCAGATAAACAAAAGGTAGAGGAGGAGGTGATATTCCCCTGCAGGAAGGCAGGAAGAAGAATTCATAAACAAACAGTGAAATGGTGTGAGACAAAAACCAGATGAGGAAGAAGGTGCTTGAAACAATCTTTGATCTACCTACCCACTGAAGGGATACAGGGGAGGTCAAAGGGGCCCACCCCACAGACACTTGTATGGATTTAGTTTGCCTGCTAAGAATGGGTCATGATGTGCCTGACCTGCCCAGGGAACTGAGAAACAGGACATCACACCTTGTGTGGAAAGTTCAGGCATGCAGTCCCAGGGAAAAAGCAAAATAAGAACACAGATGGATGCAGTATAATTCTGGCAGCTCATTGAGAAGGCAGTGTCTCAGACCGTGCACGGCTTTTCTGTTTATAAGAAAAATATACATATATATATAACCAGAGATTTATGGGGAGAAGAGGCATGGAAATTTTCACCCCCCTGCTGTATTTTAATGTGGCACTCGATGACTTGTAATGGAAAAGATCTATTGTTTCTCCAGTAGCAATAAAGTAAGGTTAAAACAAACTCAAACATAAATTTTGCAAACAACCCCATACAAACACAGCTGTTCAATGAACTCATAGGACTGGCTGCTAGCTGAGGACTGCCCCCTAATGTTATAATTTCATGGAAATGTCCTTTACAAAGTATTTTATTAATAAAACGCCATTACCATGTAGGACAGTCGAGAAAAAAAATACTGTTCTGCGATTAGGCTAAATTTAACCTAAATGTAACACTGACATTAACAGATGTGGTTTTCACTTGGCTGCCTACAAAGTCAGTTATTTTCTACATCATCAGATAGCTGATGTTTACCAAGACTTTGAGAAACTTTTTTTTTTTGTGGTTTTGGGTTTTTTTGTTTTGTTTTGTTTTGGTTTTGGTTTTCTTTGGAGAAAAGCTTGCTGGGGTTAGATGAAGTTGCTAGGAAAGCATGGCTGGGAATTAGTTTATTAACACCTCTTTTTTGTGAGCAAAATCTACCTGAATGTCCAGCATCTTGAACAGATAGATCCTGCTCTATCTACCAGAACGTTCTGGTATCTACCAAATATTCCAGTGCTTCTCAGAGCCTCTGGGAAATTGAATTCCAAAATGGACAGGACCTCCTGGGGGGTTTTTGTACCTTCAGCCTCTTAGAAAAATGGGACTCTCCCTTCCTCCAAGGTTTTCATATCAGTCCATACATAAAATTCATCTTTCATGATATTTTAGAGTACAGATTGTTTGTATAGGTATCCAGGCACATTTTCCTGTGTGTGTCCTAGAGATGCAGCATCACAGGAAATAACTCATAAAATTAAATATTGGCTTTTGCCCTGATGTGGGAGATTTTAATCCCTTTCAGTCTTTTTGTTTTGGATTAACTGATCAGCTCCATGCCCTCATGGTGCCAGAGAGCACCCTGGTATGCTGAGCCCAATGCAAGCTTTGAAAAAACAGGAAGGTGCATTTCTCATCACTCTACACAACTTTCCATTGCTTTCCAGGCTTCTGCAAGCTCTTCTTCATCTTTTCCCCTGATGGCACCAGTGTTAGCCTTTTATCCTGCTCTACTGATGATTCTCACCCAAGCCCTTTCTGTTCCTCTTGACAGCAGAGTCTCCACCTGGCAGCACATCCCACCATGGTCCATGCAGGGTGTGGTGTGCCCAGGGAGCCAGGCTTTGAGGCCAAATGTGGCACAGCTGCCTGGCAAGAAGGCACCAAGTGACAGATCTTGCTCATGGCTTGGGCATTTATTTTCCTGATGGCAGCTGGCTCTGACTCACCTTTCCTGAGTCACTCTTCCTGACACTGTCATACCTGACAGCATTAAATCCCCCACTGTCACTTCACCAAATCCTTCCACCATCATTTGCCTGGGACAGAACAATTTTCTTTGGGGGCTATTTTTCATTCTTCCTCCTCTTATTGGTACTTGACAGGAAGCCATCTCCTGTTGTTCTGATCCAAAATGTCACCTGTCTGTGGAACTGCAGTCCCAATTTACCTCCCTTCTTCCCACATCCTGCTGTTTTGCCTGACTTTAAAATGGCACCCCAGCAGACATTATAGAATCCTTTATTTATTTATTTATTTATTTATTTATTTATTTATTTATTTATTGCACAGTAAAATACAAATATATATGTATGCTGAAAATGAGCATCTGACATGGGAATAGAAATAAGAAGTTTCAGGGCAGACCCCCCATTGTTTGAATTAATAAGTATAAAAGCAGAAGGAAACACTGAGGTGATGACTAGGTAGACAGATAAGGTAGTTTTTATTTAAGAGCTCTGCCTGTTACAGCTTAAAGGCAAGTGCCTTTATGCAGATGTGAGGTCTGCTGCCATTTAAGAATGGATAAGGCTATGTGCTCTAAATTACTGCAGGAAACAGAAGCACAAATAGCACTGTCTCCTGGATCTGGACAGATTCCCTTTTTATTGTCACCTGCCTGACAGCCAGGCGGTTGCTGCTTACTAAAACCTGTCTGTAACTGAAATCCCCAGGGTAATAAGCTCCCAGGGAAACAGGTTCCTAAGTGGAAAAATCTGCACATCTCCAGATTAAATCAATAACAATTAAGAATTCTTTGAAATCTAATTGGAAAAGCAGCTATTTTGATCAGCACCATGATGTTATCTGGAAATTGTATTTTGTTTATCTTCAGCAGAATGTTTTCTTCTTTGTGGGATTGGTTTGCAAGCCTCAGACACATCCTTTGATCTCTGAGATGATACAGTGAACTGAAACATGGGGGTAATCAGAAGGATTATCACGGGAGGGGGAAATCATTTGATCTATTTTTAAAAGTAATTTTTATGAATAACTTTGGGGGTTGGTAATCATTAAGAAAAGAAGAGACATCTCTCCCATCTTTAACAGTGTTATATTTCTCTGAAGACTGATTCATGTAGTTAATAATGCTTAGCATTTATATAGTGCTTTCTAACTTCAAAGCACTCTACAAATATTGCTCAGTAATACTGCACACAAAACTTCTGTGTTATTACTTTCAAGGAGGGATGAGTCTATTTGATGTCTCTCATATTCCTGTGGATGGTTTTCTGTTCAGGGCCCTCCTTAGCTGCAGGTTAACTGGGACAGAAAACCTCAGTAAGAGAAGAAAAAAGACTAAAGTCCTGGTCAAGAATACAGTGAGACTCTTTCAAGCACATCATCTGAAAAATCTCATGCTCATCTTCAGAAGGTCTCCTACACCTTGCAAGGACTATCCTATCAAGTTAACAGAGTTCCTAGTGCTTACTGTAAGGACAGAGCCCTTGTCTGAAGATCTCTAGCAATAATAATGCTCAACAAAAAAAGGAAAGAAGAGATCACAAGAACTAGAGAACAGAAGACATACGGTATTTTGTGTGAGCCTACCTGATATTCGAAACAAAACAAAATTGAAACCTTTGAATGAACTTAAAACTCTAAAAAGTTGGTGAGATATTTTTTTACCCTTGAACCTAGTTTCCTTATAGTACACATTCATGCCAACAAATAGCAGATGGTGATGGCAGATATGTACTAAGACAGCTAAAACTGTGTTCTTTGCAGGAGCATCTATCATGCTGATAGGGCTGAACAGTCTGTACTGGCAGCAATGTCTGGTCCATGCCAGGAAGGAAAGATTAAAACCTTTCTCAAGATTTCCCCGGATGTTATTTCAAGTGGCTCTACAAACAAAGGTAGATTTGTTCCTGTGGTTCCTGGGCACTGCTCAAGGCAGGAATGCTGCTGTGTTAGCCATGTGTCTGCTCTGAAAGGGTGGCTTGGAACAAGCCAGCATCAGGGATAGAAGGAGGTACGCTGGGTCCATGGTGCTCCCCTGTTCCAGCAGGGGTCCTCCCTCTTGTGGGGAGTTGAAAGCAGCTTTGCTGCCCTGAAAGCTGCAGAGCCTGGCTGACCCAGTGCTTCTGCTTGGGCTTACTGTGGTGCAACCTTTCCTCCTTTCCAGAAAGATCTCCTAAGAGGTTTCTGAGTCTTCAGGTCTTTGGCTTCTATCTGATTTACTGCAGTCAGCTGTGACAATGTTTCTTGTAGCACAGCAATCTGTTTACCAGGAGCTGGAATACGACCCATTTTGGCATAAGACCCATTTTGGAAAGGGTGCTAAGTCTGTCATGGATAAGAAAGAATTAAGGGAAGCTTAAACATCCAAGGAGCTCATCAAAGATCACAGTTGCCCTGGCTTCTAGGAGATCACTCCATCTGTGTCAGCATATTAAAGAGGGACCTTTGAGGGGTTTTCAGATGCTAATATTTATCATTCCAGTCTCTCAAAACTTCAAGTGGCACAGACCTTGCCCTTCCCAGTCATTTTCCTTCTCAAATACTTTGGCACAAGACTACAGGGTAGGATTATCTTACAGGAAGAGAAGGTGGTCTGAGAGTCACAAGTCCTGAGCTCTGAGCAGATCTGTCTCTGGTTTGTGGTGTGGTCTCAGGCCAGCCACTGAGTGCCTGGTATTGGGGGAAGCTGGACACCCACATCTCCTGCTGGCTCCAGAGAAAGCATTGCTTGGTACCTTGGAACCAAAAATCCTTGACCGTCTGGATTTTTTGATGTCTGCAATGAAAAGATGTGATTTCTCATACCTACCTCCATGGCCTATTGTGCCACTTCACTCACATTCATATGGCACTGTCAGATGCAGACACTCTGAAAGAAAGTACAGTAACCCCATTATGCTCCTCTCAGTGCTGGTGCAGTACAAAGCCTTGGCTTTGAGGAATTGTCCAGATTTTTCTCTACAACCCTCCAGGCACCTCAGCAAGCTGATCTCTCATATTTGAGAGAGCTGACTTTCTCCAGGCATCCTGGCTGGTGATTTACATGGCCTTTTTTGTAGTGATACTCATTTTCCCCTATTCACATTGCCTACTTATGAGCTGATTTGAAGTTACCTCCTGCTCATAGGTTCAGTCTCTTGTTCAGTCTCTTTGCACTCTTTTATCTGATTGCTGAAGTGGAAACTGGGCCTTGCTCTTAGGCAGAAGCAAAGTCACAAACCGGCACCAAATCCTGGCATGCATGTCCAAGCTTTGAAAAATGCAAGTGTGTTGGGCTCTAATAGAAGAGAAGGCAGACCTTGTCCCTGCAGGGAGCTCAGCCAGATCCAGCATTTTTCAGAGATGTCCCATGCCTTCATCAGTATGCAGATCCATCTGCGCTGCTGAGATATCTGCATAGTACAGACAGGGAGCAGGGGAATACATTTATAAATAGGATCACTTCATCTTTCCCTTTCCTGCTGTCCCCACTCTCCTGTATTCCCTGCTGAAGGAGGTACTTCACTGCTGAGAGCTGCCAGTCCCACCCTACCTCCATAGCTGCTCTCAAGTCACCAAACTCTTTCTTCTTTGCATTGCAAACGAAGGAGCAGGGGGTGAGAGGAATGGATGGATGGAGAGGGAATGATAGGCTCCAGTGGCTGCTAGGACTCTTAAAGTAACTTTTACCACTCAATTAACAATGACAGGTACAAGAAATTATAAGTCTGACATTAGAGTGCCTGCCTACTATTTGTAATGGGTATTTTTTTAATTCAACAGCTAAATTCTTAGAAAGGTTGCACACTATCAACCTACCTGCATAGCACAACAGTCTGCACCAAAATACTTCAGAACACCAAGTACAGCACACTCTTCCTGCTCAGAAGGTAGTTACATGTTGTATGGTCACAGAGAAATTAAACATTGCTCCTACTCATGCTTACTCACAGGAGAAGCTGTTGGAGCTGGAGTCACACTGAATGCAGCAATCACGTTAGTACATCACAGTAACAGTTGCTTGGAAGAAAAACACAGGTTAAAAAAAACCAAAACAACAAAATTTATATGAGATAGAACTCTTTTGCAGTAGGGTTGAAGTTTTTCTCCTGACATCTCACTGCGATTTTCTGGAAGGCAGAAGAATTCCTCAACCACAATCATTATAAACGGGCCAGGAGCCAGAAACTTCTTTAAAAGTGCTTTATTAAAAATAGCCACAATAGGGAAATCGAGAGGTTGCGCACACAGCCAATGCTCCCCCCTTGTGATAAAGAAGGACAAAGTGATCAGCTTTGTCCGACAACAGAACTGGGGCTTCCACTGTCGCAAGAAGTCACATGAAGACATTTCTAGCTCCCTGTTGATGGGAGGGTCATGTTAGCCAGGTGCTGTTGAGCTCATGGCGATCACACAAAGCAGTTCTGGATGGCAATTTTGTTCTCTCCACTAGTATCATGATCAGGCAGTACTATTTTTAGTTCCAGATGTTATTTTTGGCTCATTGTTCTAGGGATTTTTAACTCTGTGTAGTGTCCCGTGAGCACTTGTGGTTACACATTATTTAAAATGGGAATGGAGGAGGTGGGCGTGGATACAAAGTATAGGTACAGAAACCGAGAAGGAACAAACAACTAGGAACATTTACAGTTTACAACGACATAAAGCATTAACAAACAGACAGTTAACAACAACAACCTGGTAAAGACAAACTTGCATCTTGAGAATTTATTCTCCACAACAATTTTCTTTTCCTGTGCCCCAACACAAAAAAATTTCTACTGAAGTTGTCCCATGAACTATTGTGGTTTGGCTCCATGGCCTTCCTGTGTGTTTTTTCTTTCCTCAAGCTCACACCAACCACCCTTTGATAAACAGATTTGTCCTTGTTTTTTCTGATTGTAGATGTAGAAACTGAACTTGAGCCTCTGGCATCAGAGAACCCAACCCATACTCCTTGGGAGAGACCAATATCCTTCAAAAAGTTTTAAGAAGTCACATTTTCCATTTTTTTTTTATTTTTTTCTTATTAAGGAAGTAATAGAGGAAGTTCCACAAATTCCATCTTCTGACACTGAGGATGTAAATGTTCACAGGTAATGAAGCAATGCTTTCAAAAAGTTACTTTTGAACGAAAGATGGAAAAGATGCTGGAGGAATTTAGCCTCTAGACAGCTGACTGACAGATTTGTCAAAAAACCAAAAGGTCACAGCAAATATTTGGGGCAGTTCTGCTATTTCCCCTGGAAAATAGATATCCTTGCAATTGTTAAGTGATGCCTCTTGAAACACATAATTCAAAGAAGTGTGTATGCATCAACTCACACAGCTGTGAAAGCAAGGGAGAAAAGCAAGTGTCACATGGACACAAGAGTGGAGAAACTCCATGGATTGGTAGTACAGTGCTGAGCAAATGACAATGACAGTTCAGTGGCAGATCTGTCCCTGGATCCTGTTATAATTCAATAGGAAAAACCTGCTCTGAAAGGCTTTGAGAACAGCTGTGTGTAAGATGAAACTTTCTCCTTTGGAAGACAAGTCCATTTCCCAGGACCTTCACAAGTGTCCAGTGGGACAGATGAGCAGACTTTTTTCTCAAATACTGTCTCCCAAAATGTCCATGAAGAAACTGTTGACACTGGCAAACAGCTGCTGACCTCAGCAAGGAGTCTGGGACAGCAAGATGAGCTTGCCTTAGACCGAGAGACAGTCCATTCCCAAAATGATTCCCCCAACAGAGAGGGACACAGATTGACCCTCACAATCTGACTCAAATATAATGCTGCAGAACAGCGTTTTGTAACCAACAAGGTACTTTTTACTGAGAGAAAGCTCAATGAGACACTGTCCTTAAGGTGGGCTTGCAACACATCCTGAGATGCTGAGTGCCCAAAACTGTTCTGGATGGGGTTATCTGGCAGAAATCAGATGCATTGCCTGGTTTCCAGCCCAGGAAAGAAAGACACAGCAGGCACAAGCAATGAAAGAAGGGACAAGCAAAGGGACAGTAAGATGGGAGGGACAAGAAATCTGGGAGAAGAGGACGGGATAGGCTAGCAATCACAGGAATAGGAGATAATGGCAAAGATGCGATACTGGAGGTCTCAGAGGAGAATTTAATGGAAAGGAACCCACTGCTTTGTTGTACCATAGCTCATGAACTTCAGCCCTCCTGCACTCTTATGTTCTGCAGTGCCCCTCATGTTCCATCCCTGTTTGTATTTCCTTCACCTTGGCTGATGGAAGTCACCTCAGCAGCCCAGCTGACCATGAGCTAGCTGAAGGGCATCTGCAAGGCTCTGGATCTGGTAACTGTATCAGAAAAGGTGCTGCTGTCTGAGTACACCCAGAGCAGAGTGAGTATAAGCTCAGGGTATGTGCTGAACACCCCTACAGCATGTGACTAGCATGACAAATGCTTCCTAGGGGGGGCAGCTTTTGTTCCATACGGGTTTGCAGGGCACCCAAATTGCATTTGCACAGATTTACATCCAGGAAAACCCAAGAGTAAGCATGGCAGTCTTGGGCATTTGCACTACAGGCTGACACTTCCAGGATGCAACAGATGGGCTGGCTGCCCATACAGCCCATAGCCTGTGTGTGCTCACTTCTGACAAACCCTGATGGAAAAATGACAGCCCTGTGTCAAGACCAAGCACGCATAGAGCTGTTGCAGTATTTGATAATGCTTTGCATTAAAAAGTGCTTGTGGACATACAAAGTAATAGAAAATAAAGGCTTTGAGTCTTCAGATATTGAAACTCAGACGCTTGCAGTGCAGAACTGTGACAGTTTTCCCAGTTGACACTTGGCTCTGGAACAGCAATTCATTCCATCAACACAATTGCTACTCTGGCAGTTCTGCCCATGCACTTTTCTCAAGCATCAAACTCCAGCACAGACACACCCTGACACTATCCCTGTGAAGCAAAGCAGCAATGATACAAAGATTTAGTTGATAACAGGCTGTCAGGTCTAAGCAGAACTTTAGGACTTGCTGGCACACTGCTTTAAGTCTACCAGTACATTTTCTGGCTGGTAGCCAGATCTCACAACTTTGTAGTTGTCACTGTAAGATAGACCCTACAGATCAATCACCTTGCTTGGAAAAGTCACGTCAGATTGGGATGACAGTGGATTTCACCAGAACCTGGCGTGGGTGCTTTTGTCACTTACTTCACATATGGAAAATCTCATCTATTTTTGCCAAAATTTCATGTGGATGATCTGGGAAGGGATGAGGAGGTGTACAAGGGGAGAGGTGTGACAGCCGTGTCAGTCTGTCCCATTTCTGACATTTGAAAACAAGGGATTATCATTTCCTATTCTGTGCTTAGTCCTGACCAAAAAAAAAAATTGCAGTGCATTAAAAATGGAAAGTCTGAACTAAGATGTTGTGTTCTGAAAAAAGTATTTAATTTCTCCCAGAACTTTTCACTCATGGAACTTATCAATATTTTTGTAGGGTTTCATTCTGACTTGGAACAAACCTTCAAAACCATATTCCTCCGTGAAACAAAATTCTCGTGGTGTCCTCCTGCAGTGCCAAACCAGCGTGGGCTCAGGAGGATGGCACTGCCAAGAGCACAGTTGCTGACTCCACTTTTATGTCTTAGTCTCACCTTTTGCTGTCAGAATGTTAATTTTAATACTTGTATAACCCCTGAATATTTCATGGGCTAAACTAAGGGGGTGTGTGCACAGATGTGAGATTTCTGTTATGCCAAAATCAGGTAAGACAGAGGGTGTCAGAAGGTAGGGTAGCTGGAAAGCACCATGCCCACTACTAAGTCTCCTCATTGTCACCTTGGCAATCCTGGGTTAAGCAGGAAAAGAAACCAGGGACATGTTAAACCCCAGGAAAGTGGATAAAGTAGAGTTTAAGGCACAAGTAAGGGGAGAAGCAAGCAAACAGCCAAGAGGAATAACCTTGACTGATGAACAACAGGATGTGTGCTGTTCTTTCATGTGGAACAAAAGGCAAACATGAGACTTTCACCCATGTTTTTTCTGCCTGAAAAACACTTCTGATTGCACACTGCAGAGGTGAAGTTAGAAGTCAAACACAAGCCCTCAGTCTTCTCTTTTACAATCACAGTAAGGCAACAGACAGAAGGGGATAAAAAATGCAAATGTAGAGCCTTGCTAGAGGGATCCTAAATACAAGGAAGGGACTGTAGGCATTTTGTAATTTTCATGTCCTCTTGGGTGTCTGGAAAGGAATTGCTGGAGGGAAAAACTATAAATCCATGAATTACTGGGTCCGTGTTGATTTAGACTACCCAAGTAACTCCTTCCTTTTTCTTTTTTTTTTGGAGGATGTATGTCATTGTTTGAAGTCAAACACTGAACGAAAGTAGGTACAAGCAAATCAAGAGATTCCAGCTGAGAAATGGCTAGGAGACACTCTCCAGATAAGTGATGGTGTACAACACTGCAAGTCTTTCAGAGCCCTTCATGACCTGATGAGAATCAGTCAGCAGCCCACAGAAACACTCACAATACAATATTGCATTAACCAGAATAACCAATAGGCCAAACTGGATGTAGGAGAGATCTTGGTTCAGATTTTCTCTTGTTTGCTTACGGCACTGGACTAAGATTTACCTCTAAACTTAGTTTCCAGCTGGTGTCATTACTGTCTTGGCTTTTCCGCACCTTTCTATGTTTCTCTGGTTTTGCTCAGAAATATTATCTGGGGATCTGCTCCACTCAAGCATCTAAGTTCTAGGGGAGCAGAAAAAAAAAAAAAAGGAATTTCTGATGAATTTTAATTTCTGAATGGAAAGCTAAAAATAATTCCCAACTAGCTGTAATCAAAGCACAAGTATAAATCACACATGATTCACAGTTCAGCATCTAGTGGGAGTTTCTTGGGAGAGATTGCTTCCCCAGGGCCCTGGTTTCAATGTGACACTGATGTGTTTGGCTTCTCTCCCACTTCTGTAGAGCACGAGTAAGATTCCAGCCACAAGACTACAAATTCACTTGGGATGTTGACATCTGCAATCAAACTGAATGGTTTAAAATGGTTCCCTTCATCCACATAGGAGTTAATTTATTCTCCTCTGTGGTAGGCGAGATACCTTTCCCTGTTTTGGCTATTACAAGATAATAATAATAAAACTTTCACTCTTGTTTCTTTTTCCCCTTATATTTTCTATGTGCTTTGAGCTCTTACGGACTTAAGAATCCTCTGCTGATGCAGGCGCAGGAACATCTTTGTATCTGTGCCCAGAGATTTCTTTTCCTTTCCCTCCACATTTCACTGTGTGTCTTGGGTATTGTTCTACTTTCTCAGTTGCCGATGACTAATTTAAATCGTCCCAATTTTCAACTCCCTCCTGGTAGCCTCCCCCAGTGATCCCAGAGGAATTTCCGCAGACACATCCCCTCCTTTCTTTCTCACACTCTGTCTCCCCACTCAATATCTAATAATTTATGTAAATGAATTCATCAGTATCAAAATAATATTGAAGGGAGGCAGAGAGTCTGACTGATCATGCAAAATATGTGCACAGCTCTGGAAAAACAATTTTTCTTTAAACCTCTATATCCTGCAATGCACCTCCTAAAAACTGCCTTAATCAAGACTGTTCATGTTAGCCAGTGATACTTAAGCAATCCTAAGATAATCATTTTCAGGTGAACTGCATTTTCCAGGCAGTAACCATAAGTCACTTCCTGCAGCTCAAGCCTTGCAGACCATTTCTAATCCTTAAACCTAAAATGATCTTCACTCATAAAACTGCTCATTTAAAAGGATACAACCCCTTAAAATTACACTTTCCATAAGTGTGTTTCCACATGTTCAATGTAGTAGTACAAAAACAAAGATTGTTTGCTGATGAATCGTTGGTGTTTGCCAACCCTGAAGCTGTTTCATTGCCAGAAAAGGGTTTCTCTGAGGCACCTGGGATGCCACAATCCCTTTTCCCCACTGGCATCATTGCTATGACCAAGAAGTTGTTCATCTATTACACAGAGGTTCACCTGTTTTCACTGTCTCCTCTGGTAGTTTTAAGTTGTTCTGTATTCAGATTTTATGGTGCAGATATATTGGGCTTGATGAATGCAGACAGGAATTTTATTTCATTGTCTTAAAATATTCAATTTCCACATGCACAATAAATATTGACAGGGAGGAGAAAGGAAGATTTCACTGCATCTCACAGGAAAAGCTACAATGGCAGAAGGCAGTGTGTAGGGTGGGTGTGAAAAGCACAGCAGAGAGCCTTGAGTCTTTGATTGATGCACCGAGTGGGGACTGATGCTGCTAAACCCCTGAAGAGTCATGCCCTGCATATGAGCCATCCTCTCCTTAGATCCATCTCCAAGATCCTCTGGGGAGTGTGGGATCTTTTATGTTTCTGCACTCATTAGCAATACCAAGGGACCAGTAATTAATTGCATAAATTCTCTTGCTCATATTTTGGTACTGTTTCACTTTAATTGGTACTAGAAAATAAAAAGGGAAATGTAAGGTAATGCAGCCTAGAAAAGACCTCGGGAGTTCTGTAACCCGGCCTCCTACTCAAAGCAGGGTCAGCTCTGGAACCAGTGGAGGTTGTTTGGGGCTTTATAGAGTCAAGCCTTAAAAACCTCCAGGGATGGAGAATGCACAACCTCGCTGGACAACTTCTGCTTCCAAAAGCTCACCTGGTCTTGCATCTGGTATAGCTGCAGAATTTATTTTTTTTTTTCCCAACTCCTGGAACATACAAACAGTCAAATAACTTTTTCTACCTGAGGATCTTAAGCAAATTGCAGTCTACAAGTTGCCATTGCCTTCCAATGCTGGGTTTCCAAAATCTATGCTACTCCAAGCCCTGGGCAGCCCCCACTCCTGGATGTGTGCAAGGTCCTGCCTCAGGTCCTGCTGCAGCCACACTTGGCTCAGATTTGCTGCCTATTTCATAGTCAGGAAAACCCATGTGTAGAGAAGTTTGTGATGTACATGTTGGCAGTGTAAAGTCACTAAAAAATGGGAATTTCCATTCACTGCCCTCAGTGCCATTCTCTACATCACCTCTCTTGCTGTCTGTGCAAACTTCAGTCCTAGTCTGCTCTTAATGGAGTGGACTTATGCCATATGGGATCCACAGACAACTCCTTAGCTGACACTTGCTTTTATTGCCTCATCTTTTTTACTGTAGCTATTGAAATTTACAGTTAATTCATAGATCTTGTTCCTAATTTTGATTCTGTTCTCCATAAGACTATCATTCCCTACTTTTCAAAGCTTTTCTTCACTGTGTTCTGGGTTGGTGTGAATCAGACCAACTCCAAGATGCTGCCAGAGGCAGCATCAGGGTTTGCATTTTTATGTGCAGTTCTGAAATCTGGCAATTAAGATGCCAACAGACAAAGTCCTGCCTCTGGCAGCCCCTTTGCCCTTCACAGCAAGACATCTGAGCTGCTCATCCATTAGGCTCCTCATCACTGCAGCCATCAGCATCACATTTTATGGAAACTCACCGCCAACTCTGCTTTCCTTAAAATTCTGCCCTGTGGTCCTGGTGCTGTTTGAAAAGTATTTTAGTTATTGGTGAGTGGGATGAGGGTAAAGTAGGGCAGATTGGGGAGGGAGGAAGGGAGAAGTGAACTGGCAGTGATAACCTCATCAGCTTCTCGAGATAAGTCACCTCCTCTCATCACTCAGGGTCCCTAACCACAGAGGAGCACCAAAGGAAATGCAAAACTTCCTTACCAGTAATATCCCTTCCTTTGCAGCTGGCACAGCACTGCTGCCCATGTCCACATAAAAGAGGTCTCTATTATGGGAATATTTCTCCTCTGTGAGGAAATTCAGTAATAAAATTTATTTCTGATTGATACAATACAAGGTAGATTTCTCACTGAAAGTAAATTTTCCTTTCCCCCCCCAAAATACCTTTATTTGGAGTGATCCACAAACTCCATTTGAGACAGAAAATCAGCATTTTGTTTTCAACATCTTTATTACATGCCATGAATGATTTTTAATTCACTTTTGTTTGCTTTTCTTCACTTTTCTTTTCACTTAACTTTTTCATAAATTTTCCCTTTAGAAATTTTTTTTCCAAAAAGAGAGAAAAATGTGCCCTGATATGACCAGCATTTTATGAGTTTTCTCCAAAATTAAATCCTCATTAGCTGACTTAATTTCTATAAATATTTTATCTTAATGGAATCATATATTTCAAAAGGAACGTGGTTTTGCCCCATGTCTTCTGATTTTCACTGTAGTAGTTTAAAGCTGTTCCAAGCTGCCGTAAGATCTTTATGGGGTTCTGCTGTAACATCACGGACCACGTAAGACCAGCCACAGGTAAGCACGATGGGGAACTCCTTACTGACCACTTTGCCACTCCAGCCTCCTCATTGTGTTATTTGCATAAAATGGGGGGATATGAGCTGCTTTGATTTCCAACAGATATCCAAACTTGGCTTGAAGTAGGGAGGTTTAATTTGTGTGAATTCTCTGCACGCAGCTCTGGGCGCACCGGTGTCACCAGCAGGGTTCTGTGCATCACAAGGATCCCACAGTGAGCTGGGAACCAATTTCCCCTGAGCTGCCTCTTTGAAGAGCTGCTCCAGCTCAGCCCTCACAGGCCATGAGTGAGCTGACATTTTGTACAGCTCCTGTTTGGCAACCAGGCTGGAAATAACAGCAAAGGAAGATCTTTGACCCTGGCTGATATTGCATATACATACACTTCTGAAAACGCAAAGTTTTCACTGGCACAATTTTGGAGAAGAAGAGACAAGACATAAAGAAATTTTTAATCAAGAAAAGCACAGGTATTTGTTTAAAAACACTGCATGGGAAAGAACATTGCTTTTTTGGCTGAGTTCTAGTCCTGAATCTGTTTGCTGTGACATTTACTATTAAATCACTACCAGATTATCTTCATTATTTAAGGAAAAGCTAAAATCCACTTGTTTTATCTCAGGGTAATTAGCTTGAGGGCTGTGAGGTTGAACTCCGTATGCTCAGCTTGTAGAACTAATGTCCTTTTCCAAATTTTCTCTTCTTTATGTTGAAGCTGTTACTGTTTGTAGCCAAAAATTACTTGTTCTCCACCCCCATTTCAGCACTGTTATATCTATCCTCTTCAACCACAACTAGCTGAAATAACTCTAATCACCTATTTTTACTGTTTGAGTTAGGGAGTGTTCACAGGACTCATTTTGCCAGAAGAGCTGAAATGCTTGCAGAAAGGGAAAAGGGAAAGGGGTACAAATTCAGAGCTACAAAATAGCAGCTGAACACCATAATATCATCAGCTGGCAGAGGTGGCTGCACACTGAGCATCTGTCTATAGCCTAAAATTACTGCTTTGTTCGGGGATTTGTTTGTTTGTTGGTTGGGGTTTTGGTTTGTTATACTGCAGGATCGTTCCTAACTGCTCATACAATTAAGAAAGAAACTTCAGAAAAAGAAAACTAAGTTGTATGTTTTCCTATTGGGTTTTGGGAAGAAGTAGTTTGTGGCAAACAAAGAAGACAAACCTGGATCCTTTGCTGCATGCTTCCTCCTGTTTAAGAAGACTTGTGATTCTACATCTAAATCCAACAACTTTCCATGTGGCCCTGGTAAGTTACATAAGCTAAACTTTTCACAATTTGATGTCTAAAACTAATCCTTTAATCCATATTTAGGATCCTGTAATTAATTCGTCTTAAATGTTATCTGCAGGTGCTCAGACATACTGAAAAATTGATAAAGTGTATACTTATTCTTACTTAAGGCACCCAAATCTGAATTTTTTGACCATAATGACTGCTCCGAGGTGTTAATGAAGACTTTCATACATTGAAGGGTTCTTCTGATTAAGAAATTTAAAATCACACTTCTCTGTAACTGCTGAAAATTATGCTTCAAGCATGAAAAGAAGTCCAAAGTGGCAAGAAGCAAATTCTAGCAATCTTTTTCCTATTCCATGACAGGCATTTTTAGTTGATCTTCTTTTTGCAGTGCTTGGGGGAGCCTCTCTCCTCCCATGAACTCTGTATAGGGCTGGGTGACTCGTGTGTTTAACAGAGAGAGACTTGCTGAAGGTCATGGTACTGGAGGTAGGGGGAACAAGGGTTTTCTGTACAGAGATTCTGGCTGAACTATTGGGAAAACAAGTTTGTCCTAACAGCTAAGGTGAATGAATTTAACTCTTTCTTCTCTGCCTCATGGATTACAGCTACAGAGAAAACTTTTTTCTGAGAAACTTAAGCTTTTCTACAAGCTCCCATTAGTTTAGAAATAGCAATAAATTCCCACTTGTCCAAATGGTCCAAAGACTATCACCTGCTTTCCCATCTATCTTCATCTTCCTCTTCCTAAGGTTACTAGATTGTTTTCCTTTAATAGAGGAGTAATTGTGGGATTCCAGCATTGCCTAGTAAGTGGGACACAAAGGGGGAAACAGGCCTGTAAAGCAGCAAAAAATAAGTAAAGGTGTGATGATTTATTTTATCAGACACTTGCTTAAGGTTTCTTCCCTCCATTTCTATTACAGAGGCACCATCCTGACAATCCCTGTCAGATGGTTTAGGATAACTAATAAGGGTCTTGGTTACTACTTTTCTATGGACTGATGCACAGGATTTGTCAGGGGGGTGGATTTTGGGGTAGGAAGAGCCAGGTGAAATCTCAGAGGCTGCACTCCCAAGCACTGCCCATTATCTCTTTCCCCAGGGCTGAGCCATAGGACTAGGAGCTGAAGGACTAGCATGTCACAGGCTTTTGTTTCTGGAACAGAATTTCCCCAAGTGGCTGACAACAGGCTCAGTCTATTCTGTGAAGGATGTCTTTAGAGCCTGCTCTGATACATTTATTGTAAACGAAAGCTACAAAATGTTAAATTTTGTCCCTAACAAAATGTTGTTCTGGCTATTCAGATAAAAACAGGTTTGGCTTGGGTTTTTTTAGATGTAGAGCTGCCTTTGCTGTAGGAATTCTCACGTATTAAGGAAAGATCAATACCACAGCTAATGGCCTAAGGTATCAGAAAACCTCACTGGAGGAAATGAGAATGTTGTCTGGAAACCAGATGATGATAATCCTCAGGATAAATGGATTTAGAGATTTCCGAAGCTGTTTTAGTAAACAGAGGACAGACTTAGGCAGTTATTTCAACAAGTTCCTTTACAAAAGAGAAAGAGATTGCCATTTTCCTGTTTAGTTTTAGTCTTGACATTGATGAGTTGCAGCGAATCCTTATTAACCTCTTAGATGCAGAACCGACCTTTTAATAAAGCAACCTCTTCTTCTTTACAGAGAAATCTTAACACCAGTTATTTTGTCTTGCAAACATTGTCCTTGCACATGCTGTTGACAAAAGCTGGCAGAAGCTATTGGTTTCCCTGGAGCTGAGCAAAGGCAGGTGGAAAACTCATAAAGGACTCAAGGCAGAGCTCAGACAAGTGCCAGGAAGCAGAGGTGCTTTGACTCTGCTCTGGGGTTCATGGCTTGAACCAGGAAGAACCAGAGTAGAGCAGTGTTCAGCATGGCCAGTAAAACATCCAAACAGCTCTGGTGCCCAAGGTCAGTGTCCATCTAGCCCACCCAACCACATTCATCTTCTCCCTCACCACCCCTGAAAACACCTCTTTCCCAAGATGGTGATTCATAGCCGGGGTCATCTCTTCCCCTGTGAAAGCTATTTAATTATTTAGTTCACATGTGTTATATTTTTTACATTTACTACTTCCTCTATGAGGATAAAAAACCCCAAATACAGCATCTGAGATCTGTGAGCTTGTGGTACTTCTGCAGCTGCTTAGAAATGTGCTCTGCATTGCTCTCTGTTCTTTCCTGTATCTTCTTGACTGTTACAGAGGGCTGAGCTTAAGTGTTTCATTTTCTCTCTCTTTGAATAGAAACATTTAATCTAGTTTTCAGGTTTTCAATGGATTTTTGTGCATCAGCTAAACTCCTCAAGCTGTGTGCAGAACCAGATCATCAAAAAGGTGAGACATAGAAGTTTAAAGCACTCTAAGTGCCAAAGTAGTTTACCTTGCAGTCAGAGCAGGATCAGCTATGCCCATTGACTCTGCCCAGAGAAGCTGTGTCTGCCCCCTCCCTTGAAGTGTTCAAGGCCAGGTTGGATGGGGTCAAAATAACCTTATGCAGTGGAAGATGTCCCTGCCCATGTCAAATGGGTTAGAACAATCTTTAAGGTTCCTTCCAATCCAAACCATTCCATGATGCTGTGACATGCTAGATTTTGTCCAGCACTGCCATTTTCCACATGTACCACATCCTGCTGCTCACATGGTTATTGGGGCAGTAATAACCCATCCCTCTCTGTCCCACCGGGCCTCATTTTTATCAGCCACTGAAACAATTAATGTTATGCTGTTAAACTGAGAGCAGTTACACCTTGCCTCACCTGGTTTCTCATCTATTTCTCTGCTTGAGAGTTGTAGAAAGGACTATGTGCATGGAAATGCATCTGCTTGTTTCCAGGTGTCTCTGTTGGTCTAATAAATGGTATTACTTCTCTACAGTAACTTTTCCTTTCACACATCCTTAAAACTTGGTAGTTGTAAGAACACTATCACTACAATATGTTATTATGGCTATTGTATTTCTGACTGAGCCATAAAATCAAGGATCCTACAATCATTAAAAATCCCCCAACACTCCTCACAAAAATAGACATGTTAGTTCAGGCTCCCTGGCCCACTGAGCACAATCTTTACATAATGTTTCAGCTGAATTGTGGCTCTCTTTACTTTCAGCTGTAACTGAGGGTTGTTAAACAGCTGCCATGATTCCCCCTGCTCCCCCAAGAGACTGAGCTGCAAATGAATTATAGATATTGTACAAGCAGTCTTTCACATGCATCACCCAAAGCTTCTTATGTGGGTCAGAATCCTACAGTTATTGTCCTGTCAGATCACTGAAATAAAAATCCGTGGTCTTTGTGACACGACCCCAGTGTATTGATTGCTATAAAGGAGACAGAGAATCTTTGACTTGAGATAAAAAGATATCAGACATCTGTGATTAACGATCAGCAAAACTTGAGTGTTGCAGAGAGAGCTTTTAATTGATTCTATCAATGTGCCTCTCTGTCTGCATATTTATGCACCAGATGCACACATGCAAAGTGTTTTGATGTACAGATCCTACGTGTGTGTGTCCCTAGATGAAATCTGTGAGAGGAATATGTGGCAGGGCTACAAGAGTCTCCACACACTGGGGCAAGGGAGCATCTCAGTGCAGCCCATGGTTGGGGTGTGTCTTAGGGTGTGTCATCCTGGATCCTCTCCCTGGGCCTGATCCTTATCCAGGAGGGGAGGGGAGGGGAGGGAGTTTTCACGTGTAAGAAAGAAGACAGCAAGAGAGGAGAGGAAGGAGAAGGGGGAGAAAGCAAAAGAAAGCAGGAAGAGGAGGAGAAGGAAAGGAGAAGGGGAAAGAGGAGGAAAAGAGAGAAAGAGCTACACAATACAGTGCAAATACGTTCTTACAACTCCACTTAAATGTAGACTCCTCCAAAAGAAGAAACAAGGAGATGACAGTGAGGACTGAAGCTTGGACTCTGTCCAGATGCTCAATTGACTTTGTCGTTCCTGTCCTATTTTGACCTTTCCATTTTTCAAGGGTAATTAAACACTCCAACTTCAGATTGGATCTTTCTTCAACTAGTGATTCACCTCCACTGACAAGGTAAAGAGCTACACAGGAAAGGTCCAACCTGGCTGCCCAAACAGCCATGTCCATATTGGTCTTATTTTATGTGAATATAATGCCAGCAAGTAATTAGCAATAAAAATACTGTGCAAGAGCTGTGTATGACATTAGGATTGAGTAATTTGGTCTTTAACCCATCTAGCAGCTACTGCAGGATGCACTAAGTGACTGAAAGCCATATATCTCATTATAATAAATATTTTATAGATGACATCTCAGCCCAAATCACCTTCCATGACATTGTTTTTAAATCCACTGGCAGGTGATAGGGTGATTTCAGTGGCTGGTCATTGGAAAAGAAATCTTCCGTTGCCGTGTTAAAATGAATCCATATTCATAACAACAAAGTATTTTCATTTGATCCGTGTCAAACATCAACAGTGCAATAAACTGGTGACCCTGCTTCAATTTCTGTCACTCAGAGGACAAAAAAACACTTCTTCCCCACCTTGGGTGCCTATTTATCATTTCTCACCCTTGGGCTGACGCCTACTTGTGAGAAAACTCTCACAGTGGACATCCTGCTATATTTGTTTTGTGGAAAGGCAGAAGAATTTGCTATTTAAGGCTGTAAATCTGGCATTTTCACAAGTACTGAAATTCACACCTTTGCATTTCCTGCTAGATCCTTGCTATATAAGGTGAGTAAAGGTAACCACACTGCTGATATTTGCAGTAGTCCTTCATCTCACTCCTTTTGGGACTGTTCCCATGCACATAAGTACTCTTCATCTCTGACGTCTGAAGGCAGCTCTTTATCCATTCTTATGTGGCTGTGAGTGACAAAGCATCAGAGAAAGTTTCCTAACTGTGAAATGTATTAGAGAGGAGAGCAAAGTCCTCTGGGGGAAGTGTTGGAACAAAACTCCATCAGAAGAGGTTTTGGAGGGGATAAAACATAATGGAGGGAGGTGCAGTGTTATGATCCTGCAGTGACAAGAGTTGAGCAGGTACTTAAAACTACTTTTCATTCCCAAAAATAGGGTAGAAAATGGGAAAAGCCTTCCCAACTCATCAGGTGGTCTCGTCTGCCATTGTGCTTTATGACATTTTTCATTAATTAAGTGTATTCTCTATCCTTAAGTCACACAGGATTCTCTCCACCCCCTCCAAGAAGGAGGATGTCTGAGTGATTAAAGCATCTGGGTCATTCATTCAAGTACCTCTGCAGACATGAGTAGAAGGCCATGCTTCATCCTTCTATAAATGGGTCATGACTCTTCAGACAAGAGTCTCAAAAGCAACCTGAAGAGATGCTAACCAAACCATGTGAAAATTTAACACACCTGATCTCCTGGGGTCCTAGGAAAAAGTGAGGATGTTTTCTTTAAAATTAATAGATCTATTTGTACAAATACAGCTCAAAGTCAACCCATAATTGGTAGACTATCCCAGGGTCTCATTCTCTTCATGGCTAAAACCTTTCTTCTACTTTTCAACTTAAATTTATTCATTCTCAATATTCTTTTGTTCTTCGGACAAAATTTTTCTTCAGCTGAAACTGCTCTTGCTCTTCACTGATGTGTAGCCTAGAGCCCATTTATAGATCACAGTTGTGTTCCCTCATCCTTAATTGTGTTAAAATTAACAAGCCAAGCTGTCTTGGTGTAAGATAGGCACTTCAATTTCCCAGATCACTGTTAGGGAGAAAGCAATGGATAAGAAATGATTGCTCATTGGCTTCTTAAAAATAAGAATTAGTGACATTAGAGGAATTAAAAAGGATCAGTTTCCAAAGAAGCAAAAGCTGATGTTTCTCCCACATCTCGTGTCTGCAGAAATCCCTGCTGCTGCAGACATGCTGAAAGCAAACTGAAAGCATTGTGAGTAGAAGAAGGTATGGGAGGAAATCCAGCAGAGGAAACAGTTGCTGGAAGAAAGCAAAAGCAGATATAATGCCTCCTGCTCAGGAAGTTTTAAATTGAAATTTGCTGAAGGCTGACAGTGTTTTGGGGAACTATTACTTATGCTTATACTACCTTACACTCTTTGTTGAGCTTTTACTCTTGGCCACCATCAGAAACACTCTATTGCACTGCAGATGCCTTTAGTCTGATTTTTTGTGGCTTTTCTTATCATAACTAATAATTTTTTACTGAATCTCCCTCAGTCTGAGTGCATTACTCTTGCAGAAGTTTAACTAGCTTGGCAGTCAGTATTCCAGGTGGGTTTTCAGGGAATCTAGTACTGGGCTATTAAATTTTTCACTCTTCCCCAATGAAAATACCTTCCCTGACACAACACAGGCTTGTGTTTGACTCATGATTTTCCTGATCAGTTGCCATGTCTGTGTCCTCTTTCTCCCATCAAATCATCTCCTCAACCATTGCAGAATGGCCAAAACCAGGTGAGTTTTCATTTTGAATGGCTGAACTTCATCCCACTGCTGCTTCTCCAACACTTGTGGTCATTTTGATGTCCCTGTGTAATATTTCCATCTGCTTTGAACTGATCACACCTGCCACCCCTGTGTGATCAGATGTTTGTTAATTTGTACAATCCTCTGGCAGCATCCTCACAGGTTTACTGTAGGGATAGACTGTCACCATCACTCACAGCCCCACCACCCTCAGACTCAACACAGGCAACAGCTAAAGTTGTGTTTCATTGCAAAATTACAATTAGTCAAAAACAAAAAGCCTGTGATGGCAACGTTCAAGTTTCCTTGAAGAATATAGTAGAAGTAATTGCTCTGATCTGGGGATTCCCAGCCCTTCTCCTAAAAATAAAGCTGGTATTTGTAACCTAGACTTCCTAAGTCAGATGGAAATTATATTTTTGTCTGTTTTTTACCTCTGTATTTTTTGTTTGCCACTTTACGCTTTGCTAATTTTGTCTTAGCAAAGGTCAGTTGTTGTAACCTCAGATTTTCATAGACTACAAAACTCATTTCACACCTGATTTTACTACTTCCTAAACAAGTTGAAGCAGGATTTTTCATAGCAGTACATATAAAGATGCCTTATAAAAAGCAAAGCAACTGTGGCTCATTTTATAGCATTTGCATTATCTTTAAAGCACCCTCTACTTACCTTTCCAGTTGATTTCTAATCAATTTTTAAATCTATAACCCTAATAAACTTCTAACTTTACTCATATTTTCCCTTTGTGTCCTTCAAAGCTGTCATTAACCACATGCCTGAGTAACTTTTTGTTCAAAAGAATTCATCAGAAAATGACAAGTTGGGTCTAATCAGTCAGTCTTTGCTCCCTCAAAGGCCTCCAACTGTTGTTAAGTAATATCCCTTGTCACACTTTAGATAGCGTAACAGGCTGGGAAAAAAACGCAAAAAATACTTGTTATAACTACAATGATAAACAAAATCTGCTCTGAAGCTACTCTAATTGCCTTCAGTGTCTAACACAACCCTTGGATTGACCTCTTTCTGGGGAACCATAACAGCCAGAGTAATTATTAAAGTATCAGCCCAGACTTAAATCCACATACAGATTTCCAGCTGAACATTAAATAACATTTGGTCTTTGAAAAACTGGGTGCAGCAGTCTTCAATCAGCTCCTGTCCTTCATCAGCTTTACTGCACCAGGGAAATAAAGGAGAAGAATTGGCTGGACACACGATGTCAGCAGCTGGAACACTGACCTCTGCTTGCAAAGGCTGTTGCCCTACCAGGCAGGGGATTGGCATTAAGATTTTAAAACTGTTATCACTCACTGGAGTTCAAAGACTTTTCTTTTATTCCCATAGAGGTTTCTTTTACAGTGGGCTTTGCCTGCCATTTAAATGTTTTCACTTGGGATTTATTGCTTATTTTATCCGGTCTGCAGACAAGGTTTGTTTTGGGTTTATTTTTTTGCAATACGAGTTTCTAAGCTTGTTAAAGCAGCCACAGAATGTTGTGCTGCATGTTATCCCAGAAAATGTAAAATGTGTGATATTTCAGCTACGGTAGGGTTGGTAATAAGGAGACCATAAATTTAAAAATATGAGAATTAATTTTAGACTTCATGCAACCCTTTGAGGAAGCTCTGCTAAACTGAAAGCACCATCTCCTGCTTCAATTAGACATATTAAATATTCCTTCTCTTTTGAAATAAATTTAATAATTAGATATGCTAAAGGATCAAACTGCAAGTTCCAGTTTCCCATAACCCCTTGCCATTACCAGCTGTTCCTTACAGATATTGGCCCTGAGATGAGCATTCAAGAGGGGTTTCAGATTAGGGGAACATGCATGACAGGTATTTCTTTGCTTGCTACCAGAGCTCATTCATTCTGTAGCCTCAGAAGAGGCTCTGAGATATCACTCCTTCCTTTCTGTCTCAGACCAGCCCAGTCAGCTCACCCAAGTATGAGAGAGTTTCCTAACCAGAGCCTTATCCAAGGCATAGACTACAAGCTACCCAAGTTAGTTCCCTTTTCCATGGATCAGTGAGACTTTTGGAGCCAGGGAAGCATTGCCTCCATTTCCTAAGCTTTTGACTGACATTCCTGAAAATGATTGCATTCATCCAGGTGAAATTTGCTGCAAGCACAGAAGTGTGGGCACATGGACAAGTCTGCCCAGCAGACAGAGATGTATGAAGCCTCAGCTTCTCTGTGGGATTCTTGTCTCTGCACAGACCTTGTCAAAGACACAACCAGCCCTCTTGATTGTGACCAAGACCTGAGGAGAGGCTCTGCTCGATCCCATGCTTCTGCAAGGGGCTTGCCTTCAAATAAACACATTGCTGCTGCTGAGCTCTATTCTGCAGAGAGTTTTTGGGCTGAAAAGGGCTCCATCTGTTGAGAGTTTCCCATTCTGTTTCTGGGTGTTATCTAGATGGAGGGGAGACATGGGGGAATCCCATATTTCACATAGGAGGACAGTGTTGACCTCTCTGCTACAACTGCTTGAGATTTTTAAAGCGATTGATACTGTTCTAAAATGAACAAATAAGTGGAAGGAATATACTTTTCAGCTTTCTTATAGATGAGATAGGAAAAAAATCAATCACATTTAAGTACAGGAAAACAGCCAGTGGCCTCCTCACTTTCACCTAAACGTGTGTACACAGCTCCTGTTGAACAGGCTTTGTAAACCTAGACAGAATAACAACCTTGAATTCAGGAGAACAACTATTTCTATTAATCACTGTAATAAAAAACCTGCAAACTTGGCAACACAGTTTCACTCAAATGCCTCCTCAATACACACTGGCAACACCACCCCCAGTATTACTCAGACATTATTATTTTTATCGTCGCAGTGTCTCTTAAACAGGAATCTTCTTATTGCCTCATGGAGGAAACTAATGACTCAAAGGATGAATGTTCTTGAAACAGATCCTTTAAAAGAAATATTAGCTCAGAATGTACTGGTGACCTTCTTTGGCCTAGAAGTTAACCTCCTTTGTGGAAAAATATAAAAACTGAATATCATAAATAAGCCTTTAATTTGGGTTTAATGGAGGCCATCGTTTTGGGTTGCTGCATTCATCTATTAAAGAGAAACTTGCTGAGATTTTAAATGGGATCTATTCTGCTGTCACATGGTTAATAAAATTGAATAATTATTTACTTATCAATTAAATTTTGTGGGGAATTGGCATGTAACAAGGTGATTTGAAGTTGTATTCAAAGATGAATTGGGATTTTAATAAATACTTGAATTGATGAACCACCAGTGATGAATGGCTACCCAGAATTGCAGTCTTGTTCACTGTACATGAAGCAAGTAAATTCACATTTAAGGGTAAATTCTGAAACCTGAGCCCTGAGCATTTTCCTTGTAAATCCTATTGCCTAACACATAAAACTAAAATAAAATGCATGAAGTCCAACTCTTTGAATGACTAAGCATGTTCAATCCCTTCTAACTTGAGCTACCATTTACAGCAATCAGTCTTCTGAAGGAGACTCACTAGTTTGGAGTCACTTTCCTCATCCTTGTTGTTCCTTAAAGGATTCTTTTAATTCAAGGGAAATTTCATGGATTTCAATAGTAATGCCACTAGAGCCACTATTATCTCTCTGAAGAGTAATACAAGCAGATACAGCCACTGCAAAAATAGAAAAATAATTCCTACACACATCTCATGCTTGTTAAATCTCATCATGGCATGCTGTGATTAATCTCTTGCAGAGCATTTCTTTAATTCTCATTTAAGGATAAATATCTGTATTTTTTCATAGTAAATAAACAAGCTTTTGCACCACCTCACTTGTGACACAAATTGAAAATAAGCCATGAATTGATAACAGTTAGTTTTGTTCCTCTACAGATCAGATATTTCAGAAACCCCATACCAGATGAGCGGCCCATTCTTCTCACTCTGTATTTTTGTTTGGTGGTTAAATTTATGTACAGATTAGTTTTCAATGGCTTTTGATCACATTTTAAGGACTAGGTCTAAAGTTGTTTCTGCACATACAGGCCTTTATATACGGGATATGTTTTTTAATAAATATCTTCCTGCAAGTAGCCTGCCATCCTCATCTATTACTGCTTTTTAATAGAAAGCATGAAGTTTGCTTGAGTTCCTACATGCAGTCCCCTCAAATGAATGTTTCAAGCCAAACAGCAGAGGAAAGGAGTAGAGCTAGAGAGAACTCATTTCTGCTGGTTGTGGTATTCAGAAAAGTGCACTGGGCTGATATAGGGACAATGGTTACTGTTGTTGTTGGTGTCGAATTACTAATGACGCATTCTTTGTTCAAGAAAAGGAAATTAAAATTTTCTTTCATCTTCTGCTCCTTCCTACTTAAGTCCTACATGTCACTAATAAAGCATAATATTGCACAGTAATTTTCCAGAGGTAAAACTCCTGCTTCCCTTCTCCTAGCCCCATGCTTTATTGAAGCTGTGTTGTTTTTCCAAATTAATGTGCCAGACCTCTGAGATTCTCTCTGCTGTCTCTAACTCCTGAGTGCTCGACCTCAGAGCCAAGCGATGGATGTTGTGTCCTGACACCCACCTACAACAGGCTCTTCCAACAGAGCTGTTCAAGCCCCTAAGTCACTGTGAGTCACTGGACCATCAGCAGGATTGGTTTTGGCAGTGAATGCAACAAAATGCTTGCGCTGGCTTCCATTCTAGCTCAGGCTGGAGCCATGGGGGAAGCCTGGGGTCACACAGGGAAGAAGAGCAGCTGAGCAGTGAGTGTGACTCTGAACAGGCACCAAGGTGACAGAGAGGAGGATCCTCCCTGTTGTCCCCCAGGAAATGCACCACAGCACACCCAGAGTGCCAGAGTGCTCTGGAGGCGGGAGCTCCAAGAGGCTCTGCTGCATTTCCTTGGATGGCTCAGCAGTGGCACAGAGGAGCAAAGTCACTGTGTCAGTCCCAGCCCTGCTGAGGAGAAATCAGGAACTGTTCTGATGGCTGCATGATGGCCCAATACAGGAGGTCATATGACAGGTGGTTTCTTTGCCATCTTCAAATTTGTGGCACTAAATATGGCACTGAGTCTTCTTGGAAAACTCAAAGAAGAAAAATGAAACTTCTGCCTCCTATCAATTTCCCTAACTCCTCCTTCATTGATGAGATGCAGATGCAGCATCCTTGCAGCCATCAAAAACTTTTTCTAAATGAAGGACCTTAACAAAGGACTTGGTCAGGTAGTCACACCAGGCATAATACTTTCTTTAACAGACTCAGTGGTTGGGAATGCCATAAAAACTGCACAGGAGCTGTGCAGTTGGCCCAGGCAGGGGCCCTGCTCTGAGCCTTTGCTCTGGTTGCCAGCCCAGGTAAGCATTTGGTCCTGGGTGCTGAATGACTCTGCTGATGCCACCATAAAACCAGGAAGGGATTGAAATTTTAATGAGATTTCTCCTGGATGTTTTGTAAAGCACCATCCATAGCATTGCACAGCTTATGGAAATCTTTTCTCTGTATCAGTCTCACTTATCTATTATTAATTTTTTTTCCAAAAGATAAAACAAAGGTATCATAATCTGCTGTGAAAAAATATGGGTAAGAAATGTGTCTTGGGGTTTATTTTTCATTTCATGTTATTTCTCTTTCCTTTTAACATCCAGGAGAAAGAACAGCCATGTGAGTTCAGCTCCTCTGCTCTCCCGTAATCTACCCTTTGATGTAACTAACTGGCAAAAACATATTTCTAATCAAATATAGTTTCTCATCCTTAATCAGCTCAGCTTTAAAATGCAGATCAATGAGATAAGAAAGAGCTGATCTAATTAGCCCAACCTCAGCAATGTTACAGCATATTCTCATTTACAGAAATAATGGGGAGCAAGAGGAAAGAGATTCATCATCATGAAAAGACTGGGGAAGGCAGAGGAAAGCAGGATATTTCCTATGTTAGCTAAGGGTGATTTTCATTCCAGCTAAAGAGCCAGCAAATGTTTTATGAGCCATTTAAATAACACTTAGGCCTCATGCTTTGTCCTTTAGCCTAACGATGAATTTCTTTCACTAAGCAGCAATACCTTTGGAAATCATCACTCTTGGGTTTAATTGATGAGCCAGAGACAGCTCCCACCACTTGGTGAATAAAGAAGAGGAAATATGGCAGGCAGAAGCACGGCAATAATGCACATTTATAGAGCTGCTGGGGAACACTCACCCACAGGAGCACCAGGTCAGGCACTCTCAGAGAGGCTTTAATGGAACATCACAGGGTATGCTCCCTCACCCTACTCCTGCCTGCCTGAGTGGCCACAGCAGGTCACTTCACCTTTGCATTTTTGGGGGTATGTTTTGTTTTTCTTTGCTTTCTTCCACTGTTCCATTAGTATTTGGAATTTCCTGCAGAATAAATCTCTTCCTTCCTCCCCCCACAAAGCAGGACTGTGGCACACCTGGAGCTCTGTGGGATTGCTGTGCAGCTGCTCAAAGAGCAAAACCAGTGCAAGTTCTCAGCTTGCTCTTCCTGCTTTGTGGCTTTAAAGCAGCAGAACACTACCTTACCTCCACCAGCCTTTTCTAACCTGACTCCAAATGCTCCTCCATCCCCCTGGAACAGGGGACTCACTGAATCAGGGCAGCCCAAGTTTGGTCAATGCAAGCAGAGAAATGCTGTCTCCTCCACAAAGAGCACCTAGAACATTTCCATGGCCACACCAATCCTGTAGAGGCCTCCACAAAAGGAAAACCAGACCTGTAAATGTCCAATAAGGCTTTTCAGATGGGCCCCATCTGTGGAGTTGGGCTCAGGATCTGAACCTTTGGTGGGGTACATCTTGATATCCATGCTGTTACAAAGTCAGGCCAAATCCACACAAATGAGGAGATGCCAGCTCCTAATTTGAGTTCTGGGAATGAAGTTTGTCTTCTTTTGTGCCCATCCATCATTTCAAATGGAGCTATCTTGTGACAGCCACATTTGGTAGTCTCTGCCTGGGAGATAATTGCTCATCACTGAGGGGAACTCACACAGCTGAGATAACCCTCAGGCACTTTCTCTGCAGGGATGGGAGCACCAGAGGCAAAGCAATTAACAGAGCAATTAAGCCACTAGCCAATCATCTCTCTTTTTTTTTTCCCCTCGTCTCAGACTTTGTGCCACTCTCCAGTGCCTCTAAAAACAAGCAAGGAAAGGCACTGCTCTCTAGAGGGATAGTTCCCTCAGGTGGGCTGGGATTAGGCTCTACCCCCATTCCTGACCCTTACTCATCATCAGCCTGGGTTTGTTGGGCATGGCTTGGCTACTGCAAACAGAAGCAGTGGTCATTTCCTTTCCTGAGAGCCAAGAGACAATGGTCACTTAGACCTCTTCCCTGTATTCTGCTCCTTCCATCCACCAGGCTTGTTCTCCAGGTAATAAATCAGTCTTTTCAGAAGTATTAGATCAGCTATCCTGACTCCGTGGTTTCATGAGAAAGTTTGGCAGAAAAGATATTGGGACAATCTCACATGCACAAGGGTTCATAAACTGTGTCCATAGATGATGGCATTCACCAACACTAAAAGTGAAAGTTACTTTGGGGGGAATATAAAAACGCGAGAATAGAGAGGAGACGAGAAGGAGAAAATTTTGTCACAGTCAGGCTCTCCTAGGTCCCTCAGAGTGTTCCTCCCCCATCTCCCTGTCCAGCCTTGCAGCCCTTTGGGGACAGCTGCTTCTGCTGGGGTTCTCCACAGCCACAAATCCCACAGGAAACTGGGCTGTGGAGCTCCAAGTGATGCAAAGGGCCAAAGCTCCCTGGCCCCATGGACTTTGGCAATGTCATGAACATTACAGCAGTGGCCCCCCCACCTCATCCAGCAGCTTGGTCCTAAGTTATAAGAGCCTGAAGGACAAGGGTCTAGGCTGCAAACCCTAACAGGGAACTGCATTTGTTCCTCCAGAGAATCCCCTGAGCTGAACTTAGAGTCAAATAACCAAACAGCGTTGTGGACTACCAAAAAAAGATCACCTTCTCTTTTCAAAGCCTTGAAATCAAGCTCTCCATCAGTGACTCCTCATCATTAAGAAATTTGCAGAGCAACACTCACCCCATCCCTAGCACCTATAGTCTGCACATCCCTTCATTTAGAGGATGCACAATGCTTTTGTTAATTAGAGCCTTAGTTTAATATGAGCTGTCAAAGTTCACTTAACTTCAATTAATTGTTTCTCCTGAGCTTAATTTCTTTAGTTAAGTATTGATTAATCATTGCTTAATTATGCTGAAATCTCACTGGGTGATATTTCAGTTGCATACCACAGCAATGCACTGCTTTCTAAAAATACTCAGAGAATCATCAGAAATTTTATGTATTGCTATTATTGGGATGTCTTTTAATATTTATCTTTTCATCCCTTATGTTCCAAAATGTATATTTAACATGTTGTGTTTAATTCCACTGGTTTACAACTCATTTTTTTCTTTGTTGGTAGGTCATACAAGAGAGTTTTGCTTTGCATGGTGTGGAGGGAAAGTTTCACCTCTGGCATCCAGTATCTTATAGCTGGAGGAATAGGTTAGGGAACACAAGTAAATGATCTTTACTGTGGCACAATAAAAACAACCAAAATATTGATGGCATGGGTTTTTTTCTTTGAACTTTTACTCTAAGTGGCATACAATGACTTTGGCTCAAATATTATCTGTATTTCCTCAAAACTACAATGTTAGACCACTTATGATTATGGCCTTCAGACCAAGGCACCTCCAATCTGAAATATCAGTCTGTTCTGAAATATCAGGAAGAGAAAACTACCTCCACCTCTCTGTACTACCTCAACAGCTCTGCAATGTCAGCTTGGATAGCAAGTATCTTAATTTTCACAGATAAGTATAATAACTATTAAATTTTTCCAAGGTCTCTGTTGAATTTCAATATTTACCCAAATTAGAATTTAAGTTGATCTGTAATGAGAAATTTAACAATTACCTTTTCCCCCACAATAATTTCCCTGGAGTCCATTTAGGAATCTCATTTTACCTACTCACGGAAGCATTTTTTATTATTTTTCTAGATGAGAAAGAGTCACTCCCCAGGGAACACTTCTTGGCTTGACACAGTTTTATCACAGTCAAGGTTTAACTTTCTCCCTTTGGTACACGTTCACTTTTTCAGAGATCTCTCAATCTACTACTACTAAAATTTAATTTTGAGTGTGTTCTGTGCTATAGGAGTACCCAGCATTATTTACTACTGTCATCCCAGATTCTGGAATGAGCACTGTTATAAAGAGAGTCATCAAAATGACATCTTTTTCTTCTACATTTCACCTACTCGGTGGTGTAAACATCTGGCACCTAGGGAATGCACATCTCTGCTGTGTGAAAGGCAAGATAAACTGATGAAAACACTGATTATTACATAGATCATGGAAAACATTTCTGTTCGCTTGTGCTGAATGATACAACAGACTGAATTTTCCAGGAAGGGGTGGATGAATTAGTCCAGGTTATAAAAGTACTGGCTGAACCCTTGCTCAGAATTTCAGCAAGTTCTCATCAAAACATTTCCAGAGTACAATTAATCTGTCCTCTGTTATTAACTTCTTATCACAACTCTGTGTTTCTGGATTCTGATCAAAAGTAGAAGCCCCACTTCTATAAAACTGCTTGGTTGTATTTAATCTGTACCAATAAACTGAAAAGCAAGTCTATTGTCATGACTCTCTTTGCAACTTCATCTAAACTCTGAGTCCAGGTAATAACAAATGCAGGTGCTGAACAAACACACTCCTGCCCGGTCGTGCTTGTGGAGACCTTGAAAGGCACTATCCTGTTCCCTCCCTTAGGACAGCCCCCTGCCCTCTCTCTGTCTCTCAGCCTCTTGGTCACTCCCACCCTGGTTCCCTGTTGGCCCCTACACTCTAACCCCACCCTTGTAAAACCCCATGTACTTAACCTAAAGGCTAGACCTTTGCCTCTGAACTCTGGGACTGTGCACACGTGTGGCTGAAATAAACATCTCTGTGAAACCCTCGCAAAGGCCATTCCTGTTTATTCACCTGTTTCACCCCAGCAAGAACCCCGACCACAACATGTGCTGACTGGAAAGGAAGAAACAAAGAATTGGAAAAATGAAGTTTTACCTTCCCTGCTTTCTGTAAAGGAAACTGGAGCACTGAGACACAACAAGCTAAATTTCCTAGTGTGATTTGGATCCATATTCATAAAAATGGTAAGTCATTGATTTTAATTGCAATCCCCAGGATCCTGCCACATGGAACTCAAGCTGTTTGTGGAATTTTAGCAGCATCAACTTGATGCACATCCCCAACTTTCTTATGCTAATTCCTAAAGATAAAAACATTCCCATTTTGTCATCTTTCTTGGTGTCAGACACAATTTTACAGCTCAGCATTATTTATTTATATTGTAACCTAGCTTAACAGACACAGTCATCAACCACAGCTGTATCAGGGGCTTTACTACCAGAAAACAAAATTTCTAAATTCAGGTGTTAAGATGAGACCACTGAGATGAACAGGTAGTTAAGTGGGAAGCATGAGTTTATCAGGGCAATCAGCCTGGTCAGAAGGGACCAGAACTCCTCCAAACCCCTCCTACAGCCTAAACCCAGATTAATGTTAGGAGAGATGGTTAAATCTACAAATGTTTCAAACATTCCTATTCTCCCTACCAAAGGAATACACACAAGGCTTGCATGAGCTCTTCCATCTGTCACATCCATATTGGAAAATCAAGCACAGTACCATGTAACTCTATACCCAGTGGTCTGCTGGAGTTTGCAAGTTTTCTCTCCCACTGCATTAATAATGTGACATGTCCCCCATTAAAATAATAAATGAATTTAAATTAAGGGAGCCATGTCTTATTTCTTTCAGCATATCTTCAAGTGAACAGAATCCATGGCTCCCCAGGCTGGGCTGTCACTACTTCCTTTCTGTTAATGTCTCTTAACCACTTTTTTCATCCTTCTAGCTCATCTGAGAAAAGAGCAGGACAAAACGTTCTTACAGTTGCCTGTGAACTCATACAGTGAGAGTGGCCTATGGGAAATCTGCTGCTCTGCTGTGGATTTCTGGTCTCTGGGACATGTGGTCTGTGAGGCTGACTGCATTCTGGATACAACACCTTGTAGAGGAAGTGCTGTGATTTGTTGGAAAAAATCCTCCAGGCATAAGAGCAGAGAAAGAAGTTGTATAAGTTAAAGAAAGATCCTCAAGGGACACCAGCACTGCCAGTATCTACGAGTTCACTGTGTAGCCTCTTTCCTCAGCACATTTGCTTTGGGCAAAACCATAATAATAACTCATCAGCTGAGGTAGGTAAGTGTGCCTGTTAACATATCTATCCTAAAATACTTCTGTTATTGATAAACAATCAAATAAAAGCTGCAGGTCACCATACTTTATCAGACTTCTCACTCTAACAATCTTTTTCCATTTTGAATGACACTGTGCAGTTGACTGCAGTACAGTTTGTTTCCTTGCTTTTCAAAATAAAAAACCAATTGCTTCATTTGAATTTTTCAGATTTTTGATAACTAAATTGGCTTTTTTACTGTAATTATTTTCCTATCTATTTCTCCATCTTTCACTTTATAGGGACTGTAGTTTGGTTTTGATTCCTGCTCTCCTGTACCAGCAGCATTTTCACATGGGCTGAAGTGCTGGTTTATGGCTGTTTTCATCCAGCTTGGTTGAGCAGGTTAAAAGGCAAAGAAATGCAGCTAAATTCTGAGGGATCAGGTTCTACCCACCTCCAACATGTAACTATGTAACCTCAACTATGGAACTTTTCATGCTTTGAGTAGTCTTATTGATTTCAGTGGAAGAAGTTGTTATTGCAGAATGTGAATGTCAGAATTTCACCCTAAATATTTCACTTTACAAAGGAAGCCATGATGCAAAAGAAAACACACCCTAAGCTGCAGCAGGATACTAAATTTGCAGTTACAATAAAAGCTGGGAAGCCTTTTTCTTCTTTGTGATGGTGCCCTCCTATTGAAAGTGTTTAATAAAAAGAACTAGTTCTATGTGAATTAAATGAAAGATGTTCATATACAAACTGAGAGTCTTCTAATCCCTACAGCACTACAAATAATTCAAAGAAGTCTGGAAGTGCCATGATAATGGCACAAGATAGTTATCTCTGTATTATTGGTTTTGTGTACATCAAAGAAGGCTCTGTGGGAGAAAATAATGTTGCATAGAAAAACCAAACACTTTTCTTTTAAAAAAGCAGACAATTAAAATTATCCAGAAGTTAAGGAAAATATGAACTAAAAGTATTTTGCCTTTGAAAGTCTACATTACCCTTAAAACAATTTTATGGTGGATATTGTGGACTCTGAATTAACATAAATGTCTAATTGAAAATCTTTGTAAGGATGTTAAGATTAAGTACACAGCTCTTAAGTTCTACAAACATAAAACTGATTTCAAAGGAATCAAGTGATGAGAATGGATGTCCATGAAACAAAAATAATGTATTCATAAAGGCCTTTTTCACCAGTCAAGACATAAAATGACAACAACTGGACTTGTCACCTGGTTTTAAAATTGCTTAAATTAAAAATTATGGGCAACACTGACAAAGGAAAGAAAGAAATATGAGCCAGCTGTACCTGTGGTGTGATAACATTGCCTTCAGGATAGACAAGGCACTGGTTGGTCAACTTTTATATTTATATTTTAATTTTGCATGTACATGAAGTAAAGAGAATGTGGTGCTGAATGAATGACCAAAAGGTGTACAGGGCAAAATCTGCCTCATACAGTGTCAGCAAAGCCTGGGGAGTTGTGGGGAGGGAAGGGAAGAGAAAGAGAGCACCTTACTCTACATGACATTATAAAACAAATCACAAAACTAGGCATGCCCTACACCAGTGGAAGGACGATACACCAGGCAGAAGAGCTGCCCTCATGCTCTTATCTCTCCCAGAATGTCAAAAATCTTTCACAGATGTAGAAATTGGAGTTCCTGGTGAGTCAGGGCCTCCTGATGCTTTGCACAGTCCCAGGAGCACTCCATGTGGAGGTGCAGTGGGACTGCCTTTCATTTCTCCAATAATCAAACCACTGGACAAAGGAGTGGGCAAAATCCTGAGTGTTTTGTGCCTGCCTCGCTGTCATGCACAGAACTGTGTGTTTGCCTTTGTCCCTTATGCACGTGGGGTCACACCCCTGTGTCCATACTGCAGCAGAAACCCCAGGAACAATGTGTGACAGGCTTTACTCCACACAGAGAGACATTGAACTATGGCATCCACTTATTTCCTGTCATGCCTTTAAATCATGGCTAAACGAGGTGAAAAGCAAATAGATTTTCAGCCCTTGTAAACTCACAGGGAAGCTGAATAGATAAACTAAGATGATTCACCATCATATATTACCCTGGTGTGTTAGAGTTGGCCATATAATAGGTTCATGGCCATCTCAAAATGAGTGGAAAGGTGAATGCTTCCATTGTGATTACTTGGCTAAAAAAATACATGTCAGTAATCCCTCTCCTTCCCTTCTTCACTATTTAATTGCAGTATTTTAAGGTTAACAATGGGAAAATGTTATGTGCTTTTCAGGGAAAACTGATTGGGCTTTTTTCAGAGATAAATTACTTAGAAACATAGGGAAATAATATTCTATTGAAAATGACTCCTTCATGTCCATGTCCCTTTTGGGCCAGGCTAAAGATGTATGGGCACAGTTGCACAAAGAACTACAGCTCTGCAATCCTGTGACTGGAGGAGAATCTCAGGTTCTCTGTGTGAAGCTAAAGGGAAAAATTGTGTAGGAAATTTCAGTTCACCTGCTTGGCTGGGATGAAAAGTTTCAGGAAAATAACCAGTGTATGTACTAATGTGCCTGAAGGCATCATCAAACTGAGACAGCAGCTCAGATTAGGGTCACCTGGCATGCTGACTTCTGTAGGATCCTGAATATATAAGTGTCTATCCCCAAGGGCCTTTAAGGAGATGGTCCCCATCTTCCCTAGTAAATGGCTATGTAAGAAAAGAAGAAGAGGAAAATGCAGGAACTGATTTTCTTGACAATGAGAATTACTCAGCTGCCCCTTCCCCCTTCTCTAGGGTTCAGGATGTTTCTCCCAGCCCATCTTTATAATGAGTGTGAGGACCATTTCAGCGGGAAGCATAATCATAACCCAAAAATAGTCTCATGGCCACAAAGTCATTGTTTAAATGTGGGCTGAACTGCTTATGAGGCTAAGCTGAAGTCACATTTTGATGTCCAGCTCTGCTATTTGGTTCCTGGAGCCCCTTTTGTACTGATCTGGCTGTGGTCCACTTGTTCTGAGTGTGACTAAGGAGCTGAATGAACTTCTCAAGTAGACCCAATTAATATTTTTCACTCTTAATGCATCTTGAAGAACTACCAGATTCATTATAGAAGTTGCTCTTTCATTCCTGGTCTCTACAGAAAAGCAAACAAACAAACAAACAAACAAAAAAAAATCAAAGCACTTTGGAAGACGATCTGTCCCCATGTTCTATCTGCCTATTTACAGGATCAGGAGGATCAGATAAACCTCCTAGCTTTTCCATTCTCCACTAATACCAAATTACAATGCGCTGGATATTTTTCCCTGTCATGTTTTGAGCAGTTTCAAATCAGGAAGATTAAAACCATTTCACTTATTTATAACAGTTGCAGTAAATTTTAGGGTAAAGCAGGAGGCGGTTGGACAGCAGTATTTTGTTTCTTTCCCTCCTCGAGTTAGGGCTATGGAATATGGGGAGCTGATATGAGGTTCTGGCAATTTAAGTCTGTTTAGAAAGGTTCTTAATAATCTCTGCATGTATATCGCAGAGAACATTTTGCATATTACTTTAAATAATTCAAAACTGCTCCAATATTGTATTAAATATTTCAAGAATCAGACAGGTTTTGTGATTAATGATGTGTACCTGGAATTTCTGCAAACACAGCAAGGAGTCAAAGTATGCTCTAGATACAAGTGTCCTGGAGCAAGATCCCATTTACTCCTTGCCAAGGCAATAGTATGTATTACAAAGTTGGAAAAGTGCCTGCTACTCACTGGAAAACTGACTGAGGCCAGTGGTTAATGTAGCAGCTGCTGAAAGAGTTTGTTCTTCCTGACAGACAATACTAATTTGTCTGAGAACCTCTATTGTCTTCTGACTTTCATTTTTAATCTTTGTGAATAGCACCAGTGTCTGATGTGAAAATTAAATGGAAGTATAAATATTTCTGCAGGACCTGGACGTTTGTCTTTGTATCTTACCAGTCTTGATTTGAGAGCATGGAAGGGGTTTGCTTTGTAAAGCAAAGCACAAATGCTTGTTTTGCATGTTAACTTAAGGGCTTGGAAGTTGCTGTTCTTCCCAGCTGTGCTTGGGTCTGTGATCATGAAAAGTATCTGGAAGTCTGTTGTCCTTCTCCATGTGTTTTCATAGGGAGATGCAAGTGGAGCAGCATTATTAAGGCAAAAAAACCCTAAATGCTAGAACTGCTGAGTTTTCACCCTGTTGACACAGCAACCACTTTCTCTTCTCAGTACGGATGAAACAATTCTGGTTTAGATAGTACTATCATTAGTTTTGTCTAGGAAATTAATAGATTTCTGTAACCTCAATGTATTTTTTGGTTAAGGGATTTCTCTAAGACACAAAGAAAATCAATGCTACATCGAGGTAGAAATAAAGCAAACAAATCCTCCTAAACAGACATTTTTTAAAAAAAAATAAAGGATATGCTAGTGAGCAGAATGGAATACCCAGCAAGAAGATTACTGTTACCAGCATTATTGGAAATATTCTGTAGATATCTTTATGGGAGTCTGATATTGGACTCCCAGCCCAGCCACCTCAGTGAGCAACCACTTTACAAACATCAAAAGGACCAGCAGATTTTATTGGGTTTTGGATATTTTCAATGAATGACTCCACAGGGGATACATTGATATGTGCCCAGCTTTAATATTTAAGCACATTCAAGATTCCTAGAGGAAGAGACAGAGAGATAAAGAGAGCTGGTGCTGTGGCAAATACATTTGGCATGCCATGGCCAGTATATTCCCCTCTATGTGCCTCTCTGCTCCAGCAGCAGCTGGTGCCCTAAGGGCCATTTGGATAAGGTGAGGGACCAGCCTGGATGAAACATTTTTTTACAAATGCTGAACAGGGAATATTGACATTAGATGCACAAACTTGGGAGAAGGTTGGTGGGTTGGTTCTTGGGTTTTTTCAGTCGTGGGTTTTTTTGTTGTTGCTAGGGGTTTTTCTTGTTTTGGTTTTGGTTGGGCTTTTTGTTATTTTTTTTAAGAACGTCCATCTCAGAAGGAATCTCAGGTATTTAAGGGCAGGGACAAAACCCAAGCTGTATCAAATGACTGATATCTAGAACAAAGCTCTGTATGCACATTTGCATTTAAATTGTAGAAGCTATTGCAAATTTTCCACACAAGTCTTTATTTCAGTGGTTTAGAGATCCATGTTACAATAAAGTTCAGCATTTTTACATAGGCTGTCTTCAAAACGCTGCCCATTGTTTCTTAATACAATGACACCTTGGAAAGATGACCAATTAAGGTGTCTCTGTAAAAGTCTCAGGGATGAAGCATCTTCCTTAAATACAAGAGAAAGATGCTAATTTTCCATCCCTGCAGATTAATTGAAGGAGCCATAGTATTCTTGTTGTGTTTCAGGGCAGAACAGGTGGGAAGGAAAGAGAGAGGATATTGCAGGTTGACCACTTTTGGATTTCAGTGGAGTCTGCCTTCTGTAAAGAATGAATAATTCAACCACCCACGCCCCATAACCATTTAAATTACAGTCTTCCTGTTATTATAAAGCAATGTCTCAAAGGAATAAATAAAGTTGACAAAAATAGTCTTCATAAGGGTTGACACTGATTATATCAGACTGAACTCCCTCACTCATGGGGCTCGTCCACCTTTAAATGTCATCATGAGATGACACCTGTCTATCCTGCTGTCATTCTGAACAGACAATAAGTCTCTGTTCCCAGTGCTTCTTTTCCTACCAAGACTAATTCTAAGTCATAAAGCACAGGATGACAAGTCTGAAACCAGCACAAACTGAATGGTTTCTTATTACTCATTCTGTCTCATAGTAGGAGGGGGGAAACCACTAAGGAGAAGAGTGAAGGGGAGCTTCATGGCAGATGAATTTAAAACAAATAAAATGATAGATACTGGTTCTATAAAATTAATTTCTGCAGAAGACCATGTAGGAGAATGGAGTGATGGATATTAGACAGAAATTCTTTCCTGTGAGGGTGGTGAGGCACTGGCACAGGTTGCCCAGAGAAGCTGTGGGCTCCCTGTCCCTGGAAGTTCAAGGCCAGGCTGGATGGGGCTTTGAGCAAGCTGGCCAAATAAAAGTTGTCCCTGCCCATGGCAGGGGCTTTGGAACTAATTGATCTTTAAGGTACCTTCTAACCCAAGTCATTCTATGATTCTGTGACAGAAAACATTGTCACTGCTATGCTTTGGATTAACCAGCAGTGGTAAATCATAGCCAACTGCTTATCAAGGACTACTAGCCTTGTGGCTCTGTGCTTCATGAAACTGGTTTGTTGGCACATATTTTTTTAAATTATTTTTATTGATATAAAAATTGATTGTGTTTCTTGGACAATAAAAGGTTCAGAAGACTTCAGATACTTCCATATCAAGCGAAATCAAAGGCCTGAATAGCCCTGAAGGAAACAGCCTGTTGAGAAACCAAATCATGGCTGGCCTCTGTGACATGGTTCATCTGAAACAGAGATGAGAATGATATTCAGCTTTTCTGAACAAACCCAAAACCTTTTTCCTTAGTCAGAAAATAATTTATTTCCTGATGACTTCCAGTTGTTTTATTAAATTTCTAGCACTAAGGAAAAAACACTCCAAAATGTAATTGTTCACTAAAACAGATTTTTTTCCTATTTTTACTGCAGTTCATATTTCATTGCAGTACAATAAATTGACATAGTACCCTCATGCCTCTTTCTCTTAAAGGGTGCCTCAGATATTAACAGTTCATTTGCCACAGAGCAGCTTAACTGGCCTCCCCTGCCCAACAGCACAAAAGGGAATGATTATGGATACTCTGTGATACAAACTGATATCCCCTAAGGGTAGCATATACATTTATAACTTAATTCCTGTGGCTTATTTCCTGCTATTGGAATGTTCTCTGTGCTGGTAGGAAATCCTAATTCTGGTCCCATATGGACAGCTCAGATAAAGTGCCTGCCTTTATTTGCCTATGCTCCTTTTGTCCCATGCACAGCAAGTCTGGCAGGACAAGAAACAGCCACAGAACTGTGGGCATGAGAGGGAGGGAAACAAACACACTTCAGGCTCCCACTTCACAGGTGCTACCAGGCTCAGTGTGGTCATGATGCTGTCAGAAAAAAAAACACATTTAAACAGACATGCCTACTCAAATTCACAAAGAACACTGCATCCATTAGCTCATGGGAAACTTGAGACTTATATGATATGGCTTTTTGCTATTATCCAGTCCCTTTTCCTGTGTGTCTTTTCACTTCTTTGGAGTGCTGAAGGTACACTGCAATCCAGACTCTCCAATTCAGAAAGTGTATGTGTATAAAGGAAAGAAGGAACTAGTTTCTCTGAGCTCCTTCCAAATCTAAATTAAGTTGCACTTACCGAAGAATGTGTTCAACAGCAGTAGGAGCAGCAGGTTCATATTTTGTGTGTCTTAAAAAAGAGCCTTGCCCATTTCATTCTATTAACATATGATTCCATATCTTCAGGTAAGAATACAAGGGATTAAAGTGGTTTTACATCTCTCTCAGCTCCTCAAGCAGCTGTGCTATGCTGCAGCTGCACACATTGCTCAGACAAGGTATAGCAGCAGGTAATTCTGCAATCACTGGCCCACAACATACACTGGTATCCAGCAATCCCCTGGTTAGTTTGGGTTTTAGAGGAGAAGCTAAATCCTCTAGGCTAATTCCTCCTAAGAAAAAGGAAACAAACTTATTTTATTAAATAAATATATTTGACAATAGGATTATCTGAGTTTCTAAGGTTAGCATCCTGCCTTTCTCAGAAAGGCACTAAGCATACCTAATTAACACTATAAAAGAAACTAAACATATTATTAGTTAGTTACTATGATTTTCTTTGCACTAGTTGCATTGTCATGACTAAATAAAAAGGTCTGATATCTGGCTTTAAAAATGGAGGAGGGAGAGGACGTATGGTGAGAGAAAGGAATTATCCATTGATTTATTCTTTTACTTAACAGCAAAGGGGAATGAGCAATTTAAGGTCAGCAGCATATTGTTCAGCTGGCCTCAGATCCTGCAAAATTACCAGCACTGTGTGTTGCAATAAATTGCATGCTTTTGTCATCCCTGTTTGTTTGAAATATGTGTGAAATGAAGAGGGAAATAGCTAAGACCAGCATTAAGGACTGCCCTGATCTGCACAGAAGGTGAATAGAGACAAAACAGTCTGTTTTGTTCTTGATAGGAGAGCCCCTCTAATGCACAATCAGTCCCACTGCTTTTGTAGCTGCTTCCTTCCCCAGTACCAGGGGCATACACAGGCAGATGGGTCAGGAGGGCTGCTGGAAATCCCAGCAAAACCACTCCTCCCTTTTCTCTGCCTCTGTGCCCCAGTGATCCACCCCAAAGGACTCATGTTTGATTCTGCACAAAGTCTGTGTGCTGTCCTTGTAGTGCTGCAGGCTGTCCAGCCATCATGCCTGCATTTACTCTGAAGCCCCTAAAGAGCTCACCCTATGCAAAAGGGATAAATTAAACTCAGAGGTGTGGCTCAGCCAAGGCCCTGCATCACGCAGTGAGCAGGTTACTGACAGCCCAAGTAACTTTTCAGACTAATGACTCTCTCATCAGTCCAGGAAAACAGGTCCTATTGCTCCAGAAGGTCATGCTGGCCTTTATTTTCCTCCTGGTGATGCAAGCACTGATTATAGTGCAGTATCCAAGACAGGTAATTCATGTCAAAAGGTGGAGAAAGTGGCTGTGCTTATTGATGTGTTGTCATCGCAACGCTCAGCCTTTCTGTTCATAGCTATTCACGTGAGTTACAGCAAACACAGCCTGTGCCTGGCATTAACCTGCTCCCCAGGCAGCTATTACTCAAAATGCACAATGGCCTGCAGGACACCAAGAGATTTGCCAGCTCTATTGACCAGACACGGCCTTGTACTGCACTCTGGGATGAAGGAGTGTCAAAATGACATTCCAGGCCATTCTCCTGGAAAAGGCAGAAAGCCACAGCTTGGACAGGAACACTTTGCTCAGTCAAGACTTGTCTGGGTGGCTGGGCCCAGAGTGGTGGTGCTGCATCCAGCTGGTCATTGGTGGTCCCCAGGGATCAGTACTGGGCCCAGTCCTGTTCAAAGTGCTCCCCTGGGTGAGGGCAGCGAGTGGACTCTCCGTAAATTTGCAGACAGCAGCAAGTTGGGTGGGAATGTCAATTTGTTAGAGGCTGGGAGGGCTCTGCAGAGGGATCTGGACAGGCTGGATTGACAGACCCAGACCAGTTGTATGAGGTTCAATAAGGCCAAGTGCTGGGTCCTGCTCTTGTGTCCCAACAAGGCCCAGCAGTGCTCCAGGCTGGAGGCAGAGTGGCTGGGAAGCTGCTAAGCAGGAAAGGCCATGGGGATGCCGGCCAACAGCAGCCAAATGTGGGCCAATATATGCTCAGGTAGGACAAGATGGCCAAGAAGCCCAATGGCATCATGGCCAGCACTAGTGTGGCCAGCAGGACCAAGGCAGTGATTGTCCCTCTGTGCTGGACACTGGTGACCCACACCTCAAGTGCTCTGTCCAGTTTTGGGCCCCTCAGCTGAAGAAGGACATTGAGGAGCTGGAGCAGGTCCAGAGAGGGGCAATGAAGCACAAGAGAGGCAGTGGAGGGAGCTGGGGGTGTTCAGCCTGGAGAAAAGGGTGCCCTGGGGAAACCTTATCCCTCTCTACAACCCCCTGAGAGGAGAGTGTGGCCACATGGGATCAGCCTCTTTTTTTACCAAGTAACAAGTGATAGGACAGAAGGAAATGGCATCAAATTGTGCCATGGGTGGTTTAGATTGGATATAAGGAAACTTTTCCTCACTATAGGTTGTCAAGCAATTGGATAGGCTACTCAGGGAATGCCTGGAGTCACCATCCCTGGAGATATTGAAAAGACATATAGATTTGGCACCTGGGGACATGGTTTAGTGGTGGACTTGGCAGTGCTGGGTTAACAGTTGGCCTTAACGATCTATGACCTTAAGGATCTTTTCCAACCTAAATGATCCTATGATTCCATGCACAGGCTTGTCCTTCCCTTGTATATTCTTACTTTATGGGCACTGTAGCACCTAACAAAGGAAGTACCATGAAGCTCCCCATTTTTCATTTAGGCTTCACTGGGCAACAAGATGAAGCCACCCTAATGCTGCAGTTCAACGAGCTGTGCAGCCGTGTGAGCCTCAAGGTAGCATGGGAGGACTGGAAATTGCTTTTTGTTGTGCCTGATCCTCTGTCAGCAATGACTTCAGTCTCATGCTGCTGCTATGTGTGAAAGTACTTTTTCCCAGCTCAGCCATGGGAAAGGCAGGAAATGTCCTTCATGTCATTTACCCTTGCTTTAAAGAAAATAATTACAGTTTTTACTGTGTGTCTTTGATTCTCTGTGTGAAAAATCTTTTTCTTCACTTCATATTTTACTAATCAATACATTGTCTCCCAGAGGACACAACCAGACTCATCAATGGAGCTTTCTGTGCTGGCCCTACAGAAGCAATGGGATCACCACGTGTCTTCTCAACTCCATACTCACACTAGGAATGATGGAGGTGGGGAACCCTGAGCTGGGGTTGCCACACAAGTTTTGGTCATTACTAAAGGCCATTCCTCCTTTCCCAGTCGTTCCTCCAGTCCTTGGCTTGGTCTTTGTTCTCACACACACCTACCCTTTGTTACTGTTGGGGATAGAGGCTGTGGTCCGTTGCCACTGTGAGGATTTCACTTCTGTGGTCCTTGTTGTAGGACAGGCAGGAGAGGATCAGAGCTCAGGAGGAGCCTGTGTGTAATGGGCAGCAGTTTTTATTTTAGATGTCATCCTTTCATGGTTTGTCTAGATAAATAACAGTAATCCAAATCTCTCAACAGACAGAAGGAGAAGTCATTGCAGCCCTACAGCTGAAGTTGGTGGGCTGCTGTACCCTTCTACCAGTTCCTGCAGGGATGGGGGGAGCTGACTGCCCCAGGAGCCACTGTCTCACCAACATACACAACACTTTGTGCAGCACCAAACATCCTCTGCAGGCACTTATCCTGAGTGCCTGGATCTTGCTTCTGACCTGGGCAAACCCCAAATTCAGTAGGATCCAAGGTCTCCAGCCTTGCACAGAGCAAGAGGCAGTCACCTCTAATGGAAACAAGGTGCTGCCCATCAGCAACCATATTTCCAACCCTACCCTGGCCACAGGTTTTAATGATGCATTTAACTTGCATAAACAGTGCAAGTTTCCCCAAAGATGCTTATATGATATTAGGTATGTGCATTCATGGAACTGTGATCCAGCCCTCACCTTCCAGCAGATCTTCCCCTGAAGAAAACCTCCACAGTGTCATCCACAGTTTTGGCAGTCCAGAGGAAGCTCTTCTAAGGCTACACAAAGTATTTAGCACAGCCCCACTCACTCAAAATGCCACTTGTGTAACTGACAGACCTCTGAAAGCAGCTTTTAATTTACAGCAACAGGACCATTTTTCAAAGTTTCTAAGAATTTTGTGCATTTTACAGTGAAAGGATATTTATTGCCACTTTCATGTGTAAGCTGACTACGGCTCCATATTACTTGGGGTATAAAGCAGATGAGCAAAAGGCCTTTAAACTAGTGTTGTTGCACTTCTGATCTTGATTGATGTTGACACCAATTAGCAGAAAAGGAATCTTCCAGATAAAGGAAAAGAAGATTTTATTAAGCCCTAAATGCCAAGAGTCAGAATTCAATGCAAAATTCATTAGTGCTTATGGCAGGAGTCCTACCAGCTATTGCCAAGGGGTTAAAGGGAAATAAAAATTACATAAATAGGATTTTCAGGACTTTTAAATCCTAGCTTGAACAGTAAACTTGTTTGGGTGATTTCAGCTTGCTGTTCTATACCCCGATACATAAAGGCTGTTCTGGTACACTCACTAGCTGTAATCAGAGGCAACTTCAATTGAAATCAGTTGTATTCCTCTAAATAAAGAGAAAAATAGAGGTCATATTTTTCATTCAATTCTAAATCTATTTTTGTAAATGCAACATTCATCAGGTAGAGGAAGAGGTCTTCAAATGATATATATTATATAAATATAAATGTTAAATCTGTAAATCTATAAATATATGCATATACATATATAGGGTCAAAATCTGATTTAAAATTTCTATTTCATGTACAGACAGTGACACAAAAATAATGATACTTGCCTTTGCAGACTTTTACCCTCTGAGTTGCTCAGAAAAATAAATGAGCTTTGCAAGTTTCCTGATGTTGTATCACCAAAAAATCCTAGTTTAATAAAGCTCTGAAAAAAGATTTGAAAGCTTTATAAAAACAAAGATTTAATACGCTTTTTAGAACTAGAAACTAAATAGTTTGTACAGTTTGGAGTCTGGAGAACTTTGAGCGGTTGCTCTGTAAGAGAAGTGCCAAGCTGCCTGTTATTCTAATTCACAACTCTTACAGGAACTCTGTTTTGGAAAGGAACAAATACTTGGGCAAGTGGAGGCAGTTCCTTCCTAAGGCTTCTGTTCACAGCACTAAGAAATTTTCTTATGTCTCTCCATGTTCACTAGATCATGTTTTGCCTTTTCACACTAAACTCTTGGTAAGGAAAATCCTAGGTCCCAGTTTCCAAATACCAGGCACTGTGCACAGAAGCACACCACAGGTTTTCATTCCTCTCTGCTCGCAGGGTATCTGCTCTTCCACTTCAAAGGACTGCACACAGACACACACACACACACAGACACACAAATTTCTTGCAATTCAATTTAGCCAATGATAACTCAATTTCAACATGTCCTGAGACATGTTCTTCCACTGGCAGAGGATCCTGATGACCATCAGTATACATCTACTTGTCAGGAGCCCCAGGGCAAATGTTGACTCTGAATTTTCCTTCCAGTCTCATTTGCTGCATCAAATGTCATCAGTACTTTTGACAGCAGCATCCTAGACCTGTAGCTAGAAAGTGATTGCCATTTCTTGCTTGCTGTGAACATTATGGACTTGGTCTGTACATCTCTCATCTTCCAGAGTTAAGCACTGCAGTTTTCTATTTAATTATGCTGGAGTAGTGCTATTCACCTGAAAAGATTTAAACCAACACAGATTTATTTTAAAAATTAAAGCATCCCTTTCCTATCTTTACATCATTTGCTCCTGCCCTGCAACCAACCCTTCTCCCTTCTTTAGTACATACCTGTTGTCCCCTGCTGCTTAGAGCAGGAGTTCATCTTCCTGTAGATTTGAGCAACTTGCAACATAGTGAGAGATTTGCTCTCTGACTGAGTCTAAGTACTGGTTTTATTATTAAAAAACCCTTGCAGGTTGCTTATTTAAAAAAAAAATAAAAAAATAGACAAAACAAAATATAGACAACACTGGTATTTGTTATTAAACCACATATTCTGAAAATTGGTGAGCCTGGAAACTCTGATTGGAAAAAGGAGAGTGATTCTAGAAAAGGGGATGTGGGATTTTCTGGGATATGTTTTGTACCCTACACTTATACTATATTGCCTCAGTTTCTTCTCAATCTTTTTAAACCATGTTATGCTCTCACAGTATTTACGTGTTCTGTGGACAAAGATGGATTTCTGCTTACTGATGGCTGTTATCTAAGCTGCTCTGGTATTTGGATCTTGATTGTACTTGTAGCGTACCAATTTTATAACAGCAAACCTTCCTCAACTAAACCTTTAAATGTGGAGAGAAAGAGGTCCTGTTCAGAGAGTAAAACTCATCTAGCAAAATCTCAGAGCTAGAGCCAAATGCCACCAGCTTCCATCAGTTCTTCGACAGCAAGTGACACAATGCAGAATGCTGTCCCCTCTTCTAAAGGATCTCAGCAGCAAAAAAATGAGGGGACTGCCCAAAACTTAGAGACTGACTGCTGTCTGTGTCTGTACATAACAATCAAAGAAGCAACTGTGAAAAGCATTATGAATTGTTTCAGCTACTCTCCTTCTGTGTTCACACAACTGTGGGGGAATGAGAAACTAGCAGATTAAAGGTATTTTTTTTCTCTCTTTCTGTTGCTTCTTGATGAGGAAAACACTGGAAAAAGTGTGCCCTGGAAGTAGAGCTTGTGAAACTCTCTCACAACTGTGCTGGAGAACTCCTTGGAGGACCAAAGTGGAGCATTTACATATTTGAAATAATGGAGCATTGACTCAGTCACACAATAGATATACTCTCAGCTGGTTAATGAAATAAGAATGAATTCTTGGTTAAAAACCTTTTTACAGGGAGTCAGATATGTTTCAGTCTTATGCATAGATTCTCTTAGTTCTTCCTCCATTCCAAACAGAAATTACAAGATTTCATGGGATTTCAAATTTGCAGTACATCAACAAGAATATTTTTAATCAGAGATGCAGCAACAAGGCAAAATTTAGAATTCTGCCCCTTTTCTCCCTCTGGAGTTACCTGTAGCAGCCATGTAGAGAATAGAAAATTGAATATTCTTGATAGATATTTCACCTGTAAGAGGACCCCAGCAGAAATGCTTTCATTGCTATCCTTGTCAGATTCTATGAATCCACAAATCCTGATAAATACCTAATATCACAGCTAAAGATGTGCCTAGATGTGCAAGCTGTCAGTTACCTATAAAATGCTTCTTACCAGGACCAGCACTGACAATAATATCTGCAAATGTTGAAAGCCCCTGAGCTGTCAAACAAGAAATCATTATCCAGCTGTGTGATAAATGTAACTGCCAGGTGTTATGTCCACAAGCACAATGTAAGGGGATAAACATCCAGGTCACTAAGAATGAACCTGACCAGAGAAAAAAATGTGAGAAAAATAGTAGGGTTATAGTTAATCCTGATCCTGTTGTGACTGTCAATAGGGGACATCAGGAGTCTACCTAGAGGTGTCAGCAGCATTTCAGTTACATCTCTTTGTACATCACCACACCAAATGGTCAGTTTTGATGGTGGTCGAATGTGAGGCACTGGCAGTAAACTTAACAGCTGCTGATTCAACTGGTGCTTCAACACAAGCCATGATGTGTGGAAGTGATAGAAATATGGTTATATGCATACTTTGGATCAAGTCTATGATCCAAAATGTCTTCAGCCAGGACTGACAAATAAGTCCAACAATCTGTATCAGGCCTCTGCCATCAGCACCATTGCTAGATGGAGAGAAGATAATACAAAAGATCCCATTAACTTGTGTGACATCTTTCAAAAGCCATAGAAACTTTTAGTATCTGTGTTATCCTGTGGCAAGGAGCTCCACAGCTTAGCTGGAAACTTGGCAAACTGTAGGATGTTAAAAAAACAAACAGGATTTTCTTGACCTGTAAAGCAACTTATTAAGTGAGGATATTTTTCGTGAACTGACAGAAGATGGAAGTCATGCTCCAGAGAACATGTTGGCATAATCCACAACAGCAGAAAAACACCAGCAATTAGTCAGAATCCTTCTACTGACTGACAAGAAGTAGACATATACTATCACTGCAGACCAATCTTCTGAGCACTCAAAGTGTGTAAATTAGACCTAACGTGTAAATTGCACAGTAAGTGACAAGAATTTCAGGACATTGATTACTTTGAGACACTCATCTGAGGAATGAATTCTTTCAAGAAATATAAAACTGCTGGTCTTGATGGCATCTGACAACTGAGTAGATAAAATACCTTGGTTGAATGACAAATATTAGAATACTCCAACCACTTACTGTGCATTGCTGTCAGTGTGTTTGTGCTTGTATTTCATGGCACTCCAAAAATCAGAGAAAGATGCTTCAGAGCCAAAGAACAGTGGGTTGTGTCCATACGGCATCATCTTCACAAATGGCATCAGCATCTGATCCTAATTAAATTAGTTACCACCATTTGCTAAATGGTTCCTAATACCAGAGCAAGCTGGACTATTCCCAAAAAATCCCTGCTGTTTAAGTGCTTAACATCACTGAACAGTTCCAAGAGAGCCTTGGGAGGGCATGGACAGATACTCTATCCTTGTAGATCCATCAACAGCTGCTCATGACACTGGAAAAATCTGAAGTATGGTTTTATTTGTAATTATTAAATTACACAAATTGATCATCTCTTCATAGGGATTGCACACTGAAAAGTTTACATAAACCATGTGAGAACCAGATCCAATGGTGCAGACTGCAATATGAGCTATTAGAAAAGGGTACTTGTACCAATATTTTTGGCATCTGTCAAAATAAACAACCAAGCTATGATCATATAAAATCTAATTTCTTGCAGGTGACAAAGGCATCACAATCCAAAATTAGGAACGCAGTTTTAAGAACTTCTTGCAAAATCATAGCCATGGTGACCTGTGCATCCTTCCTGGATATCTGATTAGTGTATCCAAAGCCAACTGTATATGAATTCAAGGGAAACAGATGTGAGTCTTCTCCACCTTTAGACTCAATAAACAATTTTGCACCTCCAAGATTGAGGGTGACTCACTCTTGACTAGTACATCGCTATCTGGGTACCATACTGAATTGCATGCTTTACTGGAGCCAGAGAGATCAAAATGCAAAGTGAATGCTCATAAGAGCTCAGTTCCCAAATGAAGAACTGCGGGGGAGATGAGAAGATTGATGGTAACCATACGATGATGTGAACTGCTAAACTCATGCAGTGACACTCGGACCTGTACGTGTGCTCTGTGTCTGAACAATCAGGGTTTGCACGGTTAGATAGGCTGTAAGGGATCAAAATTGCATTGTCTTACTGCATTTCTTGGTTAAGCCAAAATCAGAATGTCTTTCTGGAAGTCATCCTATCTGATATTGTAAAAGTGTGAGCTATTACCTGCTGCACCCTGAATGTTTATGGTGGTGCTGAAAACTTTCCTAGTTACAGCAGAAGTACAGAAACTGTGGTAGCTACATAATTGACTGCACAAGATAATCAGTAGGGTACTTAAAATTAGCATAAATTAAAAGAAAATAAGAGAAAATTACTTTGCCTTGTGATCTGAGAATGAATTTGGCAACTTAGAGACCTTCTCACACACGAGTCAGCTGGAAGAGCCAGAACATGCAGAAACGTGATCATTTGAATAACCAGAAATGTGTCAACAGAGAGTCTGATTGAACAACACAGTACATCATGGTTTGTGGCATCATGGAAGAGTTGTGAATTATCAAGGATTTAGCCCAGGAAACCCACTGGTGCATCTGTTATGTTAACTTTATGAAACCTCATCAGAAAACAAGCAAAGGATGTGTATCAGGAAAAAACAAGCACATAGCTGTGCAGGCATGGAAAAATAAACAACTCGTTTATTCTTTTTCTGCAAATCACAAGGCAAATGACTGAAAAACCTTTTCAAAGCCTACCAGTCCTTGTCAGGAAAGAGGAAATAATGCCCTAATTGCCATAAATGGCAAGGAGAGGAGAGGCGAGAGGGCAGAATGTCACGGTTACAATTTGTTTCCAATTCATTCTTTCCTCTCCAAGGTTTCTCCTGCCCTTTAAGAAATCTGTACTTAAAACATAATGGACTAGACAATTTCCAAACCAGGAGCTTGGTATAATTCATTTTAATGCCACTCCAGTTGGCTGGGCAATACAATAGATCATCACACTGCAAGAGAACCCTTTGGTCCAGACTATGTATCAGACTGAACTTCTAGATCTATGGTGTATTTATCATGAGTCTGCTGCCACACAAGGTTATCGTGCTGGTAAGCAGTATTTCTCCATCTCTCAAATTTGGTACTTTCAGCCAAAATGGAGCTATTCAACATAAAATTTAAAAAAAAATTAAAATAATAATAAAAAAGGAGCCTATGCTGACTTCATCAGAGTCACATGGCCAGAGCTCAATATCCACCATGACACTCAGGGAAAGTATCAGCAGACAGTATGGTTTCACAAAATATTTAAGACTATCTTTTTTTAGTATGAGCCACTGTTTAATCTCAGAAATATGCACTGTACTTTAATTAGTTTCAGCTACACCAGATATCTTTCACTGCTTTTTCTGCTTAGAATAAGCTCCATGAGTAAACAGAGGAGTTCTTTTTTCTTAAGGTTATTCCCCTCAGCACAGAAAAAAAAAATTGCATGGTTTTGGGCCATTTTTTCCCAGATCCTGTGACAAAACCCTTGGAACACACCCAAATTGTGATCGCTGACTCTTTCTCTACCAGGAAACCAAGCCAAAAAGCCCAAGATGTCACAGGAGACATGTCAAAGACATGGGATCAGAAAAAGTGTCACAACTAATTAATTTGTTTTGGAAGAAACTTGGTTCTCAATGAAGTTTCCACTTCATTCATGGGACGTAAGTGCTCTGAACTTCTGACAAATAAGGTCATTTATTCAAACACTTTACTGTGAACTCTGCTGCTGGGAACTTGGTTCTGGGGGGTTTAAGAGATACAAGTGTAACAGAAACAAAATCCCCTTTTGCTCAAAGGTCGTTGTCAATAGTGTTATTTTTTTTTCTGGTCTTGTTTTCTCTTTGGCATACTTGCATTTTTGTCTATAAGTGACAAGTTTGACGAGAGCAGCATTGACTAAATCAAACTCACAGACTCACTCAATATTTCAATGATTGAGGATTGCTGGAGGAAAATAAATACTTATTTTCACTTCACCTTGCATTTCCAGCTAGGAGCAAAGCCAGTGGTGATGTAAATCTGCTGTGCAAAAGTTTCTCTATGCCATTTCCATCCAGAAAACTTCAAGAATTCCCCAAGAAAGCCTGTTCTCATGATCATCCCACCTTGTTCCAGTGAGCTTCTGAGGTCTGAAGAGTTGAGTCAAGGTCCCTTCTGGCTAACTGGATTGCTCCAAACTCTCTGCTGCCTGTTTTCCTCCTCTCTTTAACAGTCACAGAGCTTCAGCTAAAACTTCTGATCCATTGCCATTCAGATTGTGCATCTACTTACTGACAGTCCTTAACTCTTTTCATCATATCTCTAATTCTGTCTTTAAGGCCTTGTGTTGTTTCTTCCTGCCCATATTTATGTTCTTATCTCTATCATTTATTCACACTCTTTCCTTGAGCTCGTTCTTTCTTCTGGTCCATCAGTGCTGTATCACCCTCCTGCTTTTGCTCAACCTCCTCACTTTCTATCCCCTTGAGAGACTTCTCCCTCCAAGTTCTGCAAGAATCAGAGCTATGCTCTTGGACTGCTTCTGAGAGTCAGTTGTTGCTCCAGCAAAAGATCCTTCTGAATCTCTAAGAAAGAATAAAACAAAGCACAGGAATAGTACAGAAAATGAAAGAAAGAGGAGATGAGAAATGGAAGTTGATTGGCTGGAACAACTCATGTTTTGTTGCTGCGACTAGCAAGTGACAGCAACAGTAGTAACAATGCTAAGCTTTTACTACTTTTTAAGAAGAGAAGTGATGTTTGGAACATGTCAAAGGAGAGGGCTGTGGCCATCAGCATCTGTAACTATCTGCCCAGTGGGCTCTAATTCCTTCAGTGCTTCTACTGGACAACAGGAAAACAGCATCAAGAGGGTCTTATCTCATAAGTGTCATCCCACAAATGCCTCGTGGCATCTGAGGTGCCATGAAATGGCATGACTTGAGGGCAGCAAACAAGAATCAGAGGTGAGATTTGGCAGCATGGTGTGCAGCAGGGGGAAGGGCTCTCTGAGCTGAACCAGTCTCCCAGACCAGCCTTGAGCCCAGACAGGGAGAAAGATGGACTGATTTTACCTAAGCCTTTTCCCTGGGATACAAGCATGAAGAATGTAAGGCTGGTAAGAAAAAACATTCTGTCTAGGGAAATGTGACTGAGAAACTGTTGTCCCAGGTCACTCAACTACTGAATTCTTCATCCTGACAAATTTTATGTTTATCTCAGGGCAAAAAGATTTTGGCCAAAACCAAGTAAAGCCAAATTTCATGGGTTTCAGTGCTATATGCCAGATGAAGAGCCTAAGCAGAATAGTCCTATATGATGTTATTGTTAGATAATATCTAGAGTGGCAGTTCTCAAATGGCAATTCCTTAAATGAGAAGTGGTTGTTAAGATTTTTCTTTCTTGGCTATAGCACCCCCAGGAAGCCACGGGCCCAAAGCTCTTTGAAATGATTTGGCTACTGCAGATCACCCTGCAGGATGCAGCACTGAGTAAAAATTCAGGTCAGATGGTCACAGCAGGCAACTGGGATCCAAGAGTCCTTGCACAGGCACATTATTCTCAAGCACTGACACAAAGAAATTGATGTTCTTGTGCTTCACTCAACACAAGCTTAGTAAGTATTACTTGAAATAATAGGTGGCACATTCCCTCAGTAGTGCTTTAAAGCTGTGGAAGTGGAAAGTATCATAGAACAGTAGAACAAGATACCCAGACTGTTTCTACTGATAGATACAAAATTCAGGGCTCCTGCTGCTTCACATTTTCAGAGTAATTGTTAAAAAAAAAAATAAAATTATCTATTACTCAAGTCAACTTATTAAACAATTTGAGACTTTGTACTACTTGATTTGGGTGCAAATTTAATCAGAGAGTGTAGAGGTGAATTGACACAGAACACATTTCCTGACTTCTGCCTTAGGGCCATTTTAGATGCCACAGTAACACAACATTGTTATTTTATAAGCTACCTGAAAATCTGCATTACTCTGTTGTGCTGGTTTTGACAACCACCAGGGAAACTAAACTTGGCTGCCCCCAACACCTTCTTCCCTTAGAGAGCCAGGCAGGATGGCCCCCTTCCCACTTCTACCCCGCTGGTCTTTCCTGCTGAAACCATGCCCTCGTCATGGATGTGTGTGGTATATACCACTCTATTGGTATAGAATATTCAACACCAAAACTCTACCCCCTGTCATTGTAACCATAATACACTGTGTTCTTCATTTCCATAATGGAGAGAGGAAATCTTATTCATGAATGCCTATTAACTATTTCTGTATTTAAGGTGCATTTTAAAAGTAAACAGAGAGTGATTAAGGTGATTAAACGCCTCTCACCTGTACTAATTCCAGTGGTAGGAGGACAAGGAGTGTGGTACAAACCTGCTGGTACAGTCCATTTTCTGTTCAGGATTTCTACATAGGCAGACAAGTGCAAAGCATGGAGACCTGTTTGGCTCCTTCCCATCTCACTTCTGGCATAGCTGATGCCCCTTAACTGCATATCATGGTTCTGGTTCCATAGGGCAGCCCAACAAACTTCCATCAGGCCTCCCAAACTGAAGCTTGAGCTTTTCCAGTGATCCATTTCAGAATGTGAGCAAAATGAATCCTACTCATTTCAGGTAGGCAGCTGGTAAATAAATCCTGTGTCCTGTCATTGAAGGTCTTTCTGTTGTGTTGCACACTGCTTAGAAATTTTCTTAAAGTAACTGTTGTGTTACTTGTTTCTTTTTGACAGTTTAAATTTCTTCCTTCTGTGTAACCACAGAGTGTTTGTTCAAGGCCTGCTTCTGTGCCGAGCAGAATCTGTGCTGTATTTACAAAGTAGAAGCCAATATGAAGAGTTCTGACTGTAATGAGCAGTGTTTGGAACGAAATGTCTAATGAGTATAGATGCTATCAAAGCTGTTCTCTTGCTCCAAAGTGGATGTTAATGCCAATTACTCATGTTTCTTGATTAAACTCTCACCGAACATTAAGTACTGCAGAAAAAGGTCCTCCATCACAGAATATGCACATTGCAGTTGAGTCAGAAGCTGGTACCAAGAATCCAGGGACATAGTGTACTCTGTGTTGTGGTCCTTCAAAGAATACATGGGAGTACATTGGACATGATTTATAAAAGATGTCTAAGCTGAGTGTGCCACTGGATCACAGCCAAATAAGTGCACACCAGATTGAGATGTACTTTCAGGACAACAGAAATACCTCCATGAAAAAATAACTGGAAGAAGACATTTTACATGGACAAGTAGGATGTTCCACTAAAGATGTGACAGATCTCAAGATCTATAATCAGGAATCATACAAACCAGGAGAAGTCAGACAGGGAACTCTCATAGTTGGATTTTGGACTACTGCCCAGTTTGACTGTATCCATGTACATTACTCTCTTGAATAAACCATTCTGGGGTAACTCTGCAGTAATTTTGTTCCATGGATATTTTGCTATGGTACAAAAGGGTCAGAAACTTGCTATATTTATATGTATGCTTGAGCTCTGAAATAAGGTGAAATGCACCAAACAGGAAGAAAGGTGAACATCAGGTTTCTCTTAAAAAGTGAAAAGGTTTCTTGGTGAAGCTAGAGGAAAGTGTGTTTGTTTTCTAATCATCAAATCAGAGTTTAAAAGCAGAAGGGATGCATAAATCATCTATTCCCAGCCATCTTCTCTGTCTCAGGCCATTTCACTTACACAGCTCCCACTGCCTTTGGTCAGATGTTTCCTAGAGCTGTGACACAGTGACACCCTAAACCCCTGGCACTCGAGTCACACGGTGGATGTAATACTGGGAACAGGTAATAACAAGAAAGCTTAAAGAAATAAAATTGAATATAGCTGGTGGAAGAGCAATTTTCCATCCCTAGATTCAGACTGAGATAAAACCTTCCATCCAAACAGGATCCTGAGGGTCTCATGAGCACCCAGAACCTGCTACACCTGCCTTTCCACCAGCACCTGTCAAAGCACTGTTCACCAGAAGAGTTCACAGATAAATAGATGCGTTATGTGAAATCTGGGGGGAAAGGAGTGACAGGGATGGGGATGTGTCTTGTCCAGGGACAGGCAGGAAGCCATTAGCAGAGATGGAAAAGGCCACAGATGTCCCAGTTCCAAAGACTGTGCTTTAAATATTTTACTACCCAATGTTTATCCCATTTGTTATCAATAGATCACAGCACCTGGCTTAAATAATGCTTTACTCCTTGAAAATATCACTTCATAAATCTTCATGACAGGTGCATGCAGAGGGTAGGTACCAGTGTTATCCCACTTCTCCAAACTGGGACACCCACACATCACAGCACGGAGATGCAAAACTGACAAAAGATTAGCAGCCTGATCCTGCAGCCCCTGGGCTTGGGAGAGCCTGAAATGCCCACAGAACTCTCACCAGGAGCCTTGCAAAGAGAGAGCATTGTGATTTAAATCTAAAGCTATGGCTGCTTGAGGATGATTTGCAGGAAGCAGAAGAGTGGCTCTGGCTGAGCAGACAATTCACAGGAATGGCTGAACTAAAGGATTTCCTATGGGAAGAGGGATGGGGAGGAAAAAGGGATGCCTGGATGCTGTGTCTGCCCCTGCTGAGCCCCCCAACCAGTGCCAGCACTACCGACAGCACTGCAGTTCTCACACAAATCCAAGTTAGAAGGAGAAAAAGGAAGAGATTGGAAGTAATGGGGGACATATGAATCATATCTGCAAGACTTGCATGTAATTTCATTTTGAAATCTAAGATTTAAACTAATGTATTCCTTGGCCAAAAGTTATTCTAGCTTCTCTGGGCAGGTAGTTATAGAAAGAAATGTGATCTTTTTGATTAAGCCAGAACATTTACTGCCACTGGGAAGTGCTGCATGTAATGTACCATGGGGACACAGTGCTTTCTGCAACTTCTACTACAGCTGCAATATCTGACAGAAAACCTTCAAAAATACAGCCTACAGGAAGTCTCAAATAATCCTCCTTAACTGCATTTATACAACAGAGCACCTATCTATTAAGGTGTTAGAGGTGCTTCTAATGAAATAAATTAAGACTAAGTCCCGATTCTGCTTCCAAACACCTGGTATAAATCCAGACAACTTGTCCTACTTCTGTAGCATTATACCAGATTTAAATCTATTCAACACAGCTCTTAAATTTATGCCTGACTTAGGAACTTGAATATTTCTACCAGTGGCATCAGGGCTTCTCTCATAAGCTTTAAATCTTCAAAAATTTAAGTATGTGCCAGGGACTAAAAACTGACCTCTGAGGCTAAAAACAACAGATTGTCAGAAAACTGAAAGCACATACAAAACCATCAGAGAAAATCAAAAGGCACAAGAGCTTGAGGAAGAAAAAAAGAGAATTTACAATGTTGAGAAAAGCAGTAAAATCCTGAAAGGAAAAAGGAGAGGTGACATCTGGGAACATGTACCTTCATTTCAAATAATCCAGTATTTGGTCCTGCCTTAGGATCCCATCATACAGATATTTTCCACAGAGATGCTGAGCCTCTGCCTCCCCAAAAGCTTACACCTGAGATTTTCATACTTAATATTTCCATTTTTCTGTAGCTGATTAATCATTCTACAAATTCCACCATTATCAGCAATTTACCTTCTGAGGAAGTAAGGTGCAGGAAAGAGAAAAAACTTACCTAAGGCCTTCTCACACAGTCAGTCACTAGGAAAAGAGATCTGGGCATCCATAAATGTGGAAAAAATCTATATATGTTTGACGATAAGCTTTTGGGGCTTTGCTCGCCATTTGGACTCATGCAGGAAATGGAATTTTCCTGTTCTTGTCAACCTGAAATGCCTCCAAGGTCACAACTGCTCAGCTGGAAGATGGTAAATACCACAACCTCGTTTCTTTAATGCACACAAGAAAGAGAGAAACTCAGCCTAACCTTTTCAGTTTACTTTACTAAGTTTACTCTGAGATCATCTTTATGGCCCAGGTGACTCCCAGCTGAGCCAATGCAGGATGCTTAAGTGATATTGTAATATGAATAGTAAATCTTAACTTGGGACCGAGCAGGAAGCTCCTGAATGCTGACAAACAGTGCTGTAAAAAGCCACTCTAGAGGTCTGTGCAAGCACAGGGGAAAGCTCTGCCTGGCTGTGGGCATGTCAGGCTGCCCAAAAAAACACATGGTTACTTGCCTTGCTGTCTGCAGGTAGATCTTTGCCACCTTCTCCCACACCAGGCTTTGGACCACATACCTGATTGACATGTTGATTTCTTCCTTGAGTAATCAACCCCCTAATTAAGCTGAATGCTGCTTAATTCCACCAGCTTGTAAATGCTGCATTCATTATCCAGAGTTATCCAGCTCTGAGGGAACTGAAGGGAAATAAAAACTCCTCACAGGATTTCACACCCACTCCACTGATCTGCAGAGATTTAAGGCGCAGAGTGAACCCTCCTATCATTCTTCAAAGAGATGTCGGAAGGGGCAGTGGCAGATCACCCACCAGGAGAATCAGGGGCTCTCCCTTTAGAGTCATTAAAGCCAAGGGACATTGGGACAATATTTGACTGGAATCAAGGGGAGAAGAAAGAGGCACTGCCCTTCCAGGTGGTTGGTATTGATCTCCCACCTCCTTCTCTGAAGCTCAGCGGGTGCTGCCTGTGGAGCAGCTGCCACACTCAGGTTGTGCTGTAGAGCTCCATGTGCCTGTGGTGCTTGTGTGTGGGAGCACAAGGCTCGGGTTCCTGGCTCCCACCTACCCCACAGCTTGGAGAATTGGAAGGAAATATCCTCTCCCACTTGCCTGAGCTGCATCCAAGCCTTTTGTTCATATTATCCCACCCCGTAGGGGAGGTTGGGGTCTGATGGAAGTGGCTCCAAGGAAGTGGCAACTTAGCCATTTGGCTGGGCTACACATAGGGAGCCCTGCCTTGGCCATGGATTAGAGTGGGCATCTCCACAGGGCTCCATCTTTATCTCCTTTTTCTTTTGAGGTTGCTGAAAAAAATACCAATAGGACAGTGCCAAAACAGAACATGGAAACAGCCAGACATAACCACAGAATGGAGGGAGAGGGATCAGGAGCAGAAAAGAGAAGTTTGAAGGTGGATGTGCATTTTCAGAGAGTTCTGATGTGATATAAAAGCATTTAGAAATTTGAGTTGAATACAGAGAGTCAGAGCAAGCCACAAGCTGAGCTAGTTTCACCAGGAGCAGTGGTATTTTATTTCAGCTTTTGCAAGTATTTTGCCTTTCCCCACAACGGACCATGAAAAATCAGTGGAAGTTGCTGTGGGGTCACTGATGCTCTCTCCTCTCTGGCTGACCTCTGCCAGAACAGAGCTCTGCATCCCCATTTTCCCACTCCCAGAGGACTCCCTCACACCTGGCTGCAGGCTCCCCTTGAGTGCAGCTCTCTGCATCTCAGCTCCTGACTTCAGTATCCACTGGAAGACAGCCAGGAGGAGAAATATTACCCAATGAGGAAGCCACTCACCAAAGTGAACTGACTTGCATTATTTCCTCCATAATCCTCATTTGGAGCTGGTTTTAAATTTCTCTGATCAAGTAGAGCTCTAAGCCAGCTGTCTCATATCACCTCAGGTTTGGGCTGTTTCTACCTCCTTGCTTTTATAGCTCTAGTTTTCTTTTTTTCTTTAAAAAAGAAAAGGCCTCCAAGCAAAATTATCTGTTTCAGATTGAACAAAACACCCATTCAAATCTAAATGAAAGCTTTTGAAAACATAGGAAAAAGATAACAGCTCGACCCAAAAAATATACTGCCTAATCAGATCAATACAGAGATCCTGTCAAGATTTTTCCCCACAAGGCCTCTGCCCTGGAACCAGACAGCACAATTTCTGGTTGTGCAGACATGACTTGCCCCCATCTTCCCAAATTTGTATTCAATTATTTTTTTTCTCTACATAGACATCCATAAGGAAGGTTTTTTAAGGAGGATTACTTGCTGAAAATGTTTTTATTGAGTTCTTTTAAGAAACAATAAGTTAAATGTGCATGCATCAATTGTGAAAGTGCATATGTTCAGACATAAAAATTTCTGAACATAATCACACTTATTAAAAATTTTCAGTGAGTAATCCCAAATTCAAGGCTGTTTGGGAACTGCTTATATTTGCTTTATTTATGACAGAGTTATTTAATGCTGTTCTCAGTCTGAGATTGGACTGCTGGAACATCTTTATTCATATGGAAAAAATAATAAATATTAAATGCCGCAAAATCCAAGTATCACCATTCAACCAACTACTCATGGATTAAGTAAAGGTTTGTTTTTCCTTAATGACTGGCCATAATCTATATATTTGTAAGGTACATTATTAGATCTCATAAATAATATCAAAGAGAATTTAGACTTCAGGGTCTGAAATTCAAAATTAGGCTTTCCAACAGTGTGACTCTCCTCAGCAGTTTGCCTTTGCCTGTTGACTATGAATGCTGGATAGGAGATAGGATATCAGCAATGGGATTATCAGGCATACTGTTCCTATTACTGACAAGTGAAAAAATCCACATTCTTTTATATGAGATTTATCATATATAACATTGTGACTATCAGCTTTGTTTCTTTTTTTCTTAAAAAAAAAAGCCTATTGCAAAATGATGGCAGAGCAAAGCAAAACCCCCCAAAATTTGAAGAAATTCACAAATTTAAAGAAATTTTCAGAGAGTCTCTGAGGTATAAGAGGAATAGTAGTAGATTGATACTGCAGATAAAATATGTTGAAAACACAGTTTAGAGAGATGGGCAATTCAAAGTAATAAGAGGAAATTAGACTATAATGAGTGTTTACACAGAGGGAAATAAACTGATACAATGGAGAATGGGGCTCTCAGCACAGACAGATAAGCGTGGAGAGATACAAAAGGTATCAGAGAGATATGAAAGGCACAGTAAGGCAGGAAAACCAACAGCAAGAGCAAAGAAACAGAGCCCTTCAGGCTACAAGATAAACTGTGAAAAAAACACTGAGTCCCCATTTCAGATGTACATAAGTTACTTCATCTGTGTCCTTTGCAACAGTGAGAGAAGCAGCTGTTGAAGTTTGTGGAGGTGCAAAGACAATGGGAAAGGACTGAAATAGTGCATGGCACAACGATGGAGGCACCTGCATCCCCAAGAAATTATGCACCAACACTAATCATATGTAATTATCACATATTCATCACTAATATTAGTGATGAATACTTTTTCTGTCTTCCAGCAGCATTGAATAATCAAATTTGTAGAAATACTAGATTTATCTTTTTTGTTACTAATCTTCAGAACTGAAACACTGGGATTTTCTTGGGGTGAAACACACTCAAGTTCCTTAGTGGGTGAAGAAGATTTAGTGGCAATAACAGATGGGCAGGACTGGTGACAGCTGTCTCCTTCATAAGTGGCACAAGTTAGTTGTGTCCCTGTCTCAGCCTTTGTGTTTGCACAGGGCTGCTACTTCACAGTCCTGCTGGGCACAGATAAACAGTGCAAGGAGGACACTCAGGATGTTTTCCTTGTTATGGAGCAGCAGAAGATGCCTTTTGCTCCAGCTACTGGAAGATTTCTGCGCAGGCACTGTGCTCTGTGCACAAAGTATCTGGAGTGCCTGTGTGATCAGGATCCCCTGGGTTTTCCTACAAATTATCCTCCTGCATTAATATCCAAGGAAGAGAAATTACAGAATGCAAATATTCAACTGCAAAAATACCAACAACTGTTTCATTGACTTTTTTTCCAAACTGGTCATCAAGTGCAGGACTGTGTAGCAAACTGGTTCTCACTTTACCCACAGCCCTCCAGGTCTATTCCATGAGGGCAGAGCCTCCAAGAGGAAGGGTGAGAGAGGCTGTCTCACTGCTAGACTCACCAGCCTTCAGTGCTGGTGTCTTATGAAGTGAATCAAATTGCTTCCAAGGGAAAGTTTATTAAAGATGCCTGAAGTTCAACTTATCTGTTAGATTGCTAATTCCTTAGGGGGAAAAATAAAAAAAAGAAAAATCATGCTTTTTTAGGGTTTGTTGTTTGGCAGGTGTTTCTGTGAATAAATGAGAGCCCCATCAGACTGAGTGACTTGCAGGCTCCTCCTGCCCAGGTGGCACCTGAGCTACAGTGCTAAGCTGGAAGCCTGTGTTCCCATTACCCATCCCCAGACCCAGCTGCTCCCACACTTGCAAAATCTGTGCAGAAAAAAGTTCCTGCATGGATTTTATCTCTTACTCACTTGGGATGGATGACTCCTGATTTGCTGACATAAAGGAATGTATACCTGACAGGCACTGAGACTTAGAACCAAGCAGGATTTCCAACTCTGTGCAGTGGCTTTTTCCCAATAAAAGTTAAAGTTTTCACAGTTTGAAAACAGCTCCTGGAGAAGATGGCAGCAGCTGAAGGAGCTTGGCTGGAAATCGTTCTCCCCCTTGATCCATCCGCACTGCGAGCAGCTCTGTGTGTGAGTCCCAGATCGTTTGAAGGTGCTTGGGATGGCTTCAGGCTTATGGCTTTTTTATGCAAGCAGATTTTCATGCTTTGATATCTTCTCTGACATGACTTTTGATCCAGTGAAGGTGATGCTGACACTTTTTTCACAGTGAATATTTTGTGTACAGTGCTGCTGGAGCATTGCAGTTGCCTGAGTTATTTCGGAGGAACTCTTTCACAAAGATGCAGCCTAATAAATATGATGAAAAATGAGAGTTCTGATAACTGCAGTCAGGGTGTCTGCCCTGGTCCAGACCAAGGCATTGCAGCTTGTCAGCAGCAGGGACCGTCAAACACGATCCAGGAGAGTTGTGAGAGAAGGGGGAGCACAGCACAGGCTGGTCTGGGGCTCTGTGCAGTGAGGACAGCACTTTGGAAAATCCAGATTATTCCCTCCCAAAAAAAGCAGATGATGTTTCAAGCTGTCAGACTGGCAAGTTTTGGGAAAAGTGAAGAAACCCTGGTGGAAAGTCTGTGCTTTGCTGTTCCTGCCAGGGTAAAGCAGCACAGGGAATGAGGGTCACCAGCCAAGGAATGCTATGTGCCTCAGGGAACCCCCTGCTGAAGGACCTTCAGCTAATTGAGAAAGTCAAACATCCATATTCCTGCTGCAAAAGAGGCTGCACTACCTTCATCGGGCATTTCAGCTACAAAGGGAATTGTTCATAAATGCAGAAGGAATTAAAGGAGGGAATTAAAGGACGCAGTATTTAATGGGGCAGATTGATGTGCACACTGATGAGATATACTTCAAATTGATTAAATGTCTGTTTTGGCTGAAGCAACTTTTTTTTTTTCCCCTTGGCCAATGCTATCTGTGATTTTTGTTGTTTGTAAGTCGTGCCTCTTGCAGTGACCCAGCCAGAATCAAACTGGCCAAATAAAAGGTGTGTTTAAAAAAGTTAAAAAAAAAGAAAAAGTGTCAAAATCACTGCATGCCCTAATTTCTACCATTCCAAGGCCCATGAAAGGAAATGAGTTTTGTGCTAATGTAGGTCTCAATGCACCAAAAAGAAATCCCATCTGGGTTGCAGTGTAAGGATTTGTTGGAGCTTAATGCGAATAACACCAATTCAGCCAATCCTGTGATAACCAAGCAGGGGATGTGAGGCTGTGTGCTCCATCTTCTCTTTCCTAAACTGGTGAGGCAGCCTCATTTCTGTGTGTGTGTAATGGTATGGAAGCACAGTTAGCTTGCATCTTGTAGGCATTACAAGCAGCTAAGCTACCCTGGAATTTTATTCATCCAACTTTTGCAGTTGATGGAGTTACCCAAGTGCAAGCCCCCATCATGGGACTTCTGCCAGAGTCAGTCTTGCGTGGATTTACTTTCTGGGGAAAAATTACCCAACCAAGCTAAATCATTTCAGGCAGAGCAGTTGTAAGAGCTTGTTTACATGAATCTGCTCAGAAAAGTTGATCTGAATTTTTAAGTGGATTAGTTAAACTGCATTAATTAAAGCCCTTTGTGGGAACTATCAGAATTAAAGTGTCTTTGATTTGATTTGGTTTACTTCTCTTCCAAGGCTAAGTCATATTAAGGCTACTTTACTTGTGAAACGAGAGGTTTAATGCAATTTATTTAACTCACTTTAAACTCCTGCCTTTAGTTAATTTAAATCAACTTTCCTGATTTTCCCTGTATAGACATGCCCAAGGAAAATGAAGACCACTGAAACAGAAATACCTAAGACAAACTTTGAAAAAAATCAAAATATTATACAAGCCTCTCCAGGACATTACCATCCTTGTCACCAACAAGATTTGGGAATTGCAAGTAACACTGTCAAGGTCCAGGGACTGAGAAACAGTTCCTTGGTGCTGAGCTACAGTTGCTCATCAGAGACAGGATGGCCACTCCTTCAAAAAAACATTTTACTCCAGCCTAAAATAAAAGATGAAAAGTTAAGTAAATGCCTCCTAGCCCTCAAAATATAAACAGGGCTCAGGCTATGGTCTATGGAGAGAGGAAGAAGAGAGGTACCAGAATATATGAAGGAAGGAAATATTATATAAAGCTCTGGTGACAATATCTGCATCCTTCCTCCCTCCTGAGCCAGAAGGCACAAACAATATTGGTAAAATGCTGTTGGAGGAGGCCTGGTCTCCTTTTCCCTGGAAGTATCATGCCTGTTTCAGGCACTGGTATAGAGAATACCAAGCAGCAGCCTGAAGCTCAGAGATCTGGGGTGTGGAGGCAGACAGGTGATTTTGCATGGCATCACCCCTGGCTCTGCAGGACCAGCTCTGAGCCAAGAGCCAATCTGCCTGACAATCCCAAAGTGTCATGTGAAAATCAGAATTCAAGGCCAGTCTTTGAAAACTGTCTATTTCTTCATGTGCAATCTGCTTTCACAAGATGCTTCAATGCCTACAGAACTCTTCACCCTCTGTGAAGAGTTTTTCCAGCTCTCAGACTGGCCCTGTGCAGTGGCACACAGCCAGCCCAGGCCACAGCAGGTGCAGTGGCAGGGTCACTCTGCCCCAGGTGAATGATCAGAGCAGGGCACTGCCACGGTAAACGAGAGGGAGTAGGAGACAGGCTCCTTGTGTTGCTGATATCCATTTTAGTATTGAATCATCCTCCCCATGGCAGCCTAAGTGAGAGCAGAGGTGATGATTAGCAGCACTGTGTCTGTTTGGAGAAGGCTGCATGCATGACTGAGCATGAATGGCCTGATTATGAGTGGGTGGATCGCCACTCAAAGGGACTGAGCGGGCAGAGCTGAGGTAGCAATGATTAGCTGCCACAAAAGGTGAGTTATTGTCCCCTGGGATGCTAAAGATCTACTGTACTTAATAGTTCACTGGCCACATGCACTCCAAGGGTTGATATTGTCGCAGCCGGAAACATTCATTCACATAATTAGTTTACTTTTCCAGTTTAAGCCAAATGGAAAATCCCCCTGTACAGCACTCTTTAGCTGGCTGTTGGGCCAGGGTTGATCAGCAAAGTCCTTTTGACTTTGCAAAGTTGCCTGGGTTTCCCCAGAAGGACGTGAGGTCGTTTAATCACCTACCTTATCACAATGCCTTATCACAGCCCTTACAGGGATGCTCTGGGATTTTCTCTGGATAAGCTGACCCCAAGATTTGTAACAGCAGCCTGAAATCAATGGAAAATGAGCCTTTGTGTGACAGGGTTGTCACCTGTCCATGATCTTAATTCCAGGTGTGTGACAGGGATGACAGCAGATGACTCATCCCTTGTCAAAAATCCTCTGTGTCACAGATTTGCAGTTATACCTTCCTCCAGAGGAACCTCAGCTACTTACCCATAATAAATGATCTTCAGGTGACTTCCTCTCTTTTCTCTGGGAGTCATGAATATTTGACTTAACAAATTAATCTTTTTGCTTTCTTTCATAGGAAGACAGATACCTTTATATATGGAATGCCTGAAACAGAGGATAAAAAAAAAAAACCACAAAGATAAGAATCTGATTGTTGAGTAACTGTTCATTGCAAGGACTAGGCCAGACCCTCAACTGTACCAGAGCAACACCATTTAAATCAGCAAATATACTTCTCCATCTCTTTCTATCTCACTGATCCCCCTTTGCAAACACCAATAGTGTCAGGACTAGGAAGGACCCCCAAGGTCCTCAACACCAGCATGACCACATCATCAAACTTCGCATAATTTATCAATTTGTGAAGACTCAGAAGGGTCTTACTCTTCAGGCCCTCCCTACTCAGGAGGCCCAGCAAGGTCTGCTGCTTTCTAGTGACTCTGTTTCACAAGGGCAGTGCTTGGATTTGGATTGGGTGCTCAGGAACATGGCTTTGGGGGGAGAGGACCCTGATATGAATGCTTGGTGTGAATATTGTGCTCCATCACCTGCATGGCAAGGGAGCATAACAGCAGTCAGGATGGTGCCAGTATTTTGTGCTGTGTTATTCTGTCTGTTCATTTCTTTAAGTCTTTTTTGTTAAGCCTTCAGCAGGAAGGCTAGGTTCTGGAAAGGGCTGCTTGGATGCTCGTAGTCCTCCTTGTGTGGCATTCCACCCTGTGAAGACCCCAGGAAGTACAGGCAAAAATTCCACACACCACTTCCAGTCACCCCTAGAGGCTGATTCTGCTGTGATCCTCAGCAGGATGTCTCGAGCCTCGTCCTTCTGTTTATTTGTGTTTGCTTCTGCACGCTTTGCTCCTGACCTATTCAGTGCGTTATCGGGCCCTGCAATTATTTTTCCATTCATTTTCTCCTTTCCTGACTCATTTAGCAAGCAAACACTTCTTGACCCCCTGTGCATTGAGATGCACCATCTAGCCCAGTGTGCTGGAAAGTGGGAATCTGCTGCCTTTGGAAGCACTGCAAGCTGGTAGCAGGGAACAGTTGTCCCCTGAATATTTTGCTCCAGTTCCACTCCAGAGCTTGCTCATGCAAGAAAATAATTTCTGGCCTGCATTTGTGCAAGAAGAACAAAACAGCCAGTTCATTTTCTGTCTCCAGGCAGACTTCTCAAAGATTATAGGAAGAGGATGGGCCTAAGGGCTTTCTGGCCAGGAATGCAAAACCATGGGACAAACAAGAACATTGGCACAGTCAGGTGGCTGCTGTGTCCAAAGCAGCTCAAAACTGCTGAGTGCCTCAGCCTACCTGCTCATTGATGGTCCTCCTGCACCAAACTGCCTCATACCTGGGTCTAACCCCACAGTGCAAACCCAAGGGGCTGCTCTCCCTAAGGGTCTCGCTGCTGCTTTCTTTTTCTCTGCATTTTTTATGAATTTTTGAGAAAACTATAGTAGTGAGAGATTTGTGCAAACAGGAGTGCACTGCATGCCCTGAGTGCCTGGGATGAAACAGCATGCTCAAAGCCTCCAAGCTGAACTGCCAGTGTCCTCAGAAGCATATCTTATCCCCACTGGCTCTTTGGGATTTTAAGGTGGCTGTTCTCGTCACAGGGAAACCAGCCTGCTTTTTTCCCAGCATTTCTAGTGCAGAACAACATGTTATGTTGTCCTTCTCCAGCTGAAGGGGGGAGGAGTTGGGGGAGATGGAGCAATGTGGCTTTTGGTGATGCTCTTTTGCCATTCCCTTTCGTGTCATGCTTTTTGTTTAGTTGGAAAGGCAGGGCAGGGATGCTGGCCGTATGTGCTGAAAAGCAGTTTTGCTATGAGGTAACAAAAGCTGCTACCCAAAAGGAAGATTGGAACAACGTTGAAAAATTGGAGTTTCAATTTTCAAAAATTGAAAGGAGATGTGCCAAGAGCTATCATCAAATGAGTCCTTGCTGTCAGAGAGGTGGTAACACGTCAATCTTTTCCTAAGATATTGAGGTTCACTTGAGCAAAAGGAAGGGTCCCAAAATATTTCCCTAAAATGACAGCACAAACCAGAAGAAACAGCCAATAAATTCATCAATCACAACATTTCTTTTGAGGTAAGTCTCACACAGAGATGGTGGGTAGTGCAGAGCTCCCTTTCTCCATGGCTGTGGGGAGCTTTCATCTGCCTGTAGGACCATAATGGGGTACAGACCAGGGATAAGTGTGTTTCCTTTGCCTTTAGGTCAAGGTTCTTGTAGAAGGTTCCTTGTACAAAGTTTCATACTCTCTGGGTAGTGGAGGAAGGAGAGGGTGGGTGCATGCCATGTACTGGTCATGTCCCAGTCTGGGGATTTAGCTGTCAAATACAGGAATATCAAAGTACGGAGCAGCCCCACCTCCAGCCTCCATGGCTGAGGCTCTTCCAGCCTCAGGTCAAGGCTGTCCAATCCATACCAACCCATACTTCCCTGATGGACAGGAAATATCCAAGCCCAACCATGTCACCAACCCCACTGCAATGAAGGCCACCACCAGAGATGGCCACTGCCAATGTTCTGCCTGCTGTGACATACCACCAGGGCTGTCTACCTGGAGAAAAAAAAGGTGTTTGCCATGACTGGAGGGGGGTCCCAGCTTCCTGCAAGATTGAAGGTAACTGTAAGACCAAAACAGGGCACAGGTTGGGGTCACCACCAACACACTCTGCCATTGCCAATGTTCTGTCTGCTGTGATACATCACCAGGGCTGGTGCCTGGAATTAGCACTGTATCACTGTGACATGGCTATTATCTTCCACCATTCGGCCGAGAAGAAAGAATTAAATAAAAAAAAATAATAAATTAATTAATTAAAATAGATAAACAACCTCTGGCAATATTGTGGTGGAAAATCAGGCAGCTGTAGCAGCTATTTAAAGAACAGCACTTCAGAAAATGTTAAAAAAATAATTAAAAGCAGCAAGTCCTACTCACTGCCCAAGTGTAAGGAATTGTGTGGTACTTGCTGCTGAGATTTGTGGATTTGAAGACTAAATTCTTGAAAAATGCTTGTCAAGTTGACTGAAGGGAACATTTCACGCTTTTAGAATTAAAGACACGTCCAGTGCAAAATGATGCATCCACAAGTGGCTGAGACTGCTGAGCACCGATCAGAATGAACTGCAAGACTCACATCTTTCTTTCCCTGAAACAAACCAAAGAATTTTGCCAGAGACTGTCCTGTGATACACACTTCAGCTGGACACTAGAATAAAGTTCAGGAATTTGTTCCCTTCTGCTTGGTTCACTGCAGGATGCTGCATAGAATCTCTTTAATTGACAGGACCAGAGGCACTAGGCACAAACTTAAATGCATCATGTTCCCTCTGAACATCAGGAAACGCTTTTTACTGAGGCTGAGAACTGGCACAGTATACCCAGGGAAGTTGTGGAAGTATTCAAAAGCCACCTGGACATTGTCCTGGGCAAGTGGCCTTGGGTGAGCTCAAGAATAGGACCGAATAATCTCCAGAGGTCCTGTCCAGGCTCAGCCCTTCAGTGAGTCTGTGATTCAGCACCAGCCACCCCAGCAATTGACTGATACAGTTTGTGTGATGCCACAGCTCCTGGGCTCAATGAGCAGCCAGAGATGACATCCTCTGTGTGCAAACTCTGACCTTCCTCCAGAGACCACCAGGAGAGCAGGTAGCTTACAACTATCAGATCATAAGACTACAGTTTTCCAGGCAGTGGATCTGTCAGCTGGGCAGTCTTCATCTGGGAGAAATTAAGATCCCAAAAGACTCACTGGCCCAATGTACTTTGGACTTAACCCAAGGAAGTTGTCTCAGGCATCAGTAGCCATGCTGCCCCTAAGGAAAGCAAGTGTTTTCTAGATATCCATAAAGCTCTGGGGTGAGAACCAGGCTGGGCAGCTCTCAGCAGTTCATTACCCATTTCTGTGCCTGTTTGCAGAAGAAGGTGCTGACTCGCTGTAATCCCCCAGCATTTTGCACCTTCTCTGCTTTCAGTCCTTGCAGAGATAAGTGGTTACACAGGGTGCAAAGCAGTGATGACTCCAGCCTGCAGTGTTTCCAGCTGGGAAGAGCAGCACTGGCACTGGAGAGCCCCCTGAGAGCTCCTGCATGCTTTGAATATGCTGAAAATTCATGGATGTCAGTTGAGCTCCAGATGAGCATGTGGACTTTGTGATGTTCTTCTGAGCCCAGCACAAGTTCTGAACTATTTAAGGCTTTTGTTCACTTGTCATTTCTCATTTCCTCCTTCTAAAGAAATCTTCACTCCTTTGTTAAGATACTGTTTAAATCTCTCAGTGACTAAACCATGCATGAAAAAGAATGAGCACACCTTGGCCAGGTTTACATGCTGCAGGAGGTGTGGCAGTTTAGAGATGACAAGTGAACAGTAAATAAATCCTGGCTGCATGTTTTTTTCACCTTTTTTCTCTATAAAGAATCCTTTGGAAATCCAGCACAGCTGGCACTTGAGTAAGGGACTATTTGGCTCCCTGTTTAGCTGCTCCATTATGAAATGTAGTGATAGTCAGACAAGTAATTGCATAAAAATGGCACCTAGGTGCTGCAAGTAGGTGTTTTCTGTGGGCCTCCTGAGGCATGTGTGCCGAGTTTAAGGATCAATGGGGTTTTTTCTCCCTCTCTCATTCCTGTGGCTGGGATGTGCTAACCATGTTGTGCTCAGATGTCCTGCCTTTCCCACTGCAGTGCCAGCTAATGTCTGATTCCAGAAGCTTTGCAGTTGGCAATGTTTTAATAAGCAGAAAGAGCACAGCTTGATTCTCAGGTAACAGGCTGAGCTAGCTGTGCTGGCAGTCAGAGCAAAAAACATGGTATTGACTTGAAGACTGAGTGAATTTGGAATAGAAATTGTGGAGGAGGAATAAATGTGGCATACCAGGATGTCACTTTTACACTTTCCAGATGATAACTGCACTCTAAAGTGGAGAATCTCTGACAGTGACGTCCTCTTTCAAGCATCCAACATCCATGCCCGTACTTGGTCCTCCTGCAAACCCTCTCTTTCTCCTGCTTTGTCTGACTCACTGTGCATTCTTCACAAAAAAACACTGTCACGGGCTCTGTTTATGAGAGTTACTCAAGCTTGTTTCCAAGTTAGAATTCATGTTTTATGACGAGGTGGATAGGTGAGGAGGGGAAAAGTTTCCACTTGGGCAAGGGCATTGGAAAGCACTCACTGGGGATAAAAGTTGCAGGCTAAGTAGCATATTTCTGATTGTGTTGCATCAAAAAGTGCCTGGAAACTCTTTCCTTGCCTCCCACTGCAACATCTTTTAGGCTATCCATGAAATCAACATCCAAGAGTAGTTTATTCCATCAGTGTCTGCCACACCATTGACCAGGATATTTATTCCTAGGAAATTAGTACATTGCCTGGAATCTCAATTGCCTGAGATATTTGGGATGTCACCACATGATATCATAGAGGGAGCAGATGCCTTCTGGAGGGCAAAGCCATATCTGGGTGTGGCAAGGGGAACAAAGGCTAGAAGTAGATAGTGTCCTTCTGGTGGCAGGATCAGTGCTTGATGGAAGACCCTGTGGCAACTGAAATACCTAATTTATTTCCAGGAAAGGGTGAAAAAAGGATTAAAAGCAAGAAATCAGGCTTTTTACTTTTCTGGGAGAGAGAGGCAGTTTGATAACAAGCTGCTTTCCCTTCAGCAGCTCAGGGTGATGTAGTTCCAAGAGCCAGGTACCTCGGGACAACACCCGTGGCAAGTGTGGCCGACCCTCTAAAAATCCTGTTAAGAGTGTGAAATGTCTGTGAGTGAATGATGCTGCAGCCTCCTTCAGAGGGCAGGGAGCTGGCCCTGCAGGCAGGGATGTTTCACAAGCTGCCTTGCACCAAGATACTTCCACCCTCAGAAGAATGAAGCTCCACTGTTCACCTCAGCTGCTCCCAGAGGCAGCTTCTCTCTTCCAGAACCCCAAAGATGTGTCAGAACATGTGTGTCTAAAAAACATCAAATCATAATTTTATCAGGATACATTTGGCACCCAGGATCAAAATCAGGCCTATGTAAAAATCTTTAGCAATATCAGAGAAAAGTGAAAAGCATAGTGAGAGCAGTCATTTGTTTGCCTCTAAAAGATATGTTTGCAGCCTGAATGCAATATTCCTGGAGAACCCAAATAAGGAAACAGTTATAAAGAAAGCTCAAAATATCACACTCCTCTCTTCAGACCTTGTGTAATGTAAACTGAATAAAAGTTCCTAATGGAAATAAGGTAAATGAGTTATTTTTAAAATTTATTTTAATACTGACTGTGTTATTAATAATGTATTTAGAGAGTTATTTTCAGCTATGTCCCTAGATCCAGGGAAATAATTACATGCTCCAGGACAGGAGTAAAAGGATGAGGGACTACATATATCTTAGTGACCAGGTCTATAAATAAGCTGCTAAAAATTAGTAACCATTGTCATAGCTGAATCAAGAGAGACTTGTTAACTAATTATAGATCAAGCTGTGCATTAAAATGAAAGCCATTTGCAAGATATTACAGTAAATGTAATGTTCCCAATAGATGTTAGATTAAACAGTCTTGGAACCTCAAGTGGCTGCATAACCTCTGCAGCTTGGTCAGTGCAAAAAACAAGTTTTCAAAGATTATTTGAATGCCATGGAGGGACTAGATAGAAATGCTACCTAGGCCTTGAATTCCTTGACCTGAAGACCCTATAGAAGATGTACCAACAACAACACAAACTGCCTGGGTAGGCTACTTAGATTTTAGCAGGTTTCTGGCCATTGCTGTCTGGTTCTGTGTTTTACAGTGTGTGCATGATGGGATCTCAGTCCATGATTAGCAGCCTTGCCACGATATAAAACACACAGAATAATAGCACAGGAATTCTGGCCATCAAAGATGTGTTTCAGGAACGTGAAGTTTGTTTCCTGATTTAATGCTGCCACAGTCAAGCAGAATTGGTGCATTACATAGGCCTAACAAGATTTCATTTGTATTTTTAAATTGTGGGTAACCTGAGAAAGAGAAGAAAGTATATTGGCAAATAAAGAATACTGTCATGTAAATTTCCAGGAATTTATCCTGGGACAGAATCTGAGAGCTGAGTGTCTGACAAAGGTTGCAGCCCAGTGAGTGCACACAGGGAATCTTTATCACCTTGAGCTGCAGCTTGATCACCAAAAATAAAAATAAAAATTAGGAGAAAAAAAGAAGAGAAATGCAATGCACAGTGCAACCTTGAACATCAAAAGAACCAAGCAGGTTGCCAGAGAGGAGTGGGATACATCCACCTGCTTGATGTCTTTGCTCTGACTAAAATATTATTAATATTTTAGTATATTGACTGCTGCTTACTTTTCTGGAGCAACACCTTTAAAAACCAAGCTGTGCAATACAGAGATGAACCTGGATGAAGGCTAGTTGAGATCAACTGCAGGAGACAGCACTGTAAAAAAATGACAAAAATCTGGATTGAAGCTAAGCCCTCCTTTTTTTTTTTTTTCTTTCTTAATTTGGATTAAATTTTCCATTTGCCAATATAGAACAGAGCATCTGATTGCAAAGAAGATGGTAGCTGGACTGCAGCATTCAATTACAACTAATCTGCATCACTAGATACTTCTAATGTGCCTGGAAACTATTTTGATGCGAGGCTAATTGGTTTATTGTACACATTTACAGGTACAAAAGAAAACAAAAATTGTGACTGAGCTAAAATTCAGCTCATTATTTGCTATTGTGGCATTAATTATTGACCAGATTCTTCAGTTACTGAACAATTTAAATCTGCCATGAGCAGTAGTCATTCTTCTGAACAATGTGTTGGAAGCTGGTCTATGAGAGATGAAACCTTAAAAAGTAGAGTAATAGCACAGCCCAGTGGCTTGTCAAAGAATAAACCACCACGTAGAGATCTTCTGATCTGGGCAATTGAATGTATTTTATCAAAAACTCTGGGAAAAGTGAAAATGGGAAATTATTCTAGGGTCAGATAGAAGTGAATTCCTTCTTCTAATCCATTTTCTTTATCCAAAATCATTCTGAAAAGACTGCTTTCAGCTTTGCTAGCTACAAAGCACATTGTTACACTCATGTCATTTTATGTAGAATTCTATGAGACTGTTATTCAAAACTATATTTGGAATAATAATTGCATTTAGAATAATTCATGCTCTAAATTATTTTATTGTTATAATTCTATTGTTGCAAAGAATTATTCTTTGTCTCATTATTCCCTCACATACTTGCTTGGATCTTCTTTTATTTTCATGTACAATTTGCATATATCCAAGGAGTCATCTGAAATCTATTGACACTGGCTTATGTGGACCCATTTATTCTAGAAAATAGTGGATGTCTGGCAAAAAATACACCACCATCACCACTACCACCCCCAAATTAGTTTTGGCCTGGAGGAAATGAGTGGAATGTTGTGGCCTCATGGGCACCAGCTGGGGTCTGGGCTGGGGTTAGGGTTGTATCAGGGCTGGGGAGGGACCCTGTAGCAGAATTTTCAGCTGGGCAAGGCAGAAGGGGTGGTGGGCTGAAGGATGCTGTGTGCCCGTTTCCCATCCCATTAGGAAGAGGGGATGCTCTGGGATGCAGGCCATCTCTAGTTTCCTCATAATCCTTGCCTGTCTGGGCTGAGAGAAGGGTCCAAACAGGGCTGTTGGACACCTGAGAATGGAGCTCATGCATGTTAATACATGGATAAGGCAAATACCTGTCCGAGTCACCAGGAAATAAAAGGGAAAGTGCTGTGCCTTAGTATGCCTTCTCTAAATAAACAGAAATACCTTAATTTAGGAAGCACTGCTCTTTCTCCTGGGATAAGTAATGACCCCATCCCTCCACAGGCAACACAGTTTGTCACAAAACCTGTACAGAGTCCAGATCTGGACCATGGATACACCAGGTGGGAGGGAGGGAATGGGAACCCCTCTGGTCAGGGAAAACTTCTGAAAGGAATAAAGATCATGTAGTGCTCAAAGAAGATTTAAAAAAAGACACAGAAGTGGCAAATGAAAAACAAAGAACAAAGGCTTTGAGGGATGCACTTGAAGCAGAGTCAGGTCAAAGAGCCTGCGCTGGTAGTGTAGCAAGCCTACACAGACACACAGATTTCTCTCTATTGAGTGGAGGAAACAATCCACCCATCCTAGATAATTCCCTAAATTAATTCCACCAGAAGATGCTACAGATAAGAGATGACCTTGCACACTGAGTCAGTTTGTTCAACAAGGTCTAGCTGACAGGGACAGGTCCTGCACACCACAAGCGTCTGAATCTGAATTTTAGCACTGTTTGTGGTTTAAATGTATCAAATCATGTTTCCACCACTCCTAGTCCCATGGGTAGCAAGGAATGGGATTAAATAATAATTACTAATATAGCCATAAAGAAAAACGAAGACTCAAGGTCTGGGCTGTATTTAGTGCTTTTAAATTTCTGTACCACCCCAGAGATAAATAAATATAATATGCTGGCTTTTTGACCAGCAAAAAACAAAGGTGCACCTCACTAATAAAGTCCCTGTGGATTTAAGGATTCATGGAGACATACAGGCAAAGGCAAAGCTCAGCACCACTTTGGGCTCTAGGTGCTGGCGATTGCAAGCAGTGTTGGATTCACAAGATGTAGGCTGAACTCCACATGGAACTCTGGAAGTGTCACCTCTAGGTTGCAGTATGGTGCCAGCACAGTCTCAGCTGGCCATTATGCATGGCAGTGACCCAGAACCTGGAGAAATGAACAGTGTGGTTCCCAGTAGCCCTGCTCAGTTACAAACAGGTGCCAAGCACGACTAAATCTGGTGGGTAGGCATTGTTGTTTGAATTTACGAAACTTCAGGACGCTGCAGTGACACTACTATGCTGCCAAAAACTTCCCCAGAACCAATATGGCTTAGCAGAGTATCCTTCCAAAAGGATACATTCCTCTTTCACCTATTTTCTCTCAGACCCAATCCAGTTCATGCTGCCAGAAGATCTCTTGCCTGCATGTTCTCTGGGAGACAGAGAAGGGACCTCAAAAACAGGAGGAAGGCCACTCCTGTGACACCCAGCTCCAAAGAGATTTTTTCTGCAAGCCTTGTCCTGTCCTGAGCATCTGCCTGTTGACTAGCTGTGAGCAAAAGCAAACTGAGCAGGATAATTTTATGGTTCTCTGATCATCAGCAGCTCNCTTCCTTCCTTCCTTCCTTCCTCTCTCCCTCTCTCCCTCTCTCCCTCCTTCTCGATCTAGGTCTCAGAGTCTGATTAAAGACTATATTCTTTCTTTTTCTGCAGGGTACAGTGTGCTTCCCTGCCATTCAATTTTCCCACTTTCCAACATGTCAGGCACCAAGCCTGTTTGTCTATCCCTGTTTTCCTGCTTACGAGTGTCTGACTGAAGTTCAGGCTTGTGTAGTTGTTCCTTCAGAGCAGCTCTGCACTCCTGACTCTCCTGTTCAGCAGGAGTCTGCAAATTCTCAGTTGTCTGTAGAATCTTTAATACATCTCTGGACCCAGTGATTTCTCCACTTGCTTCTCTGTCATGTTTTCCATGAGTATTCTCAATCCTTCTTCTTGGCAAAGAAAACCTCCACCAGAAACTCTCTCAAGAATCATGTCCACATCTCAAGCACCCAGACATAGATCACAACCAAATGACAGGAAAACAATAATTCCCTTTCCAGGAGTTATGGGTGTCCTTTCATCAACACCCCAAATCACCCTGATATTTTTTTCTGTTTATTGGCTGTGGGATATTGGCACACAGCTTTTCCATATTTAAACACTGGTTCCACTAGCATTACCTCTCAATCCCTTTTGAATCTAATGTTTCTCAGAGGGTCTTGTACATGACACTCTCCTAGAAAATGAAACATGTTAAGATATTTTTGTCCAAAATCCCAAGGGATTCACCTAAGCATTCACATTACAGCTCATAACTGTTCTTGATGAAACATAGGATAAAACACCAATATTTTTTTTTTGTGTAGAAATACCATGGAACTATTATAACTCTGTCCCTGGACAGAGTCTTCATAGAGAAAATATGCAGAATATTTTTTCTTATTATTTATGCATTTTTTTGCTACTAGAGGCTATTTCCATTTCCTTATTTATGACAAATTCATTTGAAGTTGTTACTAAAGCATTGCCACATGTTGCCCTTTGTTTTGTGAGGACTGTCGCCTGAAGGTCTTATTTTACAAAGTATTATCAGTTCTGTGCTTCTCCTGCCTGATATTAGCATTTTCCAAAGTTTCCTGAAGAATGTTGTGATTTCCAATGGCAAGCATGTGGTACTGGATGTTGCAGATCCCAGAAGTGTTTTCTACTCAGGAAAAAGGGCAGGATGTCCTTCAAAGCACAGTTCAGCTTTTCAAAGACCTAATTCCAATCCTTCATTTTTTGTTCGTTTTCCCTTTACTCAGTCACTTATTACTGGGAAGAAGACTGTTTCATTCTACTCCTTGTCTCATCCCTCATGAACTTTGTCTTTTCCATGTGTATATTACCTTCGATTTTTACTTTCCTCTCTAAGTATCTGAATTTATACAATTTAGGGCTTGTAATGGTTTCAGGCAGATAAAATATGTCATTCAGGAATGGCTTGGACTGTGCTTGATGTGTCTGCCTTCCTCACTCAGAAGGTGAAAAGTTTCAATAAAATGATGTCCTTTTTGTCTAATTTCCTGCTTTGACTTGGTCTTTTCACTCTCCTTGAAAGCAGAGTGAGTAACTACTCAGGGACTATGTAATTCACTTATAATTGAAACAATAGACCATAAAGGCTCCTTGAGAGCAATTACATCTATCGAGCCAATGAGTCAGTTGTGCATTTGCACTAAGTCCAAGCAGTAAAATATATTTATGATTTTTTTATAATGAAAGTTACTGCTCACTTAGTCTTTGGAGGCAGCATAATGCATCATGAGACAGGGAGGCTTAAATGTGAATCTTCATGAGCAGTGTGCATGACTTGCCATGAAAAAGGAGTGCAGTATGCTTTGTCTGGGCATGCTGCACCCAACCAAAGAATTAGTATGTGTCTGATTAAATGTGGTCTGAAACATAATGGTTAATCTAAGAAAAGTGAAGTAAAAACCAAAGCAAATTTGAGAGCTTGGTTCTCAAGACTAGATAGTGAGAAGGGAATAAACTGTATATTACTAAAATTAGAAGTGCCTCGATTCCTTTGTTTGCTTTTATCTTCAACCACAACCTAGGCTGACTCTGCTGACAAGCCCAGTTGAGGTCAGAGAAAAAGCAATTACACTGCACTAAGCCACCCGTCCAATTGGGATTCTGGGCAAATCAAATCCTGTGCAAGACACTGGATTATAAATGAAGGAGTCTGGGATCAACTACTAACTGTAGTTGTGTGTATGTACACATGGTTGTGTGTATGATGCTGGGATCCAGCTGTGTCTGTGCCCTGTAACCCTCTGTGATCCTGGACATGTTACTCAGTGGGGTGCCAATACCCAAACTATGGTGTCCACAAAATGGAGAGCAAAGTGCTCTTTACCTTTTCCTTCTGTCTTTTTCGGGTGATCAGTAGGGGACCTGCTCTTTCATAAGGCAGCACAGAGATGGTAAAGTCCATGAGGGCTTTGCACAGGTCTAGCAGCCCAACCCAGCCACAATATGTAGGAATCCATAGAATCATAAAGGTTGGAAAAGACCTTTAAGATCATTGAGTCCATCCCTTAACACATCACTGCTGTGCTCACCCCTAAACCTAAACCCCCAAGTGCCACATCCACATGGCTTTCCAACACTTCCAGGATTGGGGATTCCACCACTTCCCTCTGTAGCCTGCTTCAGCGCCTGAACCACCTTTTCAGTGAAGAAATTTTTCCCCATATCGAACCTAAACCACCTGTTATGATTCAATTATGAGAGATACCTCTGCATGAGTTAAGGTGCAAATGAGACCATATGACGAGTCAATAGTACAGATTTTATTTAACAGTAAATTTAAGGTAAAGAGATGGAAATAATAGGAAGTGGAGGAAAAGAGGAAGAGAGTGAGAGACAGAGAGGTTAAGCAAAAGATACCACCACCACATGGATTCCTGCATCATCCCACTGGTCCTTCTTCACCCTGGTCCTCGCTGGTAGAGGTCTCAGAGTCCTTCTTCTGGAGGTACCACTTCTATACAGTCCAAGTCCTGGGTATTCATGGAGTGTAGACACCATTCCCATAACTTGAGATGGCATGTGCACAAGCACTTGCTTCCTTTCCCACAGTTTGCCATGGTGGGAATTCTTGTCTGGATGCTAAGCAGACCTCTACCTCTGTTAGGCCTAGAATCAGCTCCCTCCTTCTGTGCCATTTGTGCTTATCTCAGGTTTCATTGTGGTGTCTTATCTTATGGGGATGGTATTTTGAGACATGTAACTGCATTCCTTAAGTCCTCGCACCACCCTGGCCACTTTCTCTAGTCCTGTCACTTGTCACCTGGGAGAAGAGACCTCCACATCTCCACATTCCCTCCTCAGGTAGTTGTAGAAAGAGTAGTCCATCTTCCCTGTACGAGACAGAGACAAAGAAAAAACACATTTAGGGCCTCACTGAGTTGGGGCCTGGCTGTTCTGTGGTCCCATCAGTTTGGAGGTCAAATTAAGCAATTAAATTAAACAAGGTGGTTCCATGGAATACCTATGGATTAGTGTGGAAAGAGCTTTGCCCCAACACTAATTCCAGCACCCAAGCCAACAGCTGTGGTCTTCAGTGCCACATAAGCAGAGCAGCACATTCAGAGGCTGCTGAGATACCTCTGCGGCACCTCTACAGTGTGGCTTTGCAAAAAAATATGTTCTTTATGTGCTTTATGTGATGAGGCTTGTTCCCAGCTCTGCAGATATGCTCTTTTCCGTGGAGAGTGTTTCAGCTGCCTCTTAAAAGTGAGCGTGCATTAAAGTGCTTCTCACCACAGAGATAATTGAGTACATGTACAGCATCTATCACAATAAAAGCCAAATCTCAGACAGATACTAGGCCACTATCAAAGACAAAAAACCAATAAATAAGAATTCATAAAGCTTTCAGTGCAATGTTTTTTGCCACCATTCAATCCATTAAAAAAAAATCAAGTGTTTGTACAGCACCTAATTCTACAGAGTATACAGACACCACTGCAATACAAATACAACTTACAGTTATTACTACTAAAAATAATTAATAAACCTATCATTTGTTGATTCTTCTCTCTTTTTTAAAACTACTTCTCTTTTTTTGCTTTTTGGAACCTTTCATATTTTTCTACTTGAAAAATTATCAAGTCATTAAAAAGAAAATTGAATTTTTTTATAACAGATACCAAGTAACAGCAAATGTTCACATCCAGGTTATAAAAATGAGGTTTATAATGGCAATACTTATAGATCATTCGTGTTACCACATCAGCAGAGCATCACTACAACATAGTGCTCCACAAAAATGACATATGGAGCAGCACTGAAAATAACAAGAAATTTCTTGGTATGTCTGATTTTTTTTACTGTTAATTCAATGAGCCACCAGCCCTGGTTTTCTTAGTTTGTGTTTTTCCAGTTAGATTGTTTGGGTATTTTTCAGAGATGCAGAGGTTACAAGAAAATAGGGGTTCTTTTATATGTACCATTTTAGTTTTGATATTTCCCCTGAATTGTGAGAGAGAAAACACTATTTAAATACCACTTTTAAAATACTGACAAAAAAAAAGGAGAGAAACTATACCTTTACTTTCATGGGGTCAGATAATCTTTAGGGAATACATGGACTTTTTACAACCTTATAGAGTTTCTTTTTACTTCTTCACAGAACAGTAGAAAATTCTTGAAAGGACAGACCACCTGCAACTTCGGTTTCATGTAAAAAGGGATGGAGGTTCTTAGCACTTCATCAGAGGCAGGCCGGGTTCTGTACTAACAGTGCCTTTTATTTAAAACAGATTAATGGGTTTGTGCTGACAGAGCTAATGCTCAGGAAGAAAACCACCTGTCAGCAAGCTGAGCATCCCATACAAACCTGCGTGCCAGGTGGTCAAACTCATTGGCACCAGCTTCTGAATCCTCCAGGACTTTGCTTCTATAAGCATTCCTGGCATGAGCATCCCCAGCTCCTCCAAGCTTCGGCACCCCTTTCTGTACTGCCTGATCCTTTGCAGGCATTCCCAGAAAGTTTATGAGCTTTTTGGCTAAAACACAGATATGCTGACTTTTAAAAATAATTTTAAAAAACCATTAGAGTTGAAAATTTCCCAATTTGGAATTTGCACAAGGGCTCACAGTTTCTGAACTGCACAAAGCTTAAGATATTTCATAGAAGTTTTGGATAATTGCTTCAGGGAGTACAAATTCCTCCTTCTCTGCTCCTGATGAGCTTCAGTCGTCAATAAGATAAAGTGTACAGAGCAGCTTGGCTGCAAGAACAGAGCACAATGCAATACAGTACAGCTCATCCACATCCATATGGGAAGGAAAACACAGGTGAAATAATTGTCATAATGTTTTTAGATGACACAAACCTTGGATACATTGCCATGGGTGAGAGTTTTGTACTGCCTGAGCTGATGTTGACTTTCTTTTCAGTCCCTGGCACAATGAAAATATATCTCTGAAATCTGCCAGTGTGGTGCATCTGTGCCTGCCTGTGTCTGTCTCAGCACTCCTGGAGCAGCACTGGCACACATGCCCAGAGTGCACAGCATGCTGTGACAGAACAAACTGGGACTGGGACAACCCATGCACAGCTTAAAGCCAACTGCAAGATGCCACGAATGACAAGAAAAGGTCACATTCCCTTCTCTTCAGGGCTAAACAAAGCTCATGTTGGGAAGGTGGTGTGCCTGCTGAACACAGCCTCAGGTCTACTCTCCTGCAGGGTAAGGAGGAAACAAACATAGGAAGGTGCAAATTGAGGCACTCAGAAAATAGCAATGTTTGTTTTGACAACACCTGACTTCCCGGGCATGAGTTGGTAGGATTTTCCTTGGCTTTAAAACCATAGTTTCAACACTTACCATCCCCAACGTGTGCCAGCGAATTAATGCAGTTTCAGGGGTGGGAGAGAACAGCTAATCAAAGTGAGAGGGTGGAGGAGCTGAGAGATCTTAAGAAAGAATGTTCTGAAGGATGAAATTGCTGCCCTTCCTTCTGTATATTGTTGTGATTGCTCTCTTGTTGTTCTCAAGAGACATTTTACATGGGCAGATAGTGATAGGTGAGGTGGAGGATGGTTTTAAACTAAAAGAGGAGAGATTTAGATTAGATGTCAGAAAGAAACTGTTTCCTGTGAAGGTAATGAGGCACTGGAACAAGTTGTTCTCAGAAACTCTGGATGCCTGGAAGAGTTCAAGGCCAGGCTGGGTGAGGCTTTTAGCAACCTGGTCTAGTGGGAGGCATCCCTGACCATGGTGGGGGGCTTGGAAATAGGTGATTTGTAAGGTCCCTCCCAACCCAAGCTTTTCTGTGCTTCTACAATTCTCATATGTTCTTCACACTCATTGATGAAAGATGTTCAAAAATATAACAGAAATAGGTAAAACCTGAAAATATAATGTATCTACCAGAAGAGGTCTAGAATTAATGAGAGAGAGGCTGTGGATTTACTTCTTACTGGCTTTTCCTGAGGATGTGGAAATGGTGTGAGCTGCATCTGTCCTCCAGGCCTTCTGCTCCTCCAGCACTGTCTCTGCCTTGACAATTTGCTTTGTGATTGTGAGCCTTCATCAGAGAAACTGCTACTGACCTGGCTGCTCCTGCCTGAGAGCACAGGATTACAAAGAGAACACTGCTCTTCTGTTCTCTCACCCTGTCGGATCCCCTTGGCCAGAGGACGTGGATCTGGCCAGCTTCCAGAGAGTGAATGTGGTGATAAGGAAAAGCAGAAAGACTTTGGAAGACAAAGATATACTGTTACACTAGGCACCAGCAAGGAAGGTAATGTCATTACTGTGATGCCAGTGTGGAATACTCAATTTATCCCAGCTCTTGGAAATAAAGAATATTCACAAAAAAAAGGAAAAAAAAAAGGCATTTGTAATAGTACCAAGTGAAAAAAAAAGGTAGCAATTCTTACTTCAAAAACATTATCAATGTGAATTCAATGGAAAGTTTAAGAATATCCTAAGGGATAGTAAGAGAGAACTGGGAACAGAAAAAGCAGAGCCACCTTCTGTTTGTTGCCACTGGAAATGCCTCCTGCCCTGCTCTGAAGGTGAAAGAAAGCAGAGGAATGGGGAGGCTCCTTTCTCAGGAACCACAGTGCAGGAAGGGAACTCAAATCACACCATCTCCTCACTCTCAGGTGACTGAAAGGTGCAGATGCCCTCCAAAGGCGACTGCTGACCCCATCTCGGGCTTTCACAGCCTTCCCAGTAACACATCCCCAGCCTCCTCATTGCTAATTGTTCCCTAATGTCCAAGCAAAGTTGCTCTTAGTATGCAACAAATGCCTCTTTAGTCCTGCTCTTGGGAACAAACAGTGATTATCTCCTTTGCAGCACTGCTCCCTGTTGGAAGCCTGTTTCCACATCCACATTTTTATTCTGTTTTTATTAAATCAACAGCACTGCCTTGGTCACCCTTTCTCCATGGGGTAACACTAGAAATCTCTGAGCTCTGCTGTGCCTCTGCTGAGCTCTGCCCTGTGCACACAGATGTCTGTGTGCACATACACACCTCTCACTTCCTAAAGTATGTGTGCCCGAAAGGGGTCACACACTCCAAGAAAGGTCTTGCCCCTGCTAAATAGAGTGGCCTTTATCTCTTACATGTGACATATACGAGAATGGCTCAACAGCATCTTATCTGCTGGCTTATATTCAGCCCCCGGTCTAATACAGCTCTGTACTCTTTCTTTTAATATACTGGGGCATAGACTAATATTGACTATTTTTGATTTTTTATTGATTTTGTTTTTCTTTCAAAGATAAAACATTTTGCACTTGCTTTTATTGAATTTTGCTTTATCAGTTCTAGGCTATTTCTCGAAGTTCTCATGATTACTTGAATTCTAACAAATTCTTCCAAACACTTGCCTCTTTTCCCAGAACATTATCTTACGGAAATTGTATCTGAGTAAGCTCTGTATCACCAGGAAACTTGGCAACAACGACATCCAACCATTCTGGTGCTGGGGCAGACCTATCAGCCCCAAATAACCTTGCTGGTGTAAAGTGAGTAATTTGTAACTTCTCCTTAAGCACGACTTTTTCAGGCAGTTGCACTCTCCACCTTACAGTGATTTCTTCTGGTGAAGGATATTCCTCCTTGCCAGACATTTTAGCTCTGCTTGCTCCATCCAGTTCCTCATGTTTCAACACAGAAAGTGGCCTTGGGGATCTGACATGTGCTGATGTGGGGTATCACCTAGGTTAAGCAAAGCCCATCTAGACCAGCTCTCTTTGCCTGTCAGAAAGGACATTTCCACAGGGCTGTGGCAAGATTTTTTATAAAAGCCAAGGCACAACTGCTTTGCCTTTACCCACTGGGCTGAAGAACTACACTGGATTAATGGGATATGCTTTATCCTTAACAACTCCACATTGGCAGCTTTTCATAGGCATGGAGCAAATAACTAATTTCTTTACAAGTATCTTTACAGGTATCAGAACTGCAGTGTTTGATTTACAGTTGTGGATCCTCCCTTCCCCTGTTTTTTAAATACATAATTTATTTTAATATAAATTACCAGGCCTGTCATGCAGGTTACACCCACACAGATGGAAAAATGCAGGGAAAGTTCCTGGGCACCGGGACTGAATTCTCCCTATCTTATACTGTGAGAAGAGATGTTGTTATTTCAGCCAGTTAGTGTCTTCCCAAAGAATTCCTGCACACCATGCAAGAGGTGGTGGAGTCTGCATGAGCCCATCCTGTTTTGAATGGTAGAAATTTAAAAATATATCTATAGCCAGCTATGACTGTCAGCCCAGAGCAAGATAACGGCCCCAGTGTTGCTTATTTTGTGGATTTTTCCAATTTTGTTTATTTTTGAATTTTTGTCTAACTGATCACTGTAGGAAAAAATCCAATCTTCAGAATATTTTCAAATATCTGAAATAATTAACCAATAGGCAAATTAAGGAATATGATCCACTTTTTAAAAAGAAAGAGACTTTGGCAATATGGCTGATGCCAAAAACTTTTGTGTGTTTAAAATATCCCTATCAGCAGGTGTCTGACACAATGTCTTAGGTTGCAATGCAAGATGTAACCAGAAGTGTGTATTCTATCACCATCTGTTGAATCCAGGTTGAGAAGTGTTCCTTATCTCTTCCATGACCCATGCCTCATAACTCCAGGGGGGATATCCTCTGTCAATGGGACAGCTGTTAAAACCAGGTGGGGCAGTGTTCTTTATTTTTTCCACAACCTGTCCTTCCTCCAGGAAGATATCTTCTGTTAATGGGCCATTGAGTCCCAGTGCATGACTGATAAAATTACATCATCCCATTGGGAGATGCTCCAGCCAGGGGGAGGAGCCAAGCATTCCCTACCCAGATAAAATCCGAGATTTGGAACAACAGAGAAGCCTTTCTCCATTAAATTTCCAGAGAAAGACCAGGCCCATCTTCATCACCACTGCACTTTCATAGGAAAACTGCACCCTTCTACAGGACCATTGCTTCAACAGAACCACATCTGTCACTCCAGGAGGACTGCAACCACCATTTAATGGGACTGCTACCAACACCCTGACTGACAGGGGGTAAGGTTGTATTCTGACGCTGTCAGTGTTTTGTTCTTTTGTATTACTGTATTTTTTTTTCTAATTTTCCCAGTAAAGAACTGTTATTCCTATTCCCATATCTTTGCCTGAGAGCTCCTTAATTTCAAAATTATAATAATTTGGAGGGAGGAGGTTTACATTTTCCATTTCAAGAGAGGCTCCTGCTTTCCTTAACAGACACCTGTCTTTCAGACCAGCATACACCATAAAAGAGAGTGTTATGCATCACCCTTCAGGACTGCATCTCAGTTGCTGGGGCTGAATCACTCCCCTCTATTCTCCATCCAGTTTGTCCTCAGCATTTGAGGTTTTACAGAAGAAATTTTGGATGGGGTAGAGATTGCCATAGTCATTAATTCCCAGCTAGTCTCTTGAGCTACATTAAGAAAGGTTTCCAATAATGTTTCCAATTAATTTTTAGGTAATAGCGGTGCATGGTGTTCTGCAAGGGATGCTGAAGGTTGGTGGAGGTCCATTCATCAAAACCTGATGGGAACCGTGGCCTCCATGGTGTACACAGATATTGTTCTGGTCTAGGGAAACATTAGAGAGAATAGTTAACACAGCAAGACAAAAGATATATCACAGTAAAAGATTTCTAGCCATATAATTAAAAAGAGAAGAGGGTAAAAGCATATCTATTCAGCAGAGAGAGTGGAGTAATAACTAAAGATAATCTAATTACAGTCTGAAGCAGGAAATAACTTTTTTTCCACAGTTTACTGTGAGATGGATTACCCTCTGTTGTGGAGGGGACTCAGAAGTGAGCAGAGACTACAATGATCTCCAGCAAAGTCCTTCTGGTAGGACAGCCAAGGTGTGATGTGATGACAGGTTTGACACCCTGTGATGGCATCAGAGCAGAGCCAAAGCCATAGTGCTGACCCACTTGTGTGAATGTCCTCAGGGTGAGCATACCAGACCACAAAAAGAGAGTTGATGATGAAGGGATTGTTTTTATTAGAAGACAAATTAGAACAATCAATTTCTAAAATACAGAAAATTGGATGTTCTGGGTGAGAGACTTTGGTATTAAAGTTGTTATAAAGAAGTTTACCTCCATATGCCCTCCACTTATGAGAGTCCATGAAAACTTCTCAAGGCCAGATCTTGCTCCAGCGACCTCAGCAATGAGCCAAGGGTCAACTCCAATGGGAGGTGGCCTGGTCAGCCTGGTGCTTTGGCAGGGTTTGGCCAGGTCCAGGGGCAGGCCATGGGACTACAGGGTGGAGAGGCCAGAGCTCCTCATGCTGGACACAGCTCATCCCATTTGGCTCCAATGGCCCCACCACAGGGCAAATCTGAGCCCCTCAGCCAAGCAGGGGTGTCCAGATGATGCTCTTACTCATCAGATTCTGTGGTAGGATATCCTGCAAGGAGCAGGAAATTGGACTCCAAGATCTTTTGGGTCCTTTTCAACTTGAGATGTTCTATGATTCTGTGACCATAACCCCCACTTCCACCCAGGGCAACCCTTCAGGCCTGTTTTGTCTGGCAGTGAAGCCTGGGACCATCTGAGAGCTGTCTTCGGCTACAGCAAGATGGGAGATGCAAAGACAGTGCAAACAAATGATCTCAGCCCTAGCAGACAGGATAAGAAAAAGAGCAATGGCCACAAAAGGCACCATGGAAAATTCAGGTTGGACAAAATGACATTATTTTTCACTTCGAGGGTGATGAAGTCCAGGCACAGGTTTCCACAGAGAGGTCGTGGATTTTTAAAGGTTTTAAATCCCCCGTTCCTGGGGATTTTTAAAGGTCAAAGCCATGGCTTATCGCAGCAGGTGCTAGTACAATACCTGCTTTGAGTGGCTGGACCAGAGATGTCCAGAAGTCTCTTCTGACCAGCACTTCAATGACTGTGATTATAAAACAAAAATGTGGTGGACTAGTTTTGAAAAGTAAGAAAAGTAATATAACTCAGGAAGAGTATTTGCAACCACTGCAAAAGAACTCCCATGCTTAGAATAAGGAGTCTGAAGGTTAAATCCTCCCGAGAAAAAACTGCAATAAAGATAAAGGTGGTATAAAGAAAGTTAGTGAGATCATAAAGATAGATGACCTTGAGGGGTAACACTTCCTTTATTTTCAACATATATTTTGCTTTGTTCTGATTTTTATGGAAAAAAAAATGTGTTGGACTGTCTTTTCAAGGGAAGCATAGCAGGCAATGCTCTCTGCAGGAAAAATACAACTGGGCAACAATTGCTGTGTTCCTGCAATTGCTGGAGGGCTGGTGGAACAGGGATCCCACACAGAGCTGCAAAAGTGCTGTGTGGCAGAACCTCTACCCCATGTCTTAGCCAAAGCATTCGGGCTTGGACAAAAGTGGGGGATCCAAAACTAAGCAGAAGATGAGAGCTGCCATCTCATACAGGTATGAATCTGACTCATCTCACATAAAGGGTTTCCACACCACTGGGAATGAGGAGAAGGGGGAATCACAGCCTTCCTGGAGGCAAGTTAACTGCAGCCAGAGGATCTGCGTGGTCCTGCTCTTTTGAGGGAAATGGCCAAGTCTGGAAGCCCATGGCCCCTCAAGTACTGGGAGGGACAGAAATGGCAGTAAGAGACCATGACTGAGACATGCTATGGATCCTGATCATGTGGAATGACTGGCAAGGCTGAAAGCAGGACTCTGAAACCTCTAGTGTTTGCTTGGCCACAAGCAAACACTTCCGTCCCTCCAACCTCTCTGAAAAACTGTGCCCACACCTGACTAAATGAGATCAGAAAAGACAAGTTCAGTGTGGACTAGGTGAAAGGAAGGGCTTTTTGAAGGACCATGAATGGAGGGCCTATTTTATAATGTCCTGTTTCATAAGAAGCCTTGTTTAGTCTGGCAGAAGAGTGGCTGCAAGGGAACATGACTGCTTTCTAAAAATACAATAAGGAGGGAAACACTGGGGAAAACTATTTAAGTGAAAAGCCAATTCTGGTGCAGAAACAGGTGGTATAAATTGTCTCAGAAAAAAAATAGTGCAGATTTGTAACCAACTGAACAGTGAGGTCTAATTACTGCAGTGTTTTGAGAGTAGGGAGCATCCAAACTACTTTTGTGACAAAATTTGACAGGTCTGAACCTGCTCATGAGGCTGTTCGTAATAGCAGACAGTGGGACTCACTCACTCAGGAGTTGTTCTGCCTCTGGCCCTGCAGGGCTGGTGTCAGAGGGCAGAGATGCTGTGACCCCCATGCTGTTCTGCCATCAGGGCAGAATTACACTGCTCTTTAAATTGCTTTGATAAACACAGCCTAACTGTTTTCCTTTGCTTTCACAGATTTCTTGTTAATCTCAACATTTGTCCTGCTGATGTCCTGGGGTGATACTGTAGTCCAGCCAAAGGACCAACGCCTTCTTCTACTCTTTATCTTCTGTTTTTTCCAGCATTGTCTGACACTGCCTCTTAAGTAGCATGCTATTCCCTCTTCTCCTTTATCTCCTTGTTCTCCAATCCATCTGATTTGTTGTCCTTTTTATTTTCTTCTGCCCTGTGCTACATCTGCTTGGTCTTCTGCATCATCCTGGATCTCTGATTTCAATTCCCAGCTCTTCCTCCACTGTTGCCACCGCTTGTCTCCCACATCTTCCTGAAGAGGGGTTGATATTTGATACTTCTTACTTCCAACTGATAATACATGGGAATCAACACCTCACAGATTCCATGTGGAGTGTGTGCCTAACAGGAACATGATGCAGAACATGAATTAAACCAGAGCAGATGTACATGGACATAAAGTGTGGCTTAAGGGACTACAACTGCTCATTTCTATGAATGGACCATCCACCACTCCAGGAGATTGCAAGGTTCATTTTGGGGGACAGAGAAGCACCACAGCTGGGTTAAGGAGGACTTTTTGCTTGGGAATTTGCCTGCCTAGGTGTTAGCCTTCTAGCTGAAAAGAAAGTCCTAGATCCTCAGTCCTTTGCTACTTAGCTCCTCCTATGTGGCTCCTCCTCTGATGTGCAGAGACTGTTTAAATTAGATTTCAGCATGCACACGAAAGAGCAAAACACACCCTGCTCAAGAAAATGTGTCAACTGAATGTCCATCAGAAAAGCATGATGATCTCATACCCCAATGTGGGCATTTAAGGCCTGGTCAGCTGGGTGGTCTCTAGGCTCTGCTGGCTGGGTCTCTGTTGGCTCTGGTGGGAATACAGACACTCAGCTCAGAGGGAGATGCCTGCACACAGCCCAGTTACATTTAACCAACTGAAATGCGCATGCCAAGAGTCACTGGAGATGCCCCAGGGTATCTCAGATGCATTTATGAGACTGTCAGAAATTACACAGGACCTACAGTGGACTCATGACCTTCTGAAACAGGAGCTGTAGTTGTCTAGGACATCATGGTACAGAAGTTTTATGTGCAGGCAAGGGAATCAAGCTCTGTGTGTCTTAATCTGGAGGTGGATTGTTGCTGAAAAGCTAAAATAAAAATTTTCATGTGCAGCTGAAGAAACCAAAAAACTGGTTTTGCAAGCTCCAGAGCTTCAGTGCAGCACTTGCAACTTTATATTGATTATCCACTAAAACCGACACTGACCTAAATCAAAAGGAATCACTCAAATCTCCAAAGTGGAGCAAAAGCAAAGTCAGAGGGAAAGGAAGGTGGCTGTTAATTAAGTTATATCACAGGATACAGTGGCTGAAGACTATGGTACTATGAATAAGAAAGCAGTGTTAGAAATGGCCTAAGCAGAAATATAACCAACTTTGAATGAAAGCAAAGTGTTTGCTGGTTCAGAGATTTGAAATTGGCTGCAGATTCAATGGATCAAAAATTGCATTGATCTAATGTTTCTGAATTTCCACTTATGTCCAAAGAAATGTAACTTAAGTACAGCTTGACTGGAAGATTGCTGTCTGAACAATGATTTTTTTTTCTTTTAATGAAAAAATTCAGCTCCATTTTTTCCAGCAGTTCAAAATATCCTCTGCTTCCCACATTGTAAGATGACAACAATGCTCAGCTGTCTTTGTCTTGAGTCGTGGCGCCAGGCCAGAAAGTATCTCAAGTTGTGAAAAGTCTTAAATCAACACATTTTACCAATAAAGAGTGAGGAAAAACAGTTTCTAAACCATATGAAATATTCATGTCTAGCATCTTGTGAGATACCATCTGGTTAGATCAAACCAAAGCAGAGCTGATAGTGACAGAGAAACACACTGGGTAGAAAGTGGGGAGTGTGACTTGAAGATTCATTGTTTCATGCCCTACAAAAGCAGTGTCACTTCAGGAACTATTAACTTTTCCAACAAAAACAAACAAACAAAGAAACTGAAATAAAAGTGTTGATCTTTTGTGTCTGTTAGGAACATAATAATGTACTTCAGATAATATCACGCTTCTCATAAGGGCATTGATAATTAAATTGCAATTTAGTATTTGCCTAAATATTAAAGTGTCTAAGAAAAAAAGCCAAAGCCTCAAACTACGAAGCAAGCACTTCTACAGCTAGCAAGAAGAATAAACAAAGAACAAATCCTGCTGCAGATATTGTGATCTTCCAGCATTTTATATTTATATTCCCAGAAGTAAATATGTCCTTTTATCCCTAAAAGGTCTTGTCCATGCGGCATAGCACTTGGGAGACCTGATCTTTTCCCCTGCAAGAGCTACTTTTCTGGTATATGACCTTGAGACAAATACTTTGTGTCTGTTACTGCTTCCCCTCCCATTTCCAGTCTCTTCCAGGTTTGCTGGGAATACAATGGGGCCTTCAGGTGCTATTGCAATGTAAATAGTGGCAGTACAGGTGCAATTGTGAGTAGAATATGGCTTTGATTATACAGTTACAAGGTCACCCTTGGATGAAATGGTTGCTGCATAAAACACTGCTGAGCCATCAGTCTATGGCTGCCTCCTGGTTATATAATAACGTTATTTCAAATGTACTAAAAGTGTTTAAGGCTTTCCCAAAATTGCCAAGTTTGTGGTGCAGTGGAACATCAGTGGCAAAATGGTCCCACACAGGTGAGTATGAACACAGAGGTGCTTACAGTGCTGGGGCTTTCCCCACTCTCTCCCTGTTGTTGACAATTTACCCCTTCCTTTTCTCAAGGTTAATGAAGCTTCGTGCCACTTTGGAGAATAAGGAACTATTGTGCCCAGCTCTGTGGAGGGGGAAGACAAAGAAGTCAGAAGTTAAATGGCTGCTTTAGAGCACAGAGCTGGAATCAGGATCAGGGTGCTATCCTTTCCCTCTTTGCATACCTTGTGATAAAACCAAAATGCTACCCCTTTAACAGCAGTGTCACTCACACAGTATGGACTGTGCACAGCCTTTGAAAGCAGGGAAGAGAGTATCAAATGCTCCAGCCCACTTAATTTGAAAGCCGTCTATAATAAACCTTTGGGAACATGTAAAACAGACAGGTCAAATTACATAGTTACATAAATATCACTAGATTTCTGGCATTTAGGAATAAAAGGTTTTGATCTGTTCAGTTTAAAAGTGCCTAAAACATCCATGCACTATGTTAAAATCTAACATTAAATGCTTTTCTTTTTGTACTTTCAAAAAGCTTAGCTAGAGACAATTTGGACACAGCATGACAAAACTTTGCCTTAATAATATAAATATCTATGCACAAGTAATTTGACACAGTGTGCCACTGCAAAATATTTTATATTCAGTAAAATGACAGTTCTTATCTAGTTCTTATCCACATAAACCCTTAAAGAAACAATCCATTGCCCTTTAAAAGCCCCTCTCAATTCCTCACTTTCCCATCCATCTTATTTATAGCTCTGTCTTTGTAAAGCACTCCAGGATCTATGAATGAGAAGTGCTTAAAAACCTCCATGACAGCCAGGATTTGAAATCAGCAGCACTTATGGATCTTATGCATAGGAAGGGAAGGCTTGAGTGCAACATGCCTCAGCATTCAAAATCAACCCCACATCAATGTCCTCATCAACAACTTTGCTTTAAGCCAGCGCTCACTCGACGTCTGTATAAATGCACCAAAATGCCTCTTAGCCCTTCTCCCACTTATTTTCGACAGGCGTTTCACTGTGTCTATTAGCAGGGATCCTCCCTCCCTGTTTTCCCTCATTGCACAATTGGCTTTCCATGGGCCTCTTTGGCAGCTCCAGCCTCTTCGGAAAGCAGAGGTTATTTCTCCTCTTTTAGTCGTGCATAGAGGAGGAGGTCTGTGGCAGGGACACGGTGCAGCAGAATGTCAATGCCAGAAGTGGCCTTTCTCATGGAAATCAGGTGAGGAGCCTGGTATTTTCTGTGCAAGAATGAGAGACCTTGTTGGGTTGTTTTTGGTTTTTTTTTGCCCCCTCCCTTTCTGGAAGATTATATTTGAACCAATGAGCTCTGGCTCTCTCATGCCTTGTGGGTGCCAGATCTTTCCTCAAGACTGATTTCTCCATCTCCTCCCTCACCTACTTGTTGTGCCATCCCCTTTCATCACGTCCAATTAGTCATTATGGGCTTATCTTGGCTTTTCTAAAGATAAAAATGCCAAAGAAGTGTATTTGGTTTGAATTTACTCATGCTGAGGACTGTATTTATGTCTCCTACAAACACTGATTACAGCCCTTGACCCCCAGGGAGAAAAGAAAAGGCTCTCCTTGCCGAACTGGGGAGCAACAGGAGATATGCAGAAAGGAAACAGTGAGGTCATACTGATATATCCCTGCTGGCCCATTTATTTATGCCCTTCATAAAAGTTTGCTTTTCAAAGTCTTCCTCCTGGTTTGGGGGTTGGTAACATGGACACTGCACTTTTCCAGCATTACGAATATGAAGGTCCAAGTCCCGATGTCTTGACATGCAGTTTTTCCTGGCTGACAGGCACATCCAGCCCAGGTGGTTGTCTGGTACCTTAGAATAAGGCCACTCCTGGCTGCTCCTGACTGGCCAAACTCATCCCCTTCACACCCCTGCAAGCTGGCCACAGTCGGGCTCATGGCTTGGAGACTGGAATTAAAGGAACCCATGAAAAAGCAAAGTCCAGCAGAGCTGGCACCTACCAGAACCACTGTGCAAAGCCAGCAGATCCACACGTGGCCTCCCAGGACAGGCTGGCATCACTGCCCACCACGCAAGAGTCGCCTTCCACCCAAACACTCCTGCTCTGAATAGCAGCCAGCTGCAGAGTTTTCACAGAATCACAGAATGTTCTGAGTTGAAAGGGACCCACAAGGATCACTAAGTCCAGCTCTTAAGTGAGTGGCCTGTACAGGTACCGAACCCACAGCCACAGCATTATCAGTCAGTAATACAACACTACATCTACTTGGGCTGATAAGAAATAAGCCATGTCACAAACTCAGTGATAGCTAAAAATGTCTTTAAAATTATTTCCTTATTAAAACTCTGCCTTTAAACGAGCAAGACTCAGACAATTCATGAATTCACACTGCAGATCCTTGTCATGCTGTGATAGGATTTAAACTGTTTTTTAATACTCTGGAAAAAAGGTATTGTGCATTTCAAAGGCAGGAAAACTGTATCCATGCCCTTTTATCCACCTTCAGGAAAGGTTTGATGAACACATCTCAGCTTGTATTTTTGATGAATATAGGATTGTATTTCTGAATGAATATTCTGGTTAAAATAATTTGAAATTTGTCACAGCTCCAAAAATGACAGCAAGTGGCACACATAAAGTATGCAGTGTGTTCTGCACGTCGGGCAGATGAAAAGCAGTGTAATTGCTAATTGATATCGTATTTAAATATCATGCCTGTGTACTTATCTTGACTTAAAGCCTGAAATATGTAACATGCTGATAATGCACACACCTTTCATGAAACAAAGTACAAACCCAGAGTCAAACACACTGACCTTACACACACTGCAAGCTGCATGTGCTCACAGCTGACAAGTATTTGAAGCAAAGCATTTACACATAAAACATTTATGCACACATTGTGCACTGAGGCATTGAAATATGCAGCCTTCCATATGTTATGCATATTACATATATGATTTCTATGCCAAGTATTTTGGGAAAAGAAAAAGCAATTACCCATATGTTCTCTAAACAATGGGAACGTGCTGTAAGTTGTGGCACTGGAGAAGCAGCTTGATCCTCAGAGAATACTTAAGTGCCATGGGATGTGGAAGAACACTAGAGATGGGAAGGAACAGGCAAACTTTGATGGCACAAGCTGGGTCTGTGTAAATGTGTGCATAGAAAAGACAGCACTTAAATTCACAGAATCAAACAGGATAGAATCAAAGAGAACATCCTGAGTTGAAAGGGGCCACCAAGGACAATTGAGCCCAACTCCTGGCCCTGCACAGCACAGTCCTCAAGAGTCACACCATGTGCATGAGAGAATTGTCCAAAATCTTCTTGAACACCCTTAGGCTTGGTGCTGTGACCACTTCCCTGGGGAGCTGTTCCAGTGCCCAATGACTCTGTGGGTGTAGAACCTTTTCCTTATATCCAACTAAAACCTGCACTGACACAACTCCAGGCCATTCACTTGTCGCTGGTCACAAGAGAAGAGATTGATGCTGCTCCTTGTGAGGAAGCTGCAGACCACAATGAGGTCTCCTCTCAGTATCCTCCAGGCTGAACAGAGCAGATGACCTTGGCCACATGTCATATGGCTTCCCCTCCAGACCCTTCATCACCCTCATGGCTCTTCTTTGGACACCTTCTAATGGACTAAAGTCTTTATATTGTGGCACCCAAAACTGCCCCCAGCACTTGAGGTGAGGCTGCCCCAGTGCAGAGCAGTGCAGGACAATCCCCTCGCCTGGCTGGCCATGCTGTCCCTGACACCCCAGGACACGGATGTCCCTCCTGGCTGCCAGGGCACTCACATTCAACTTGCCATTGAGCAGGACTCCTCATTCCCTCTCTCCCTGCAGAGAGGAGGGAAGGAAGGACTGGCTCTATGAAGGGCTGACTCCATGAAGGGCTGTCTCCATGAAGGGCTGACTCCATGAAGGGCTGTCTCCATGAAGGGCTGACTCCATGAAGGGCTGTCTCCATGAAGGGCTGACTCCATGAAGGGCTGTCTCCATGAAGGGCTGACTCCATGAAGGGCTGTCTCCATGAAGGGCTGACTCCATGAAGGGCTGTCTCCATGAAGGGCTGACTCCATGAAGGGCTGTCTCCATGAAGGGCTGACTCCATGAAGGGCTGTCTCCATGAAGGACTGACTCCATGAAGGACTGAGTGCTCACACTCCCACATCCTGTGCTCCCAAGGCACACATGTCCATAGAAGACACCAGGCTGCCCCTGGCATTCAAACCTTACAGCCGACAGCAGCTCTGATCCACGGTTTGATGAAAAAAAATAAATAATCACCCCTAAGGGCCTTGTTCTGTACTGTCTCAGAATCCTGCTTGTGCACTGGGCTGCTGTGGGGGGAAGAAAGGAACATAGATATACATGCACATGTAAATATATGCACACACATATATATGCACAGAAACATATATATACACATATATATAAGTATGAACAATATCAGTATTATACTATTTGTTCTCGGTTCGGTGCCCTGTGGGTGACTCCGGGGGGGCGGGGCCAGGCCGCCCCCGGCGCGCGCTCATTGGCCGCGAGGCGCACAAGGTCCCGCCCCCTCCCGCCGGCGGCGCGTGCGCGCGCGCGCGGGGTTGGAGGGCGGGGCCGGGAGAGGGCGGGGATTGGTTGCCATGGCGGTGACGTCAGAGGGTGCCGGGGACGGGCGGCGGAGACAGGGAAAGGTCAAACTGGAGGCGAGGGCAGCGGGACACGGCCGGGTACGGCCCTGCCGGGAGGCTCAGCGGGACTCGCCGGCCGGGCGAGGCAGCCCCTCGGTCCCCGCCGGCTCCCCGCACAGGTACGGGAGAAGCGGCGCTCCGGGGCCGAGCTTGAGGCGGGGGACTAGGCGGCGAGGAGGGGGCCGAGGCTGGGTCGGGGAGCGCCTGTTGGAGGAGCCCGCCGTGTGGGGTCGCGGCCGGCCATCCATCCCCGGCTGTGGGGAAGCTGGGAAAGGGCTCCCTGCGCTGTGCGGGGTCGGACGGGAGCCCCGCACCCTCCTGGTGTCCCCCCCGCTTTCCCCGCGGAGCCCCTGGGGCTGTGACCCCGGCACTGTGACCCCCATGACCCGCCAACAGAAGTTGNTTAGCAAACCCTGGTGCAGAGCTGCTATTAGCACGTAGAGTTTGAATGCCACAGGCAGTCTGTTGTTTCTTCCTGCTGAAAGAATAATTTAGAGGAGCAGCAATGACTCATTAATAGAAAGTATTAGTTGCAGGAAGGCAAAACCAGGTGAAGTTTTTTACTTTACCACAGACTTACTCTATGACCTTGGATCAGTCTTTCTGCACCAGTCAGTCCTCCGTTTGCTTATGAATCGGGAATCGTGGTGCTTTGCAAAAACGTCCTGTGGATAAACATACTAATGACTGTGAAATGCTTATCTGCTCTACTAATAATGGGTAGATAGTGATGGTGTTTCTATTATAGAAGCAGAAAGGTTCTAGCCAGGATGTGAACTGTAGTAGCCACACTTCGATGGAAATACGAGCTTGCTTAAAAAGACATTTAATAACATGTGATATTGCATGATTTGCACTGAGGTCATCTTGCACTTCATATTTTGATGTAGTGCGTGCTTTCAAAGAGCTGCTATTCCACACTGCAAATACTTCGTGGATGTTTTTTTCTTCCACTTTTGTTTGCCTAGAACAAACCTGTGTGGTGTCCTCTTCCACTACTAAGGAAACCTCGTGAATTTCTAATGTAGCAGATTATCCCTGATAGTTGACATCTCTGAACTATATGGTGCTTTTGCAAGAAAGTACTAAAGGGAGTGACAATAAATTCATTATACCTGTAATAAAGGGCAGTCTTAGTTTTAGGAACAGTATTTTCCCCCTCACCTTGTAGGATGCTCTCTGTGGAAAATTGGAATACTTCCAGTATTTCATAGGCAAAAACCTAAATGCAGGAGTTCTGAAGCTGAAGGAGTTGACTGTCATGGTTCACACACTGCTCTGAAGTGCAGCCACTGCAATAACAAATGGAAGCAGCCAAGCACAGAACTGGGAGTTGCTGCTGCAAATCCTGGCCTGAGTGAAATAAGTTTTCTCTCTTTAGACTTTTGCTTAATACTGACTTGTGCAGCTAGATTGCTCATCTTTTTTTCTAATTTTTAGTATGTTGTAGAAGGATGCACCTGGAAGAAGCATGTTTGCCTCATACCTTGGGAATTTTTTGGAAGTAATTTGATACATAGTTTCTCACTTACCTACTCAATTTAATATGAAACTTCCATAATCAGATTAACATTAAATAGGAAAGCTTTTGTGTTGAGGAGGAGGTAAGCATAACCCAGTTGGATTTGGTTTGGGTTTTGAGTTTTTTCTTTTTTTTTAAATGAACCTGAAAGCTGCTCTGGTAGAATGGCAATTCATTGTTAATTCTTAATATGTAGGTGCCCTGGAAAAATCAAATACCTGGTTTCATAGCTACCCTTAGGCATCTTTAATTTATGCAAGCAGGGCTCACTGAGTAACTACTGTAAGTCTCATTGACCTTAGTAGATTTGCAGAGGTCATGTTTTAAAATGGATAAGTTGTGCTTGAACTGTTTTCTCAGTAAGTATTAGGAGCAAGTGTTTGTGTACACAATTACACACTTTTTCCAGTTCTCCATTACATTTTCTGTTTTTCTTTAGATTCTTGCTCATCTTAAAGAAAGCTCTCATTAGGAAGAAACACAGGTTTTTGAAAACAAGTTCCTTTTCAAGATCTGGCTATAGCAGAGCAGACTGCAAGGTTTTACAAACAGCCAGAAAGGCCATTGCTGGGTTCAGAGGAACTTGGCCAGCGCAAGCCGAATGTACACGAGTGACATCAGCATTTTTCTGAGCCATTTATGCTGTTCACTTGTGCTGGTTCCCAGCAGTGCCTTGTGTCTTATGTAAGCTCACACTGAACATCCTGTCCTGCTGTTCTCATGCATGATAATTCACTGGCGTTATCTTACGGGAGGGGTTGAGAGCTGCTGCATGTCTCAAATGTCTGCATGCAAGTTCCCTATGAGCCAGGAGCATAACAGTGTCCTAGGAGACATCTGAGGAATAACTTGGAGTGACACACAGCTTGTCCCCTGCTCCTTTTAGTAATGGAGCTGTAACCACTTTGAAGTCATGTGGCAGAGGTTTTACTGGGCTGAAGCCTTGATCTCTATCATACATAGATGGGCCACTACATGGCTGATGATAAAACATTGATGGCTGGTGATAGAACAACCGTAAAGCCCAAAGGACTTATGTGTCAACGGAAGCCTAGGTAAGACTGGAAAATAAAGGCTGTTATTACGCTGTCTCTGCACACTTCTTGTTACAAGGTCTTTGGGAGGAATTGTGTCTTCAGATACTGATCCTTCAAACTCGTCCTTGCAATTAGCATTTACTCATTCGTAATGAAAGTACTGCCACTTGATGGGTGAAGTTGAAACAAACCCTCCATTATAAGCACTAAAACCAAACATTTCTTCTGTTTTTCTTGCTTGCTAAATCTAGCTGAAACTTGCTGGCATAAAATCCTGCAGTAAAGCAATGAGCATAATCTAATTCTAAGTAAACAGAGCACCTTCTCTGAACAGTGTCTAATGTTTCATAGTTCAGTCTCTTTTGTTAGTGCTGTAGCAGTGTGAGGGAGCCAAATTCCTGATTACCTGTCTTGGTGAATGTGGTTGTCCTTGTCTGACTCCATGGCTTGTTTGGAGCAGCTGGAAAGTTTCCTTCTGAGCACTGATCTGGCACAGCTGTGTACAAGACTCTGAGATTTATAGCTTTGCAGAGGAACCACCTACAGAGGGAAGAAGGGTTGACCTGGAGGAGAAGTGTGCCTGGAGAGGAATGCTGATGTTCCCTACGGCAGTAACAGAAATCTTTCCCGTGACTTTCCAGAGTGATCTGCTCCATACTGCACAAAACAGTTTCTTGCTGTAGTGCAGAAACAAAAGGAATGCAAGACTTGACAAGGGGACTGGTTATCTAAAAAGGAACAGGTGCGGTCCTCACATGCTGAAAAGCTGAACAGATTCCTTTAAGTAAACTGTTCTTGCAAGTTTTAAAGACGTTATTGGCAAAACATCTAAGAGAAACTTGAATTTTTATTTTGAGAAGGAAATTGAGTTATTACTATAACTTTTATTGATCAAAGATAGGGATGCATGGACTTTTCCTAATGCTTTTGTTATTTATGGAGGATATGCAAATCTGTTTTAAAACCATATACAGTAGAATAGGCAGCAATGAAGTTGTATTTTAGAAATTTGTAGCAGCTGTAAGAATAAATATTGTAATAAAAAAAAAAACAGAAAACCAAGCAAACTCCCCCAAAAAACCGTAAGCTTCAAAAGTACCTTCATGTAGCACATTCAGGATTCTGTTAATTCTGTTTTATTGTGTGACAGATACTTAGTGAATATAAAGGTGCACATATATGTCATCACGAATCAGTAGCTTTTTTAGTAGATGTGGGCAAATAAGATGTGGTCTGGATGCTTAAATCTGCTAAAATATTTATAAGAAGGCTGGCTCTTGGAAAAATTTTCCCACCGGATGCAGTGGGTGTCAGGTCTAAAGGTCAGCAGCAGAGAGAGTAAAGAGAAGGCTCTTTTGCATTTGTCTTTCTCCAAAGTTTTCAAACAAGCCATGTGTAAAGAAGCANTTTTTTTGTAGTTTTTTTTTTCCCCTGTGGGCTTTAGGGAGCGCTGTCCCCCCCCGCCCCGGCCCCCAGCTTTGCATAACTTGTCTCCCAGTTGACTGTCCCTTCCTCCCTGCACTTTGCCCTTGCCCGGTGGTCTGCGGCGTGAGGGAGTAAAGCTATTCAAGGACTGGGTTTTGTTTCTCTAGGGAAAGAGCTGGGTCGCAAACGAGGCAGGCTGCTNGTGCGTGCTTTCAAAGAGCTGCTATTCCACACTGCAAATACTTCGTGGATGTTTTTTTCTTCCACTTTTGTTTGCCTAGAACAAACCTGTGTGGTGTCCTCTTCCACTACTAAGGAAACCTCGTGAATTTCTAATGTAGCAGATTATCCCTGATAGTTGACATCTCTGAACTATATGGTGCTTTTGCAAGAAAGTACTAAAGGGAGTGACAATAAATTCATTATACCTGTAATAAAGGGCAGTCTTAGTTTTAGGAACAGTATTTTCCCCCTCACCTTGTAGGATGCTCTCTGTGGAAAATTGGAATACTTCCAGTATTTCATAGGCAAAAACCTAAATGCAGGAGTTCTGAAGCTGAAGGAGTTGACTGTCATGGTTCACACACTGCTCTGAAGTGCAGCCACTGCAATAACAAATGGAAGCAGCCAAGCACAGAACTGGGAGTTGCTGCTGCAAATCCTGGCCTGAGTGAAATAAGTTTTCTCTCTTTAGACTTTTGCTTAATACTGACTTGTGCAGCTAGATTGCTCATCTTTTTTTCTAATTTTTAGTATGTTGTAGAAGGATGCACCTGGAAGAAGCATGTTTGCCTCATACCTTGGGAATTTTTTGGAAGTAATTTGATACATAGTTTCTCACTTACCTACTCAATTTAATATGAAACTTCCATAATCAGATTAACATTAAATAGGAAAGCTTTTGTGTTGAGGAGGAGGTAAGCATAACCCAGTTGGATTTGGTTTGGGTTTTGAGTTTTTTCTTTTTTTTTAAATGAACCTGAAAGCTGCTCTGGTAGAATGGCAATTCATTGTTAATTCTTAATATGTAGGTGCCCTGGAAAAATCAAATACCTGGTTTCATAGCTACCCTTAGGCATCTTTAATTTATGCAAGCAGGGCTCACTGAGTAACTACTGTAAGTCTCATTGACCTTAGTAGATTTGCAGAGGTCATGTTTTAAAATGGATAAGTTGTGCTTGAACTGTTTTCTCAGTAAGTATTAGGAGCAAGTGTTTGTGTACACAATTACACACTTTTTCCAGTTCTCCATTACATTTTCTGTTTTTCTTTAGATTCTTGCTCATCTTAAAGAAAGCTCTCATTAGGAAGAAACACAGGTTTTTGAAAACAAGTTCCTTTTCAAGATCTGGCTATAGCAGAGCAGACTGCAAGGTTTTACAAACAGCCAGAAAGGCCATTGCTGGGTTCAGAGGAACTTGGCCAGCGCAAGCCGAATGTACACGAGTGACATCAGCATTTTTCTGAGCCATTTATGCTGTTCACTTGTGCTGGTTCCCAGCAGTGCCTTGTGTCTTATGTAAGCTCACACTGAACATCCTGTCCTGCTGTTCTCATGCATGATAATTCACTGGCGTTATCTTACGGGAGGGGTTGAGAGCTGCTGCATGTCTCAAATGTCTGCATGCAAGTTCCCTATGAGCCAGGAGCATAACAGTGTCCTAGGAGACATCTGAGGAATAACTTGGAGTGACACACAGCTTGTCCCCTGCTCCTTTTAGTAATGGAGCTGTAACCACTTTGAAGTCATGTGGCAGAGGTTTTACTGGGCTGAAGCCTTGATCTCTATCATACATAGATGGGCCACTACATGGCTGATGATAAAACATTGATGGCTGGTGATAGAACAACCGTAAAGCCCAAAGGACTTACGTGTCAACGGAAGCCTAGGTAAGACTGGAAAATAAAGGCTGTTATTACTCTGTCTCTGCACACTTCTTGTTACAAGGTCTTTGGGAGGAATTGTGTCTTCAGATACTGATCCTTCAAACTCGTCCTTGCAATTAGCATTTACTCATTCGTAATGAAAGTACTGCCACTTGATGGGTGAAGTTGAAACAAACCCTCCATTATAAGCACTAAAACCAAACATTTCTTCTGTTTTTCTTGCTTGCTAAATCTAGCTGAAACTTGCTGGCATAAAATCCTGCAGTAAAGCAATGAGCATAATCTAATTCTAAGTAAACAGAGCACCTTCTCTGAACAGTGTCTAATGTTTCATAGTTCAGTCTCTTTTGTTAGTGCTGTAGCAGTGTGAGGGAGCCAAATTCCTGATTACCTGTCTTGGTGAATGTGGTTGTCCTTGTCTGACTCCATGGCTTGTTTGGAGCAGCTGGAAAGTTTCCTTCTGAGCACTGATCTGGCACAGCTGTGTACAAGACTCTGAGATTTATAGCTTTGCAGAGGAACCACCTACAGAGGGAAGAAGGGTTGACCTGGAGGAGAAGTGTGCCTGGAGAGGAATGCTGATGTTCCCTACGGCAGTAACAGAAATCTTTCCCGTGACTTTCCAGAGTGATCTGCTCCATACTGCACAAAACAGTTTCTTGCTGTAGTGCAGAAACAAAAGGAATGCAAGACTTGACAAGGGGACTGGTTATCTAAAAAGGAACAGGTGCGGTCCTCACATGCTGAAAAGCTGAACAGATTCCTTTAAGTAAACTGTTCTTGCAAGTTTTAAAGACGTTATTGGCAAAACATCTAAGAGAAACTTGAATTTTTATTTTGAGAAGGAAATTGAGTTATTACTATAACTTTTATTGATCAAAGATAGGGATGCATGGACTTTTCCTAATGCTTTTGTTATTTATGGAGGATATGCAAATCTGTTTTAAAACCATATACAGTAGAATAGGCAGCAATGAAGTTGTATTTTAGAAATTTGTAGCAGCTGTAAGAATAAATATTGTAATAAAAAAAAAAACAAAAAACCAAGCAAACTCCCCCAAAAAACCGTAAGCTTCAAAAGTACCTTCATGTAGCACATTCAGGATTCTGTTAATTCTGTTTTATTGTGTGACAGATACTTAGTGAATATAAAGGTGCACATATATGTCATCACGAATCAGTAGCTTTTTTAGTAGATGTGGGCAAATAAGATGTGGTCTGGATGCTTAAATCTGCTAAAATATTTATAAGAAGGCTGGCTCTTNAAAAACCAAGCAAACTCCCCCAAAAAACCGTAAGCTTCAAAAGTACCTTCATGTAGCACATTCAGGATTCTGTTAATTCTGTTTTATTGTGTGACAGATACTTAGTGAATATAAAGGTGCACATATATGTCATCACGAATCAGTAGCTTTTTTAGTAGATGTGGGCAAATAAGATGTGGTCTGGATGCTTAAATCTGCTAAAATATTTATAAGAAGGCTGGCTCTTGGAAAAATTTTCCCACCGGATGCAGTGGGTGTCAGGTCTAAAGGTCAGCAGCAGAGAGAGTAAAGAGAAGGCTCTTTTGCATTTGTCTTTCTCCAAAGTTTTCAAACAAGCCATGTGTAAAGAAGCAGAGAATCTTTCTTTCTTCCTAAATTTTCAAGTGCTAACAGGCATTTACAGGTTTGTTCATACTTAAGCTGTTTGTTGCAAACTTTTTTCTTTAAGAGAGGAGAAAAAAACCCAAAACCCTTAGTGCAGTTAATACATTTATGAACTCTTAGCACGGAAGTTCCTGGTGTAAATCATAAAAGCCAGATGGAGTTTTAAGTGACTGTCATGTACAACTTGGGGAATGAACATTCCTGATACTAATAAAAGGGCCAGATTGGAGCTACATAATTAATCCCAGCATCCTTTTCAGTGCATGATAAGATTTGGCTACAACAGCCATGGAGTTAATAGAGACAACTGTCAAGTCCTATGAAGCAGTGGATTGTTCGCCTGAAATAAAAATACCTGTGTGCTTACTCTGGTATGTATCTTCTGGTGATTAGTACTCAAATTGCAGTTTAAATGGGGAAAAGAGTGTGAGTAGTGCCTGACTTTGTCTTGAATCTATCTCCTGTCTTAAATATGTATGTAAATTTATTTATACATGTATTTAATATGTATAATTTATCTGCATGCATATTATATATATATATAAATGATTTTAAAACAGAAGGTAGGTATATAGGGCTTTTTTGAGTGTTACATGGCAAAACCTTTTATAAATTGGAGTTTATTTGAAATGTAATGCCTGGGGAGCTTTGGGAAACAATCTGCAATGAAGTTTATTCCCTCTGTGTAGCAGTGTCCTGAAGGAAGTGTGCAGAAAAGTGCTAAAAAAAAGGCTTATGAGATGCCACAAAGTCTGTGTCAGAGACAGACAGGAGGAGGAGTGGGCAGATGGCAGTCAGTACAAAACACGTGAATAATCAGATTGAGAGCAGGCTGAATAGACTGTCAGCATGCTGGTTGCACGCTACTGCATTTTGGGTTTGGTGAATGTGCTGGGGATTTTTTCTGTTGTGATCAGTATTCCATACTCCGGAGAGGTAAAAATCTTCAAGCTAGAAGCATATATGAGGGTGAAGGTGGTCCCACCATAGTCAAGGGAACTTCTGGGATGAAGGAAAGGTCAGTGCTTTCAGAACTATTAGGACTGGGAAACATTAAAAAAATCTGTTCACTTTGTGCAGGCTTAGTGCAGGCTTCGTCTACAAGGTGATTCCGATCTACCTTTGGCATGCATGACATGAAGTAATATTAAAATGATCCAAAATCTTAGTGCCTGCACTTGTGTGATGATAGATTTATTTCTTTTTCTGAAAAGGCGTGGAAGTTAGTAAGATTTATTTGTGATAAGCTGTTTACATAAATTATTTTATCTAATTTATTGGAAAACTCTTTGGGTAGCTGGCTTGACTGGTCATTGCCTGGCTCAGTGGTCTTTTCCAGATTGGTGGGTGGATGCAGTGTTGGAGTGTGGAATGGAAAGAAGAGCAGGAGGGATGGCTGCACTGATGGATGATTGATCCCATAACCACTCATGCAATGCTAAGGATTATAGAAGAATCAAATTCAGAAATAGAACAAAAAAGCCCTCCTGCCCCACTGATTCTTACATGAAAAAGGTTATAATACCAGTTTATAATAATAATAAGGGATACATATGGATGAGAGTATGTTGAGATCCAGTTGATCAATAGTAACTTGTTTATATTTGTTTCAAAATGTTCCTGCTTTTTTCTTTTTCAGCAAGTTCCATAGGTTAAAACAGTAGTGAACTGGAGAACGCCCTACTTCCCAAGGAAGAGGCATTGCTTTGTCTGAGCTGGCATTTGAATGGAAGGATCTCAACACACCTTTCAGTTTAAAATTTATTTAGTACAGATAATTTTGCATGCTAGCAGTTATCCTTTAGTAATACCAGTTTGCTCCTTTCACACTGTCTTAGCATGCCTCAGTCTGAACAACAGCAGTAAAGAGTTTGACAGCACAAGAAGGTAGAGCAAATGTGGTCTGTATTTCTGCAGAAGTGAAGGTTAGAAAGATAAAGGGAGAATGATTAAAATATTCACAAGAAGTGCCCTAGATAAGATTGTTTCGTGTCTGAGGGCACGATGCATCCTGTGGGAATGAGGAAGCTAAAAGGCTGTTTAATTGTGATGTTTCACATTGAATCAACATGTTAGATATCAAAGTGGTATTAGTGAAATTTGTAAGAGCACGGGCATTTTGTGTAAAGAATATAGAAATAAAGTAAGTTAGTCCAACCAAATCCTTTGCTGTATCTGAGCTATGTGGAGAATGAATGTTGGAGGCTTAACGTGAGTATAATAAATCAAACTGCCAGCTGAGCCTCAGAGGGCTTTATTCATGCACTTCATTGTTCTCTCTGCAGATACAGCAGGGTTCAGCCAAACGCAGGGTTGTCATTCTGCAGATGTTCAGAGTGTTTCACAGTATTCTGAAGACTGAGCTGGTGTCTGTTGTCTGCACTGCTCAGTTTGCTGCTCAGAGTGGCCATGCTCTAGCTTTCATGGGCACTTTTACATGCAGAAATCACAGTGTGAGTTTGCAGTTTTGGGTGAGTGGGGTTGTGTACTCTTGATAACTCCCAGAAAAGGCTCAGATTTGTAGCTTCTGGAAAGTGCTTTTTGGCAACAGAAGATGCCCTGCTGACCCTCTGCAGCTTGGCAGAAAATGTTCCCAGTGCATGAGTTCCAAAGCACCTCTCTCAGGGTACTTGGGGCTGCTGGCACAGAGCAGGTTTTTTAACCTTCACTAAACTGTCTCCTTTTCCTATATCCTCAGTACCAGACAAACAAAATAGTAGAACAGGAGGCAGACTTACTTAATAAGATTGAAATGGGAAACAAAAGGGTAAAAGCAGAACAGACAGAAAGTTGTTTTCTGGTTTAACACATAGACATCTGGTTGTTCTTACCTAGAATTCTAAAGCAGGTCTCTGTTTTTGGGTCTGACAAGTCATTTATAGTCTCTAATTAGTGTTAGCTTTAAGTATTCAAAGTTAAAATTGTTGAGTTTTCCATCACATCTTCCTTTCTTTTCCCTCATCCTCACTAGGGTTCTGGCTGGAGATGGGCACCTTTGTGTTGAAAGAGTTGTTTTTTTCACTCTGTATTCATTTTGCTGGCTGGCTGGTCCATATTTGACATGCACAGTATTTTAATGAACATGCTTGCAACATGCTCGTATGATTAGTGTAGTGTGTTTTGTTAACTGTGTTTTCTGAGAGTATCTTGAGCACTTTATAGAGACCTCATGTGATATATTTTTACCTCCACTGATAAATTTTAACTAAATGATCTGATTATACACAGATCATGCTTGTAAATAAGTATTCTTTCTCATCTTCTCCCTAGTCTGCTTCTTTTGGAGTTTTGCTTATCTTAAATTATTGTTCAGTAAACTTACCCAGTAAAACTTTAACTTAAGAGCAATCAATATTTCACTCACTTGTAGAAGGATAAGTAAACACATTTTTTCCTTATCAAATTGGTTAAGATAAGAAATACTACAGCTAACTAATTTTTAATATTAGTTTGACAGGTGTATATTTTATCCCAGTACAACAAAGGCAGTGTTCAGGAATGTTTTTCTTGGTGGTGGTTCTGTGAGCATAACCCTTGGATCTCCCTGTAGGTCAAGGACAAATTTCACACAGCCCTTTGCAGTGGGACAACTAAGCTGTCTGCTGACAGGATCAGGTACTTTCAGGTCACTGGAACATTGGGAATGTTCTGATATCAGGGCAGACAGTTTTTCTGCAACCTGCCTCTCATCTGTTCTGAATATATCAAGGGAGTGTTTCAAGGAAATGCTAAGGAAGGTGAAGGTGATTTCTAGGGCTTCATGAAGAATGATGTGCATATCTCTAGCTGAACAGAACTTGCAGTGTTCAAACTTGACTCAGCTGTGATACAAGACAGGTTCTTTAACAAGGAAATCTGTGATATTTTCTTAAACTGCTTATCTGTACATTTTGACTTCTTTCTTTTTTTGATTACTCTAGCTGAAAAAAGAGTTGCCACATCTGATCCAATGATTTTAATATTGTTAATTACAAAATAAACGTAGTAGTTGATATCCTCAGATACTATGCGATTAGGCATGATTGTTTGGTCTTGCATTCTTCATTTGATTTCAGCTTGCATGACTGCTTTGAGTTCAGAAACCTAATTAAAATTTTATGATGAGATATTTGCTTTGAATATGGTGACTGAATAACTTGCCTTGATAAACACATTAGTTAGATCAGGGTCTGCTAAGCTGATGTTTCAGTTAAGAGTCAGGTTATGCCAAATATTAACCAGAAGCAGTAAAATCTCATCCAAGTATAATGAAACTGTGTACTTCAACATTCCTTGGTTCTAACAAACTGATGGAAGCTGTGATTCTGTATGTTAATGTGAAGTTGCGTATTACAAAATCAGGGAGAAGTTTGGTGTGTTTGTTGCTCTTTCTTACACAGCACGAACTTCAGTGTAAAGTTCTTGTTGTAGTCAATGATAGCTGACTTCTTGCTTATATAGAAATTAAGAAACAAGACCTTTATTTGCACAGCTTGAATTGCTGTAATATGTAATACTACTTTTAAATTTCTCCTGAGAGTATCAGACATTCCAGTAAAACCAAACCTCTGCTGCAATTCTCAAAGACTGTTAATAATTAATTTTTTTGGGTGGGGGTGCAGAAGAAGGGGTAATGCTTTTTTAAGTTGCCTGCTTTAAATGAGAAGGTGACTACTAGTTTTCTGTCAGTTTACTAGTACACTACAAATCTATTTCTTAATAGTTTAGACAGTTTATAATCTTCTGGTGACTTGAACTATGTGGCTGTTTGCTTCAGTCATTTATTCCCACTCTGTAGAATCAAGTTATTTTAGCTGTCTGGTTATGCTTTGTACAGATGGGACTTGCAGATCATTGGAGACTGAAGCACTGTGGTGTACAGGCTGTTGATAACTCTGTGGTGTTTCCTGTCTTTCAAGCTACTGGTTTAAGTTGCAAAATATAATTAATTTGAGGTGTTGTACTTCTAAATAATATTTTAGCTAAATTGGTATATTTAGCTAAATTTACAAGATGAAATATTAGATTTTACTTACGTACAGAGCTTGGCAGATTTTACCAACTGTGATACTCTACTTCTTGCATTTAAGTGGAGCCAAAGGCAGCTGACAGGCTTTGTGGAAGAGTAGTGAGTTGTGGTGCTTGAGTTTATTGTATACAAATGACTGAAGCCTGTGTTTGCAGCATTTCCTGAAGTATGCTGCTTGTAGGTCCCATTAAAGATTAACTTCTAGCAATTTTCACAAAACCTACTTGTTCTAGAAATGCTACTGCTGATGCTTTTTACTCCAGCACCGGTTATATTTGAATGCTTCACGTTGAAAGATTACAGGATTACAAACTGCACGTGAAATTATTTTTTTTTTTTTTTTGTAATGGAATTGATTGCTCAGAGGAATTTTTTTGATGCTTTTACGGCATTTCTGTTGAGCTAATATGGTCTTCATTGAACTCTGCTTGAGATGCTACAGTTAGAGAATCACAGAATGGTTTGTGTTGGAATGGACCATCTCATTCTAACCCTCTGCCATGGGACGGACACTTTCCACTACACCAGCTTGCTCAAAGCCCCATCCAGCCTGGCCTTGAACCTCCTGACTGAGAATTTGGAGTTGGTCACTCAGAGTAGGAACCATAGTTGTCTCTAAAAATTGCTTTCAGTGACTTGTCCTGCACCTGAAGGTAAACACCTCAGAAGAGGCTGTGGAAGATAACTAATTACAGAGTTTAGTCAGTGTCCAAACACTTGGGGAGTTTTCTTCAGTTACCTGTCTTGGTTTGGCTTTTAAAAGAGCAACTGAAGCAAATGGTAATTGTTGCAGAAAGTTGAGTGAACTTTTTAGCTCTTTCAACAGGTGAGGTAAGTCTTAAGGACTGTAGCATCCTTGTACTTCAGTCCTCTTCCAGGGAACATCATCTGGTTCATGAACTGAATATGGTGGGATTCCTATGAAGAGCCATATGTTTGCTTATTTTTCTATTTTTGTAAACGTTTTTTCATATGCAAATATGGTGAAATGAGGTGGGCAGGTTTAATTTTTTTTGGCTGATTTGTTCTGGTTGTAGCCTAGCTTTAATAAGCTTTTATTTCAGACTCTTACATATAAAATAAATCTTTAGTGCAGAAACTCCAGATTTAATGACAGTTTTGTGTGGGAGCTCTAATCTTGGGCTTGGCTTGCATCACTCATGCTAATTCTGCAGAACTGTACCCTTGACCTAATGAAGTAACTGATGCTCATGTGTCAGCAGCATGTGTGTCATTTCCAGTCAGTGAAGAAGGAAAGGATAGAACCACATCTCATACCTCCTTTGGTAGAATTTTTCACAGATATTTTTCGGGAATATTAATATTCAGAAATGTGTTATACCAGAAAAGTCTTCAGCAGAATTTTTGCCTGAGGTGCTTTAAGATGCTTCTGACTGTTCAGAAAGGTTTTTGTTTATTCTTATGTTCTTTTGGTTTGCCTTGGCCTCCCCAAGGGCCAGGTGCTTTCAGGACTAACCTGCACTGTACCAAGTACTGGCAAGTGGAGCATTGGGAACAGAAAACAGACTTGGGACTCCTTCCAGCATTTAGGAGAAGTGATAGCTGTGGAATTGCTCAGCTGATTTCCATGGAGGTGGAGTCTGCTGACTGTGTTTGGCACAGAAGCCTGTGGGAAGAGCTCCATGTTAACAGTGCAGTGTTTACAGTGTTAACAAAAGAGGCTGAAGGACAGTGTTCAGACTTGCAGTGGGGGTGAACTTGGATGCGGAGAGTGAAAAGCAACTTGATGTTCCTCTGGTGATTGTTTTTTTTTTCCTTCAAATGTGAGGTTCCTCTTGGAAGACAGGGAAGTATTGAAGCTGCATCTAAATGGTTGCGAAGTTAATATTACCTTTAAGGAAGTGTGGTTTTGCCAAAATTATTTTTTGTTGTTAACTGTTCCTCTGAGATCTACATCTTGCTCACGTTATTGTTCCTGACTCAAAATGTTGATACAAATGTTTTAAGTATGTCTTCTTTTTAGGGAGCTGTGGGAAGGGAAGGTTCTGTTGTGGTAAACAATTCACCTATCTTGGTTTATCACTGTACTGCCACCAAAACAGGCAGTCCTGGCCTATGCAGTACCTTCCTGTCAGTGCTGAGGATTGAACTGCTCTTCAGTGATTGAGGTCACCTGCCTGCTGTTGCAGAAAACTCATCTTTCTTTCTCTATTTTTTCTTCCAGGATTATTTTGCAGCTAATACAGTGATTGTCCAAGTAACTTGTGTCATGAAATCCAAAAATTCCTGGAGTGGTAGAGGAAGTAGGAATCCCTCAGGTGGAAGACAGAGAACATCACTACCCTTCTGTCACAGTGCTTTTGCCATGTTCAATTTAAACCATCCTGAAAGTGTACCAGTACTCTGACTCTGTGGTGTGAGTATTCTTTTCATGGTTTTGGAGCACTCATTGTGTAACAGCCTCCCTCATTAAGATAATTCTAAAGCAATACTAAGTTGCATTAAATGATGTTCTTGTTGTACAGTTGTTTTCTGTTTGAGAGACGACACAGAATTCATCTGTGTGTAGTTGTTATGTTCTTGTATTACTCTGTATTTTGCAGAGCTAATAAAAATTGCTTCAAGATTAACTTGAGAACAACTGTGTGTTGTTATCCCCAGAATGCCTGTCACTGTAGGCTGGGTACTGGCATTCTTTGCTGCTGATTCTGCTGAACATGGAAGTCGTGTTTTGGAAGAATCAGAATTGAAGCATGTGCTTCTAGACTTCACTGATGGGTTTGGTTTATGGATATTTAGACCTTAGGCACGATTAGAGCCTGTTCTGAAATGAGATACCCTGGGGTACGTGTAGTTTAACTATTGTCTTCAGCACAAACTGGTTTAGCAGATCTCCTCTCGTGTCAGTATATTACCCACTAATGTGGGCAGAGGGTTGGGGTTTGTGTTTTTTAGAGGACTGCTTTAGTTAACCAAAAGGTGTGAAAAGCATCTGTCAACACAAGAGAGTTAATTTTAGCTACTAATCTTGATAAAATTGAGGAGCTCTGATTGTTAGTTTAAAACTTGGTGACAGGATGGGAATTTCAGGTTTGCTGCACCAGAAGTACCAAAACCCCAGGATTTTAATGTCAGGTAATGATCTAGGTTTCCCCTTCACCAAGCTATTTTGTTGGTTGCATTGAATTGTTACTTAAACTGCAGTGTTGTGGGAATGAGTTGTAGAAACCAGTTCTTCTGCTCCTAAGTTACTTCTAAACTGTTTGTTTACTGTAAATGATTTAATTTTGATTAAAGGGAGGAAACAAAAATGAGATTTGCTGGGGAAAAAAACAGAGACTGACAATCAGTAGTCAGTCCTTAAATGTAAGGTATCCCTGTGTACTGCTTCAGAGTTTTCATGTTCAAAATAGTGTATTGTAGGAAACATTCTGCTAACTTTTTCAAATTCGAGGGAGTTCCTGCATGTAAGCTAAGTAAATATATCATATTGCTTCTTCTTTAATACACTGACATAAAATTATAATCTTGAAGGGTTCTTTTTCTGGAAGAACATTGAGTCATCTACAGAGGTGACCATGGGATAGTGTTTGGCAGCATATTTAGATACAGTAGGCTTAGGTATGCAACTTTTATTTTCCCTGTATTTTATTTTTAAAATATTTGGCATCAGCTGATAAATATAGTGTTAAGATCAAATACTTGTGATTTCAGAACTGTTCGACCTGCTGGCAGTGGAATCTATTGATAACACCTGGTTATTTATAGAAAAGACTGTAGTGATGTAATCTATGCATAGTTCTATATCCAATATTGACTTCATTATGTCTGAGGACAATTGTATAAACAAGGCTATAGTTGCTGGAGGTATATCACAGGAATTAATGAGATTATGGAGTTGCAGGTGTAATGGTCAGAAGAGGCTTCTGGGGGTGTCTGGTCCAACCACTCATTTAAAGCAGGGATAGAAGTAGCACTGGGTGAGATAAATCATGGCTTTGACCCCTGAAGCCATGAAAACTGCCAAGAACAGCAAAGCCATGGCCTCCGTGTGAAACCTGTGCCTGCTCTTCACCACTCTCGGAGTGAAAAAGATCATCATTGTGTCCAACCTGAATATTCTATGGTACCTTTTGTGGCCATTGCTCTTCTTTATCCTGTCTGCCAGGGCTGAGAGCATTTGTCTGCACTGTCTTTACAGCTCCCATCTTGGTGTAGCTGTACACAACTCTCAGATGGTACTAGCTTTTTGTGTGCCAGAGAAAACAGCTCCCTCTGCTTCTCCCTGTGGATGATGCCCCTGAGGCCCTTAACCACCTGGGTACCCATGGCTGGACCCTCCTTGGTTTCTCAGGCTCCTGCTGAAGTGGGGTTCCCACCTGGGCACCAGATGTGTGCAAAGTGGCCTTGCCAGTGTCTGGCCAGGCAGGGCCCTTCCCGCTGGCTCCTGCTCCCTCTGGCATTTGCCCCAATGCTGGGCCCTTTCCTGCAGGGCTGGTGCTGTGCCAGCCCTCCCCAGCCTGTGCTGGGGGATGTGGAACTCTTCTGCCCTTGGGCACAGCTTTGCTTTCCTGCCCTGGGCCTGATGAGGTTTGTTTTGGCCCCATCTTCGGGCTTATCTGTATATGTTTATGTTAGTGGAAGTGCTGCCGTTCCCTGTGTGAGCCCTCTCTTCCCTGCTCCCCTCCACTTTCTGATCCCATACCAGTTTGCTGAGGGTGTGATCTGTCCCAGCATTCTGGGTGCTGGTGAGTGTTTGGAGCTCTGGGATGGCCCCAGAGTCCTACCTGGCTGAGGTGCAGCTGGGTGTTCAGCTGTTGGTTGCAGCTGTGTGATCCAGAGATCTGGCCAGTTCTCCAGGCCAGTTTCCCTTCTGTTCATGGAGCTCAGGGCACCTCAGCTTCCAGGTGAGTCTGTGGTGGGAGACTTGTCCTGAAAGTTGTCCTGAAGTTGAAGAATGTTCTCTGGGCCATTCAACTTTCATCAGAGTCCCCCAGGAGTTGGGTACGCTCTGCCTTTGATAAATATTTGTTAACTCCGTAAGATTATCAAAATTAATTTCATCCGGACTTTTTCCATGTTCCTTCCAGAAGCTAACAGGACTCTATACTGTTGAGTTCTCAGGCACAAGAATGTGGGAAGCTCCTGTGAATGCCATGATGCTTTGGTAGGTGACAGCACTCACAGACACATGGTGTGATTCATGGGTGTCCTTTGCAGGGCCAGGTGTTGGACTTCATGATCCTGGTGGGTCCCTTCCAACTCAGCATGATTCGGAGAATCTTGGGGTAATTCTGCATAGAATACAGAAAAAAACCCAACTAATTTAGTAGCTGGTAAGCAAAATTTTTAACAGTCAGTATGAAAATCAAAAATTATTTTCATTATTTAGAAAAAAAAAAACCTACTAAAAGTTTCTTCTGTCGTCTTAAAAAAGTTATCTTGTTCATATAGTATTAGTCCAGTAATGAAGTTTTAACTCTTACGTTGTTCTAAGTAGGGAAACATAATTCAAATTTATCAGTTATACTCCTAGCAAATTTGCAAACTATGAAGGTCTATTTTAATTCTTGTTTGTTATAAATTATTGAAGGAGGTGGCTTGATTCTGGGGGAGATGGTGTTTGAGAGGCTCTGAAAGCAGTAATTTTCCAAGTCAATTTGTCAGATCTGATGTAAGATTGATTATATAATATGGAGTTAATGTTTTAAAAATGAGCTGCTTGGCCAGGGCACTGTGTCTGGTTCCAATTACTATCAGTAAATCCTGAAAGTTATTTTCTGAGAAGGACTTGGTGAAATCTGCATTTTAAATAGAGATAATCAGTATGAAAGTAGTTGAAAGGAGTTTTGTAATAGTTCATGCTGTATGGTTTTGGTTTTGTTTTTGAGATTGTTCATCCTGAAGTGGATGTCATGACTGTGCTGTTCTGGCGTGCACTGTTTCCTCTGTGGAAGCAGGATTACAAGTATGCTTAAAAGAATGGATCTCCTGGGTATTATTGCAAAACAAGTAATAGACTTTCTTTTTTTTAAAAAAAAGCCTTGTGCATTAAAACAAAGATGTTCTGTAAACCCAAGTGCTGTGTGCTTATCTGATGTTTGACTTGCATGCTTGCTAGGTTGAGCTTATTTTCTTAGAAGTAATTTTAAAAAGTGTATATGCTCTGGGAGCAAGGTTAGGATTGATACTGGTGTATAGATTGCTTCTCAGTCTCATATCCTTCAGGATTTAATTGCAGTGGAGCAGTTGAGCCCTCTTTATACAGCAGGGAAAATAGATGGTTGTGACACTGTGCTTTCAGCAGAATCTACAGGCTGAAGCAGCAGCCTCCAGACTCTGCTTTCAAAATCCAGTGTGATGATGCCAGGACTTGTCATATTTGCAACTATACTCATTTGGAAGGATTGGAATACATTCACAGAGGATTATCCTTCAAATGGGAACATTCCCTGTGGATGTCGTGGTGTGCCCTGGCCCTTACTAGCTTCTGCAGCAGTTTAGTAATTGCTGCGGACTTAGTTGTTGGACGCTGCTGTTAGCAGATTGTGCAAATGTGCCCTTGTTCAGCAAGGTAAGCAAAGGGACTTTGCTTGCAGTTCTCTACTTGTTACCTCACAGTGTTACAGAGAACTATTGTTGGCAGCTGATATCACCAGAGAATTATAATTGCAAATGTGAGTGAAAAGTCATTAAGTGAAGGAGTGTGCTAAATTTGTCATTGATTGGAGTCTGCAACACCAGACTCAATTGATACCCACTCAAAAGAACCCCCAAACAACTGACAACCTACTTAACAAATGACATATTTATATATAGATTTTTTGGTTTCTGTTCTTTTAGGGAGGTTTTTCCATCCATGCTCAGCCATGTTTGAGTCAGCAGGTGTGGAGGACTTCAGTAGTGAACTTACTACAAATAATTCAATCTTTACCATTCCTGGTATTTAGATTATTTTTTAGAGGACACTGCAATGAACATCTATTAAGTGTATTCTTCATTTCTATTTCTTGTCAAGTTTAAGGTTGTTTTTTGTCCTTGAGCTTCTGTCTTCCACTCTCTTAGAGCAATCAGATCACTGGTAAGAACTTTTTTCTATGTTTTCAGATTGGAGGATCTTCTGAATCTTATGCTTTAAAAATGCCTTTAAAATGAAAGAGCCCAGTTTTTACAGGCAGTTTTGTCATCTCAGATCAGCGAGATTGGTTACCTTGGAAGAAGAAAAGACAGACTGTGGACCCATATTAGGAGTTGGAAGACTCTTCAGGATAACATGGAGATATATCATGTAGAGGGAGCTGGAAATTCTTAGTGATTTGTTTTAATAGTTTATTATTAAATACCTGCAAGAATCTGTCCCACATATGAGCAATCTAGTTTCCCTGTAGATCTTTACCAGGAATGAGGCAAAAATTCCTTTTCTGTAAGAGGGACCAAAAGAGGTAAATAGCTGAAACTATGAAATTAGATCTATGCTATGGGTAGCAGTAATGAGTTATAATGTTAAACCTACTGAGGTTGAGTAATCAAAATTTCTTGCTGACACTGAGGAAGGAATACTTCAATGGAAACTTGAGGGAAAGGATAGAATCTTTATGTGAAATCTGGCCTAATACATTAATAGTATTCCTGTTTCTCCTAATTTTGTAGTTCTTGTTGTTCAGGTTTCTCTTGTGCATTGGGATGAGGCTGTCCTGCTGGAAAAGTTTAAAATCTAGAAAGTGAAAATAACAGTGCATGTTGCGCTATGTCCCATAGCAATATAAACTGCTGGAAGACTGTGTACTGAGGAAGAGAAATACAAGTAGAGGTGGTAATACTCTTTCTTTTTTCTGTTCTTGTTGCAGGTTAACCTACTGGTTGGAACTTTGAGGGTAATTCATTATGATAACTTTTTAGTGGGGTAGATGAGTTTTAATTTTTTTAGCTCATCTTGGAAGCAAAATAACCTTGAATTAGCCACTTCCTATCTCCTGTGGTGGCTGTGTAGATTACCAGTTACTGCAGAACTTTCCTGAAATAAAGACTTAATTTGCCTGAATAACATCTTGGTTAGGGTACTCCACCCAATGAAGAGCCAAGATGCTATTCCATAAATAAACATATGGTTTCTTTAGGCTGAGCTGCTCAGCCAGAGGAATATGAGACTCTGGTGGTGAAGAAAGGGATATCTAACTGCTGCCATCATTCTTAGGCAGAGCAGACTAAATTTGACTTTTTTGAACTTTGTTCAGACTGAGATGTGAGGCAGTCTTGAATCAGGATCTGAACTTTATTTTGGCTCACACCATTATCCTTTTTCAGTAATTTGTCCTCCTCAGAACTCCTTTTGTCAGAAAAAAATAATTACTTTACCACACAGACTTCCGGTTGTTTGTTTTTCTGAACTAATTACATATGGTGTATGCATCCAGCCCTCACTGAAATTCCATCTGAGATGTGCTAGTAACATTCTACTTTTATGCTTTCACGTATTTTTAAAACAAAAAGGCACTTTTTTTCCTCTTTCTTTACAATTGGTAACGTTAAGTTCAATCTCTACCATTGTGTTAGAATTCGTGTCCAGGTTTAAAAGGTTTCTCCCTCTTGTGCTGAATTTGTCAGTTGCACTGTGTAAGTGTTAGTGATCAAAAGAAGCTGAATGTGTTTTTTATCTAAAAATACATGGGAAATGCAGTGTTAAAACTACTTGTGTACACTTCCTACTTCACTGTAACTCCTCATGATGGGTATTGTTAACTTGCAGTGCTAAAGTGAACTCTGTGTGGGTGTCAGAAGTTCACTGCAGTTCACAGTGGAAGCTCTTGATTTCGACTGTGAAGTTCTTCCTAGTGTATTCCAATTTGTGTGCAGTTCAAGGATCCCTTTAATAGTTAAGTTTTAATGTTTAATTCTCAGTTCTCTTCTGGTCAATATTCATGACTTAAAAAAAAACCTCATAGCAACAGTGAACATCTGTCTGCCTCTGTCATTTCTCATTACTCTCTGCTTGCATCAGGCATCTGAGGCTAAATTGCTTTGACTGACAGATGGACTGACTGACAAGATCTGGCTCCAAACACTCATACACATGAGCATACACACACAGGCTCCTTGGGCTCCATTTACGGTTCACTATTTTTACGTGGCAACTGAGGTCCCAAATACAGTGAGTTTCAGTGCTGATGCTGGTTGTAGACTGAGGAAGTCTTATGATGTGGGGGAGAGAAGGAGAAAGCTTTTTGTGTTTGCCTCCTCAGCTTCTTCCTTTCTTCCTTTCTCCTCCCTCCTGTCTTACTGGACTTTTTGCTCAGGCGCTCATGAAAGGTGCAGTGGAAGTTAGGTGTGACTGGTAAATTAATGATGGAGGCTTGGGAAAACTGCAGTAAGTCTTGATGATCTGCATGGCTTTGATTTGGAATTGGTGAAGGAACACAAAGAGTATTGTAATGGTGTCTCTTTTAAATCCTGACTTTTTCATGAGGGAAATCCCATGAGGGTTTTTTTCAAGTCAGGCATATTGACCAGTAGAGAATTGAGAATTAAACATTAAATCCTAACTATTAAAGGGATTCTTGAACTGCACACAAATCTAAATACAGTAGGAAGAACTTCACAATGGAAGTCAACTGCCAGCATCCAAAATTTTCTGGTAGTTAAATAAGGAACTTTTTTTAGTTGTTGTTATTCTGGAGTATTGACAGCTGAAGAACAGTTCCTAGGCAGGTACTTAACATTGCTTTTAATAACAAAGAGGTAAATTTCAGGTGTCAGAAGGACTTCATGTAGTATTAAAGATCTGCGTCATTCCATGTGTACTCTATGTGTGGAGTTAGGAGAGGACTTCACACTTCAAAGAATGGTATCTTTTATTACCATTCTCAAAAAAAAAGTCAAAAGCATTTAATGGAAGCTAGCCAGTGTTCTTCAGCTTGTGGTGACATTAGAATAAATCCTGGTTGTTTCCAGAGCTTTTAATCTTTGTACCATTAAGGAAGATATATTTTTGTTTGAAAAGAAGAAAGTGGTTGGGAAAATATCTGAAGATGCTTCTTAATGAATGTATGGCTTCAGTTTTAATTGAACTTTTCTAGAAATTGGTGTCTTTCAAGCATGTAGTTGTACTGTCACCTGTAATGCCTCTACCTTTTTTAACACTGCATTTGGAAATGAAAATTTTAACTCCTTTTATACAAATATAATTTGTAAGATGTTATGCAACTATTTGTAGTTGATAGTGAATTCAATAAGGCAGCAAGAGATGTCATTGTCATATAGATTGGCAATTTTGTGATGATGTACATGGTAAAACACAACAAGGTTGTGGAGAGTTTGTTCTCTTTGGGCAGGTGACATTGTAGTAACCTTCATTTTTCCTTAAGAAGTGTTAAAGGAAAGCAGCCAAAGAAATGGCTCATTGCAACTTAATGCTCAGCAGCCTAATTAGTCAAATACCATGTGCCTACCTCTGCATGAAATAGCCTATTTCTTTCCAATGTAAGATAGGAATTTTCAGTTTTGGAACAGCCTGAAGAGGCCTTTGTTGCAAATGACCACTGGCTTTTTAGTTATTTATTCTCAAAAATAATGAAGGTCAGCATGGTATCCATAGTGACTGCATGCCGCTTCCTCGTTAATCTTGGCATGCTGCTATAATAACGAAATTCACTTACTAGTAACAACTTCTCATGTTGCAGAGGGAAACCTTTCTTTGAAAACTGGATGTAATTGGCTTTCTGTAACTGGAGAAGTCTTGAATACTGTAGTTTTTCTTCAGTTTTAAACTCCTTGCCATAATTTCTGGTTGTATGAGTTGCTGTGGAGGTCTAAATAGAGAACAAGCAACCTTAAATTGCTGAAGTTTACGTATAATCTGGCACTGGAAAACTTGAGACTTGAAAAATTATTTTCATTTGGAAGTGATAAGGACTGCTAAATGGGGAATGTATCATTCTGCTTGCAGCTCTGTTAGTGGGAGGAAGGCATTCTGCTATAAACTACAAAATTAAGGCTTCTAAGAAGTATGTGAATATGATCAAGCCAGAATGGTTGAATGCTCCCATTTCCATGGTGTGAAATCGGAGCATCAGGAGAAAGTGCAACAACTAACTGGGTGAAATGCTTTTAGTAAATTACTTTGGTGTAATGTACACTATTTCCTCTCTGAGTATTATACAGTGTAAATACTAAATTTTAATATTATAAAGGTTATTTTAATTTAGAGAAAATACTGTTGCAGAACTGAATGCATGTCTTGTGGGAGTTTTGACAGAAACTCGAAGATGGGGAGTGAAATGGTTCTATCCTCAGGCTGCTTTTCCTCTTACCCCATCCCTCTCCTTTAATGCTTACCCAAAGAGAGTGGGTTTGATTTGAGTTTATTTTAATCGATTGTAGTAGAGCTTTAAAACTAATCAGGCAGGATTCTGACCTTGAGGGTAAATATTTTCAGAATTTTGTCAAGTTTCTGTTTCTGGTATTTCTTCATTATGAACATGGCTTATTTTTGCTTCTGTCTTTAATTTTGCGTAGAAATGTATTTAAAAACATAAATATTTATGAGAGGATGGTACTTTTCAAAATTTATGGGAAAGTTCAAAGTGGAAGTTGGTTTTTGAGAGCTCCAGGAATGAGCCTATAGTGAAGTAAAGTCAATGTATCTTTAAAATAATAATTATTTTATGTTACTTTAAATGTATAAATGAATTATATATTTATAAATAAATATAAAATAATACATAAATAAGAATTAATCTACTTGAACCTAAAGACGTCTTAAAATGTATATTGAAATTGATAATTTTTCATCTATTTATTACATTTAGAAATATTAATGTAAGTTGTGCATGAATCTAAAACTGTACTTTTGCTACTGAATGTAAAAATGTGTTTTCTTCAATATTAGCTGCACAGTAATTGGCTGGAATGCTACAGAAGTTTCTCTTAAATCCTTTCTTTTTTTATTTCCCTCTTCTAGAGGTGACCAGCTGCTCTGCACCAAGGCCTTCGCAGTGATGTATCGTAGTCTGTTGCTGTAAACATCCCCGACTGGAAGCTGTACCAGCTCCAGCTTTCAGTCAGATGTTTGCTGCACCTGGCTATGCTTGGACAACAGCAGAAGGAGAAGTTGTCATGAACACATGTGCATTTATATTTGTCAAGCAGCGTTTCTATAGACAGAGATGAATTGCCTCCCCATGAATCATCCTGGCTGGTAGGTGTGATCTCCTGAAATCTAGTCTGAAATGAAGATCCAAAGCTGGTGCATGAATTGCTCAAAGTTAACTTTGCTGCTTTGTGGTATGAACTACAGGATTAGGTTTCCTTGGAATGACAAGTGGTGGTAAACTTCTACAGTTACCCATGAACCCTTCATTGCTTTATCAATTGTCTGTTTTAGCAGCTTCTGTTACTTAGGGGTGTGAAGACAAATTATTATCAATGCTGGCAAATACTTAGCAGGCCTCTGTATATATCTGTTGTGCATTGTTTTTTGTTGTTTTCTCTGAAATTCTGTATTCTGAGTCCCCTTGTGAGAAGGTTATGCTACTAACTGTTTGTTAGCTGGGCATAACCCAAGACCAAAACAAAGGTTAAAAACACATTGCCTAGTCTGTTTTTGCTGTTCTCCCAATCCACAGTGTATGTCCCTGTCTGTGGTGTGCTTTGTGCTGCCCCCACTATGGTTTGCTTTTAATGCCAATAACAACTTTTGAAAGTATTCCTTCAGATGTAAGTCTTCACTGGTTCAGTTCCTGTACAACTTAAAACAGTCATGTCATCAGGAACAGTATCTGCAGAATGGCTTCAGCTTTCCACTTTTCTCCAGTGGGATCTGCATGTGCTGTTGCCTGGATCTTGCCTGGGATTTCTTTCCTTCTTTGTTTCACTCTAGTCTTCTATTTCTAAAGGGATGGCCAATGAGAGTAACTGCTTCTAATACAAAAAATATTCTTCCAATAATTTGAAATATCTTTCCAATAATTTAGTTCTCCATTCTTTTGCCTCCCAAAATGTTGTTGTTTTTTTTTTCATTGCGTAACACTTAAATGAAAGGCTTCATAAGTGGTATTAAATACCTAGTAAACCTAGGTATTTATTTGTTCAGCTTCACTATAGTGGTTCTGTAAAAGATGGTTATGACCAAAAATACAGATACTTTTAAAAAGTAAAATATTTTCTCCTTAACTTATCAGAATTAGAAGTAGGAGGATTTCTTAGTCCTGGGAAAGCTGGACTAATAAGCATTGGAAAGGTGATGATTTTGAAACTGTCAGTGAATGACCAAAGGTGAACTAAGGACAGCTATTTTTCTCTGATGGTCCCATTGCTGTAACCATTTTGTTTCTTACCGTATGTTCTGTCTGGTGACATAGGAACGTGTGTGGTGATAGAAGGTTGTGACCTTATTTATTAATCTAATTCATTGCTAGCACCTCTACAAAGATTTTTAAAGGAACTTGCACACCTAATACAACCTCAGTTAAAATTGATTTTTTAAAAATAACTGTCTGTTTCGTTTGATAAATCATGGCTGTATATTTATAAAAAGGACTTTGATGCAGAAACTACAGAGCTTGATTTGTTAAAAAAAAAAATGCTGGTAGTTGTTTTCCAAGCTTGCTTTGCTGTAAATATTTAGCATTTCTTAGTTCTAGGTAGTATTTGGACTTAGAAGGAAGGAAGTGTTTTTTGTTAACAAACTTCTTTGTTCAAAGTAAATGTCTTATAATTAATCTAGTGTTCATCTTGGTTAATGCTTCTTAGCCATTCCACATGCCAGATAAGTGCTGCCTTTTTTTTTAAAGCTTAGTTTGCGTGCAGTTTGTCAGTCCAGTCTTGTGGAATTGAACTTTTGCATACCTTCATATTGTACTGGTGTCTAATCCATGTATTCAAACAGCTGTCACATGTCAGCACATGAAAATAACTTGAAGTTGCTTGTAACTACAGGAAATAAATAAATTTAAAAATCCATACTGTACTTTCATTTGAGGTTTGTTTTTTTTTTTTTTGCCAAATGTTTGAAATGAAAGGATCTACTCTTTATTCATGAAATACCAAGTCCTGATCCTGACATGTCTCAAACGTGGCTGTTGTTTGCAGCTGAAGAAAGCGAGTGTTGTAGTGTTGTCCAAATGCATATTTATGTCATAATCCCAGGTGAGCTTGCAGTACTGGGATATCTGGGAAGGGGTGATGGGGATTTGGCATCATGTCTGTGCAGTTCTGGTGGGGATGAGGAGTTGAAGCGACTGTTGCAGAATAAGGTAGGACAGCCTCACAAACACAGCAGTGAAGTTTGGGAACACAAGAGGCAGGTTTGGCAAGTCAGCCTGATGCCCAGCAAGCAAATGACCTCATCTTGTTCATGTGAAGCCAGTGACCATGGCTTGTGTGACATGGATCAGTTCCTGGTGTTTTGCAGCAGAGGGAGATAACTGAATGAAAACCAGGTTGAGGATCCAGAGTGACACAGTGGCCACACAGCTACTGCTTTTCGTGGGTGGCATTAGTTGTATGTGCAGGTGCAAGGTACAGCTGCCTTTGGTTGTAAAAGCTTGTGATTAATACCAAGGTTGACCCTTGCTGAGCAGGTGGAGTGTGGAGTGTCTGTGAAGTCCAGTGTTTGGCTTGCCTGTGGTGTTCCTCAGCACTTTATGTGACCACTTATGAGCAATACCCCAAAGTCCTTGGTGACTTTGCACTGGCCTGGTCGAGCACTGTCTTCCCTTGCTCAGAACTCACAGGTGTGTTCAGAAGACTTGCTTGAGCTCATGTTCTCCTTCATACAAAGAACAACTGTTAAAACATTTGGAGGGCTGCCTCCCTCCTCTATACATGAAATAATCTGCGTCTGTGATTCCTTTTACCCAGTAAAGCTGCAGACACCTGTTCAGAGAAGAGCTTGGAGAAGGCTGAGGCTTGGCCTCTTGACTGATTGGGTTCATCAAAATTTTCTCTTCCTGCACTGCTGAGGTCTTGTTTGTTTAAGACTGGACATCAAATTAAACACACCTGTAAAATACAAGATAAGATGCTGAAACTGAGTGTTTGCTCTTTTGCTATTATAATGACTCATATTTCTGAGTAGCTGAAACTGGAGGTGAAAATAAGAACGAAAATAGTTGAAATAGTAGAAGTGCCTTAAAGTTCTAGAGGAGAAATGGGATTTAAGAACATAAAAATAATATGTACAAGCGTTCCAACAAATGCTGTAAAATTTAGTACACTAAGGAAACTCCAGGAATATAAACAAAGGGTTGTTTTTGCATAGAATTTGAGATGGACATTTCTGAGGACTCCCAGTTTGTACCACTCCATAATCTCCCAGATATATTTTAGAGTTGAGTTTCAGTTTTAAAAATTGTTTGGGATTTCTAGAAGGTGCCTGCACTGAATATCAAGGGCTTCGTCAGGTAAGTGCAATTGCATGCTTTTCTACAGAGGCTGTGAGAGAGAAACATTTTTGCTTTTGGACCTCTACAACATCAGGGACTGTCCATGGATATTACTGTTTCTGATATTCAGAAGATTTAATGTTAAAATGCATGGATTGACGTCATAATGTTACTGAAGATTAATAAGAGTTGCATATACTGTATAAGTGGTACAAATGCACCAAAGTATGTCTGTGCAGATTTATTTTTTGACATCTTGAAAGGCACTGCTGTATTTATATAGTTCAGCTGATTTTTAGTTCCTGTAAACATCCTACACTCAGCTATAACAAGAGGTGGGGCTGGGGGGTGGATGTTTACTTCAACTGACTTCAAAAGGCAGCTTTCCTTAATGACCAAGTGACATTGGCAAGCAGGGAGTCCTATTTTTCAGTATATTTAGTATTGTAAGCACTAATTTCTTTGGAAGGAGTATGTATTTCTAGAATCTCTTCATGCTTAAATTATGATTCTGGCTGTATAAAGGCCTAAATGTTTGTTGGTAACAGGGTTTATCTGATGGGATCTATATCTTTCTAATTGCAAGTAAACTGTGACAATATATCTTTGCTTGAAAAGCAACATCTCATACCCTGATGACAGAAATTATCTGAAACCTTATATTGAATGTTCAGTTCTCAGATCCAGCAGTGATTTATTGCCTATTATCTACTCAATCATTGTCGAAAGAGGAATAGATTTACAGGGTACTGCAAAAACAATTCCCAAACCAAGTGATCATTAAAGTAGTAAAACTACTAAGCTTTAACAATTTCTGTTGCCCTTTATATCTTAAAAAATGACAAATACCTTTGACAGGGGAAATCTGCATAGGAGAAAAAAGAAGACAAGAATCTCTTGTTTTCCTAGTAGCTCTTCAATCATGTCTTAGAATCACATTCCTACTGCTGGATGTGTTGTTAAATGAAGTATGGCTTTAGCATTGGGCATTATTAAATACCAAGAAATTTTTAAAAACTTAAATATTTTTATTCAAATGGAAGAATGGGGGGCATAGAATTCCTTATCTTTATAAAGCATAAACTGGCTTCTTGAGGATCACTTTTACAATCTGGTATTCTTGTTAAAATTTGAAAGGCTCAGACTCTAAAATGTAATATATTTTACTTATAAGGCCAAATACATTATAAAAATTAGTGAGAGGGTTTTTCCTCATTTAAATTCACACACATGAGCCCCATTTTGCTATAATTGAACTTTTTGTTGTGCTTTTATTTTTGCTTAGAAACTGAGGAGGTCTTTTTGATATGTAGGAGTCCTTGTGGGCAGGTGTTATGCAATATATGGTACTAGAGGCTAGTGCATGGAAAAGACCACATCAAGTTCTGTATCTGAAAATCACCCGTGTCTGTGTGAACGCTGCAGTGCAACCATATGTCAAATGGGGCTCATGTGCACTTCTGCATGTACAAAACTGTTCTTTTAGATTTTTATTCAGTGCATCTGTTTAACTGGTGCAAAACACGGATCCCCAGCTGAGATGAACTAGGGATTCATATTGAAGTATGAGGGATGCAAGCTCTCCTCCTCAGGAGAGATATAATTAAAAACATTGAAAGGTTATCTCCTGAAAGAATCTGCATGTCTGTCTATTCTATTCCATTACCCAGAATCAGGTGCCTCATGGTGTCCCTGACTCTGCCTGAGAGAACTTCTCTCAAGTTCTGCTGTCTTTGCTTCACCCATTCTGCCGTGGGTTGCCATGCTGTGGGAATGCCAGGTTTTGACAGCTGTGCTGAAGCATGAGGGGAGTGCCAAGACAGGATTTCCCTGTGAGGCTGTAACATCTTGCAGCTTTGCTGCCACTTGTTATGTGATGGTGAATGTTGATGCACAGTCTTGACCCATCCCACTGTGATTCCTGCCCTTGCTCACAGGAAGGAACACACTCTGTAATTAGCACAGCTCTCTGGTGTCACGGGGAACAGTGAAATGCTCTCGCTGTCCTTCCTCAGACTGGACCCATGCCCTCACTTGGTGTATTGTGTGCACCACAAGCTCATGGAGCCGTGCCATAGTGCCATGACGAAAAAAGAAAAAAAACCAGGTTGATGGCAAGAAGGAATCTTCAAATCAACAGTTACTGCCAACCAAAATGTCTAAGATGCATCTTTTCAGCCAGTACCTCTATGTGGAGCTAATTTTTTTGGTAGCATGGACAATGAGTAAACAATCTTAGCAGATCAGATGTGGAGGCATATTTGATGTTTCAGTAGGGTTTTTTTTAATGCATTTGAAACCTAGAATTCACATTGCAGAAACTCAAGTATGATCCAACTAGACATTTACTGTTGTTTCATTAAAGAACAATTCCAACTACTTTTGATGCAGCCCTTGAAAACTTATTAAGAGTAAAATGTAAATATAGTAAACCAATGAACCCATTGGAGCTTTAATTAATGTAAGTATTTGAATAGTTGGGGTTTTCAAGAGTTTTGAGTTCTTTGTGGTTCCAGGTTTGGGGATTTTGTTTAGCTACTCCTTGGTTACGTAGGCAGTAGGTTATAATTATACTGTATCAAACGACTTCAAATAGTTTGGCTTCTCGTATGGGAGAAAACACTAAAGAATGTCAGGACCAGTATTTTTGGGAGCAGGCGGGGGGAAGGGGTTGTTGGTTTTTGTTTTTTTTTTAAGTCAGGATTTGATAGGAGAATGACTACTGTGCCTGTGTGCACCCTTCCATGTGCCTGGCTGCACTTGTGAGTCTTGTGAGTGCTGACTTGTTTTCTATTCTGTGAAAATCTTCATTTGAGAAGCAGACAGACTGATTCTGGTACTGTTCCTCCTCGTTGAGGTAATGTTTGGCATTCTGGTTTGTGCTAAACTAAAACTAAACTTCTAGAATATGTGTTCAAGGATTCCAAGCATAAAATAACTGCAGAATTTGAAACTATGTTTTAAATAGTATAGTTTTTCTTCCATTTCATTCGTGCTTTTTAGATAAACAGTGATAATCCCATAGTGCTAGTGATGGCCTAAACCAAAATTGGATAAATATTTCGGGCAAAGATAGAGTGTGAATGATTTAGAAGATTGTCTGGAAGTTTTTTATAGATATGACATCAATGGTAAGTCAACAGTCAAAAATTAAATTTCTCTTGAAAAACACAGAGGCGTAGTTATTTTATGTGGATTTTTTCACGTGTGTTTTGAAAATACACATTTATTTATATGTTTGATTATTCCTGGGTTTGTCTTCTGATAAAAATACAAGTATTTCAATAGATGTTCATTGATATTTGCTTTACTTGTCTGTTGTGTTCACTAAGACACTTCCAAAATTCAGCTCGCATCCTTTTAACCAGCTATGCCAGTTCTGACCAGCTTAATTCATGTTTTATAGAGGTTCTGTGTCTGGGGAGAGTACAGACAAAGTTAAAACTCATTAAAACTTGAACTTAAACCATTATTTTATAGTAGGAGAGTATAAGTAGTGAAGGTCTTACCTCTGGCACTGGATTTTCTCTTTCTGTTAAGGAGCAGCAGATCCCTCACTTGTCCCCCTTTGCAGCCAAGGAAAGCCTGATCCATGGAACAGTGCATGGACCCTGGAAGTGGAACGAAGGAACTGCAGTCTATGTCAGTCAGAATTGTTTGTTGTCTGATAACATCACTGTCTCAGCAGGGAAGTCATTTCCTGTAAACAATATGGCTTTATCTGAAAAATCTGGCATTTTAATAAAGTGAAAAATTATTTTTCCAAGCTTCACACAAGCCTTATCTTTGTCTGACAGGAAAAAGGAAAGCAGCAGGGATGAAAGATGCTTTGTGAACTGAGCTCTGTTTACTTAAGGCTATGGAAAAAAGCATATATGTTAAGTGCATAGATTAATGCATTTTTTTAATAAACACATTTCCCCACATATTATTAAATTAGTTGAATTGACTAACTACCATCTAGTGGAAAATGAGATCTGTTAACCATCTTCTTCTGGAGCTGTTTCACACTTATTCTAAGGAGTTTATAAGATAGCAAATCTCTACCCTGGATCACAGTCCAGTGTTGGCAGTCCACAGAAGCTTTTTAACTGTGTGTGGTGTCCCACTAGACATGAAGTCTTGTTCATCCTATGAACTGCCTGCCATAGCTACTGAGGGCTGCTTCCTGGCTGTAATGGAGACATAACACACCCAAGATTTCCACTGTCACAGCTACTCTGGTTCTCCAGGCAGAGGCACTTCTTGGATGCATCCCACAGCAAGGGGTTGACATTGGTCTGTCTCTGTCAGCTGGAGACACCAGCTTTGTACCTTCAGAGAAGTGTTAATGAAATCTGGCTTCTGACCCATTCCTGCTTAAATTAGTCTCAGAAAAAAGCTGGTGTTATAGGATAGAGGCAGGAAGGCAAGATGCAAACTCGATCAAAAGATGGAATCTTTGAGGGGCAAAGGAAAGGGAAGATAATTTAGTAGTGTTTTCAGATCAGAGGAACTAGTATGTATGTTGGTTCTATCTGTTCTGCAGGAATTTGAACAGTGATGTCACATCTCATAATAACATAAATGTATTTATGTGTTTAGCTCAGGCATCCTCACATTACAAAACTTAGTGAAAACTAAGTTAAGAAGTTATGAGGAATCTCTTCTGTGTTCTTTATGCTATGATGCTTCTTGGCCAACTAAATTGATAGGTGTTTTGTAGGTTTTTGAAGCACACATTTCCCCGATTTCACCTTTCTGAACTTTTTGGAGTTTTTGCTATATAAATAAAGTTTTTCCTATTTGGAATAAGTGAATTCAGGAAATGGAAAATTTAGCCATTTCACATGCTTAGTAGCAGAAAACAAATATTTAAATAATCTTGGATGATATTTCATGGTAAGAGTAAAGCTTTTGATACAGTTTTTCATTTTTTTAATACTAGAAAAACCAATTGCATGTTGAACAATCAGAAATAATTACCATAAAGATGTTCATCTTAAAACTGTTTTTTCTATTTATTTAGACTTTTAAGGTATTGTACCATAAAAATAGATAGATAGATAGATAGATAGTTAGTAGTGGTAAGAACAATCAAGATCTAGTGAAGTTTTTCATACGGCAATGCTGATAAGAATGTTTGCTTATTAATGCTTCAACTGGTAAGGCAGTAGTTAATACTGTGAGATGCAGAATGAAGGCTGCAATTCTGTCCATCAAAAACATCCTTTTTGATGTAGGTGCTGTTTTAATTGAACATCCATGTGTGCTGCTGTGTGACAGTGGCCATGTGGAAGCTTGTACTGTGCCAGGCTCTGACCATTCACTGGCAGCTCTGGTTCTAGACTCTTGCAGACATGGCCTGCATGCATGGAAACCACAAGGGATGTGAAGGTTCTGCTGGTCCTTGGCTGGATGTCCTCCACTGTATCCAGATGGGATATTGGGAAATCCTAGAATACCAAACTTCCCTGAATTTTTGTTTGAGCTGCAGCATCTGCTAGAAAGATAGGTAAGTAAGGCCACACTAAAGTAACAACTTCCAAGGGCTTGATCTCAATGACAGCTCACATCTGTTAATTATATTTGATGGTTGTTTTTATGGCAGAGTAGTGCTGCTGATGTGGGACTGTGTAATCTGTCTAAAATTGTTTTGACTGAAGGTCAGATTCTGGCTCCATTAAATTCCATAACATCTGAGTGACTTCACTGATTTCTAAGGTGGTTTTTTTTTTCTGGCTTTCATTAATATGAATGAGATTATAAACAGGCTTCAGTTGCGGCTCAGAATATATCAGGAGGTAATAAGTATGAGCAAATGTAAAAAGTCATAAAGCACGTGAAGTGTCCACAATACGTACATGAGTTTAATCAGAAATGAGTTTTGCAAAATTGACAGCTGAGCTATGACAGGGATGAGTAATTTCTCAGCAGAGTTTCCTTGTATGAACATAAAACCAGAACTCATATAGTTTTACTGGATGTTTAAGTAGTGGTGTCTGTGTTATAAAAATAACCAAACCCAAACCCTTGCCATGGTGTACTAACGAAAGGAGACTGAGCAGATGGTTTTTAGAGACTGCACTTCACATGTTATGCAACTGTGCTGTTCTTCCAGACAAAGAGAAGTGAAGCAGAAGGAAGTCTAGCTAAACCTTTAATGCTTAAACTTTCACTCATTGTTAGCACAGAAAATGACTGGAGGAAGCTCAAAAGATAGAGTATTCAGGTGTGCAAGCTACAAAATTTATTTGCTTTTACCCTCCAATTTGAACAATTATCTCATTAGAGCAGTGGAGTTGCAGATTAGGCATACTCAACATGTTTTTATCAACGAGGAAGGGAAAAGGAATAATAAATTGTTCTTGAATGAGGAAAAACCTTGTTGCATGGCCAAGAGAACAATGCCAGACAGAATACAGAATTGCTTGGGTTTGAGATACTGCCCAATGAAACCTGAAGATGCAAGCTTACACTGGAGGAGTAATAAAAAAAGAAATTCAAACAGCTTATTCCAATTAAGGAGTATAACTGTAGCCTATGTCAGCCCTAGTAAATGGTATTTAGAGAAGTAAAGTCACCTTCTCTTACACAGACTGCCTGTAGACTACACAATTCAATGTTGTTGTCATCACATTTCACTAGTGGGAGTATTAAAAAGATGAGCAGTGTTAGTGATTTTTAGGAAAACTCTAAAACTGTAAATGTTCCTTAAAACATTTTGTGGTGTAATCTCTATACTACTTTCAAAATTCCTCAGTAGGAGAGAGGGGAAGGAGGGGTTGGTTTAAATACCCACAAACACTGTGCAGTGCATGTGTTTTCCTCCTTGTAAGGAGCAAAGAATGAATAGGTGGTGACTGAACTTTTTGTCAGTCAAGCAATTACTCTGAAAAAGGACATAATTACAGCTTTTCCCTGTTAATGGATTTTTATTCTATCATCACTATTTATTATGTCAAAGAGGGAAGTATCAGGCTGTGGTAATTGTGGGAGATGCAAAGACTAATCAATGGTATCAATATGATGCAGATCCCTTAGGTTTTTTTCATAAGTAGGAATGTGCTCCTTTAGAGTCTTGTTTATATGGTCACAGTGGTCCCATCAGCCTCCTCCTATAGTCACTGGGGAATTCTGGATGCTTCTGGGACTCTCTGGAAGCCATAGGCAGACATGCCTAGATCATGGCATCACAGAAGGGTTTGGGTTGAAAGGGACCTTAAAGGTCATCTAGTTACAAGCCTCCTGTTTTTATCCATCCATCCATCCATCCAATCCAATCCAATCCATGGCTCTTCAATTTGGAGACAAGGATGTTGTGTGGGACAGTCTCACATGCTTTCCATAAGTCCAGATAAATTATGTCAGATTCTCATCTGAAGACAACCATAATGAGCTGATGGTTCTCATTTTTCTGGGAGGGAACTTAAGGTATGAAGTATTTAATGACATGATAAGCTTGCAGAAAATTGATGAAGATTGAATATTGTATAGCAGTCTGCTGAAGGCAAACATGATGCAATGTCTAATCAAATTACCATCATACAAGTCATGGAGGAACTGTCAGATTTGTATCGTTTGGGCATATCATGGTTGTCAAATTCCTCCCGTAGAGTTAATAAATCAAACCCAGCATTACTGGTGCTGTTTTTCCTTTCTGTTCCACTATCCTATAAATAGCTCCCTTTTCCATGAGAGCAGTGGCAACTCTCCCAGCAGGAATACGATAACAAAGATGTCTATCTTCTACACCTCTCTTTGTGCCTTTTTCAGTACCACTTAGTGGTGTGGAGAATATGCTATTTGTACTATGAATTTACCTTTTTTATTTGGTGTGTATATATATTTCCTCTTGCCCTGAATTGTAAGTAAAGAGAATGAAATCAGGATACTGTTTGGATATTGTGCTGCACTTTTTATACAAAATCATAAATGTAAATAATCTTCTGTTTTGACAGTGCTACATTTTGAAAAGCTTAAGGCAAAGTTGGCTTTTTCACATGCATTTCTATCTCAGTCCAGCTGCACAGTGTTCATTTTGTACTAGACTGAAGAAACAGCACATAATAGCATTTCTTGGCTTTCATTTTTCTAATATAACTTCTTGTCTTATGGGTCCCTGTGTAAGAAAACAACCCTCAATCCAAAAGCACTTAAAAGAACAAGGAAAACTGCCATTTAAACCTGCACAGTGTTCCAGCCTGTGCTGCTGTCTCCAGCTAGTCTGACATCACCTACCAAAGGAAAAGCATGCTGTACAGTTGTAATAGGATTAAACAGTATAAACCTGCAAGCAGCATATTTCTGAGTCCTGCAGTGACTATATTGCTACACTGAGAAAACTAGAATGTTTACCAGAAGCATTTTCAGTATGTATATATATTTCTGAAGTTATTTATAATTGTTGCTTTTCTCTCAGGCCTGCAGGAGATAATTTTAAAATTAACTGTGCAGTGTAATCAGTATCAGTAGACTATACAATCCTGAGATGTCAAGAGTTATGATAAGCCTCATACTAAGTTGTGGAGAGATTTGTAACTGTGCAGTTTGCACTGCCCCATTTTTGTTAGCATTTTCATTATAAAGTTGTTACTGGAAGCATAAAGTTAATGTTCTGTAACAAGAAAACAGCAATTACGCAGTCCTAAACAAGAACTCAACATTAACCATGGCAGATAAAAATAACAAGCAGATACAGTTACTGCAGACAGATAATGTTGAAAAAAAGAGTAGCATTTACAGGAAGGCAATGGCAACTTTTCTTCCTTAAGCACAAAGCTGGTTGCCAAACAACCCCCTATAATTTCTGAGAATGCATCTTTGCATTTGCGAGTAGAACTTCCAAAAGTGCAGAGCATAAGCTCAAATTGTTTTCCCTTTGAAATCAATGAGAAAATAAAAATGTGATAAAAATATATGTGCTCATTAACTTAAAAAAATTCTCTGAAACCTGTGTAGCTTTTGAGAATGCTCTCTTCTGTGTCCTCACCCAGAATCTCTATTAAATGGATACTGTTGATTACCTCCACAGCTGTAAATACTGCTCAAGTTTTGCCTTAGTGGAAAAACAGTTTATAAAACCCAGGAAGAACTGGTTAATTACTTCAAGAAAGTTTAGTCTTTGCTCTCACTAAACAATACTCCCTTTTCTTTCAAAAATAATGCAGCACGTCCCTGGGGCCGGATGGGATCCAGCCCAGGGTAGTGACGGAATGGAGGAAGAGCTCACCCTGCCACTCTCCATCGTTTGTCAGCAGTCCTGGATAACTGGGGAGGGCCCCGATGACTTGAGGTTGGCAAATGCAACACCCACCTATGTGAAGGGCTGGAAGGAGGGTGTGAGGAACTACAGCCTGACCATGGTGCCAGGGGAAGTCATGGTGCAAATCACCGTGAGTGTCACTACATACAGAACAACCAGGGGATCAGTCCCAGTCAGCATGTGGTGATGAATGGCAGGTCCTGCTTGACCAGCCTGACCTTCTATGACCAGGTGACAATGTAGTGGGTGAGGGAAAGGCTTTGGATGTTGTCTGCCTGGACTTCAGCAAAGCATTTGACACCTCTTCCCACAGCATTCTCCTGGAGAAACTGGCTTTCCATAGCTTGGGCAGGTGCACTCTTTGCTGGCTTAAAAACTGGCTGAATGGCTGAGCCCAGAGAGTGGTGGTGAATGTGACACATCCAGCTGGTGGCCACTAGTGGCATTTCCTAAGGCTCAGTACTTGGTCCAGCTCTGATTAAGATCTTTATTGATGACCTGGATGAGGGGATTGAGTGTACCTTCATTAAGTTTGCAGATGACACCAACCTGAGAGGGAGTGTTGGTCTGCTGGAGGGTAGGACAGTTCTGCAGAGGGATCTGGACAGGCTGGATTGACAGACCCAGACCAGTTGTATGAGGTTCAATAAGGCCAAGTGCTGGGTCCTGCCCTTGTGTCCCAACAAGACCCAGCAGTGCTCCAGGCTGGAGGCAGAGTGGCTGGGAAGCTGCTAAGCAGGAAAGACCCTGGGGATGCTGGCCAACAGCAGCCAAATGTGAGCCAACGTGTGCCCAGGTGGGCAAAAAAGCCAATGGCCCCTCGGCATTCTGTGTCAGCAAGTGTGGCCAGCAGGACCAGGACAGGGACTGTCCCCCTGTATTGGAACGGGTGAGGACACGCTTCAAGTGCTGTGTCCAGTTCTGGGTCCCTCACTGAGGTGCAGGAGCGTGCCCAGATAAGAGCAGTGGAGCTGCAGAAGGGGCTGGAACACAGGATGCTCCTGATGAGGAGCAGCGGAGGGAGCAGGGGGTGTTCAGCCTGGAGAAAGGAAGGTTTGGGGGCACTTAATTGATCTCTACAGCTACCTGAAAGGAGAGTGTATCCAGATGGGAGTTGGGCCTCTTCTCCCAAATAACAAGTGACAGGAGGTAAAGGCCTCAAGTTGCACCAGGGAAAGTTTAGGTTAGATATTATTGGATATTCACAGAAAGGGTTGTCAGGCATTGGAACAAGCTGCCAAGGGAATTGTTTGCAAGCAAGTACAGGAAACTCAAATGCAGTAGAGTGTATGTGTATAATTATTAAAAAACCCAGACAGATGTTTTGGGTTTTTTCCATTCTACAGCAAGTGCACACAAAGTTGAAGATTTTTAATTTACACTATTTCTTACAGTATTTAGCTTGTTACACCTATGAGTTCTGCTCTCTTGTTAGAATGCTTTATGCACTCTACTTCATGAAATGCTAAAGGGTTTTTGTCTTAAAATATTGGTATTATAATAAAAATCATGTTGGAAATTCAAGCACTGGAGGGTCATTAAGTGTCTAAATCAAGGCTGTTGGCATATGTCTGGTTTTATCCTCTGTTGGTATTTTTTGTTGCAGATCCTTAGGTCACAATCATATAATTTAATGTTTTCTCTCACCAGACAACTGCCTCATTTAGCCAATTATTGTATCTTCCCTTTACAGAGCCTTGCTTAATTTTGTTTTGGGTACTTATGGGGCATTTACTGATTTGCTATTTCAACAGAAATTACTTTACTTTCTGAAATGCTCATGGGGAACAAAAAGGAAAGTGACACACTGAAGTTTAGGGTAAAGTTTCCCTGACTGCGTATCTTAAATGCAAGACATCTAGGATAAGGGGATTTAAAAGTAATTATCACATTTAAGCACAGATGCTAAAATTTTCAGCTACAGAAATACATAAAGCACATTGCAAATGCCACAGTGAGGGAGCAGAAAAGGAGGAAGATGCAATTAATGAATGCTGGTTTTATATCAGAAATGAACTCTGAGAGAAAAATCTGTTCCTACTTTCCCTCCATAAAACCTCATATTTACTTCTCAACATTTTCCAGCTTCTGTAACAAACGAGGCAGAGTCTTGTGTTACAGATGAGCCCCTGTGCTGCGTAGCCCTCATTCATATCTAGGTCAGGTACGTCAGCAACACTGAATGAGTCAGAGATTGTGAACAAATGCAGCCTATGACTGTGGGATGTAAAAGATTCCCAGAAATAGCTTATGCAAATGGAAGGAAAACTGTACAAAGCAGTACTAATTCTAACTTTTGATTGATTTTACCACCTTAATTCTGTGGGGCTGCTGTTATGGAACAGCCAAGCAAGCTGCATTCTTGTTTCGCACTTGGGAATACACATCTTCAGTGAAGCGCTTTTCCTATTTGTGAATAAAACCATATAACTGGGAAAAGGAGAAGTCAGCATCTGCTGTGCCCTCAATAAGGGCATCCACACTCTGTTCATGGATTGCAGCTCCAGATGCAGGCTGAAGCCTGTGCAATAGTGAACTTGCTCTATACTTGAACTTTGCATTCTCTAGCACTTGGCAGAGATGATGATGATGATGATTATTATTATTATTATAATACAACAGTTGGCTCAGGAGAAGTCAACTCATACCAGCCAGGCATGGAGGCTGTGAGAAGGAGCTACTCAGTGGGCTGAAGCGAAGGAACAGGGAGCTGTATGTGCTAAATACTTGTGTGTGCAGGAGCTTATCTGTGGCTAGAGAGATGTCCCAGGTAAGAGAGAAAGAGCAGAAAGCACCTGGAAAGAGCAATTGAGAAAAACAGGAAAGATATTCCTGTGAATGAAAACTGGGACTAGGACCTGAGAAACAACAAAAGAGGTCAGACAAGAGGATGTGCAGGATGGACAGAGAAAGCATGGGTGGTGTGGGCATTGAGTTTTGTCAGTAAGGAAACTGTGACACAATGATGCATGGATGCTCAACCAGCAGTTCTATGTGAAGGTAAGTGCTTTTCTTGGCAGGACAATCCACCCCACTTGCTGTAGTGAGGCTCAGTGACTCAAGGAACAGAGAATGTTCTTTCAATGCCAGGGTAAGGATGAATATTATTCATGTCCAAAAAAGAGCACAGTCCCTTCCTTTCATGGACAGTCTGTGCCTGAGCACAAGTGTGCTTTCATCTTTATTGCTCCTAGAAGTATGAAACGTTCTCCAGAAGATATGTGCAGTGGGTGGGAAGAGGGACAGAAATGGGCACAAGGAGTCCAGAAGGTAAAGAGGGCAGGTCAAGGCAGCAGGCTAAAGACAGGCTCCCAATGTCGCTTCTCATGAGGTCAGAACACCCAGTGATAACTCTGCTATATTGCTATTATTTCCATCTCCAGAGGAGACAAAAAAGTTTTGCAGAGGAGCAACCACAGCCCCTAGAAAAGTCTGGTCTTTCCCTTCTGCCTTCTACTTGTGTCTCTGATATAAAAACTGAAGAACAAGTTTTCATAAAAGTTGTCTCATCCAAGTCATTCTGAGTAAGAGGAGCATTGATGGGGTGAACACTGGTAAAGTACAGCTGCCTGGTCTGTCTGCAGGGGGCTAAGGCCTAGCCTGGCCCTCACCAATCCTTCCTGCACCTGTAGGGACTGATGGAGCAAAGCTCCATATAAAGCTGGTAACCAGAAGTCGTGTCACCAGCGAGGAGAGGTGACTTTTACACACAAATGACCTTACTTCCTCACACTTGCCTTTGCATGCTCATAAGCACATAAAAGGTGTTTGTTCAGACAGTCCTGCCAGTTACCTGTGGTGACATGGAGGACACACCCTGGGTCCCCATGATCTCAGCTCTTACCTCAGACAGTAGGTTTAAATTAGGGAGAAATCCTTTACTGTGAAGGTGGCAAGACTCTGCAGATTCTTCAGTCAATTAGACTCAAGATTCACAGGGAAGCTGTGGGTGTCCCGTTCCTGGAAGTGCTCAAGGCCAGGCGGGATGGGGCTCGGAAAAACCTGTTTTAGTGGAAGGTCTTCCGGCCCATGGCAAAGGGGTTGGAACAGATGGACTTTAAGGTCCCTTCCACCCAGTTCATTCTATGACTATGTCGTATGTGCTAAAGTACCAGGCTCTTTACAATACGTTTTACCCACAGGTGGCGAACTAAAACACCTTTGGCATCCCGAGGCTGTGTTAGCCTGAGGTGTGCAGCCCCGGCCTCCAGGGTCCTGGGGAGGGCGGCGGGTGAGCAGAAGGACACGGGTAGATGACGGTCGGGTGTCCCCTGTCACGCTGTCGCCCCGACCGTGATCCTCCTCCCGCCGCTCCCTCAGCCCGCA
>VWZS01009414.1:673592-871465 GCA_013397075.1 Rhabdornis inornatus | reverse complement strand
CGGCCGCCACTGCGCAGGCGCCGCCCCGCCCCGCGCAGCCGAGCCGAGCCGAGCCACCACTGCCGTGTCGGCCGCGGCAGATTCGCCATAAGGTGCCGCACGGGGACCCGATTTTCGGTGTTGGTTTATTTTATTATTTTTTTTTTTTTCCTTTTCCTTCACTCTGTTTTCCAAGCGGGCCGCGCTCAGCTCCCGGCGCGCTGTCCCGCTGAGCCCCCGCGGCGATGGAACCCGTGGCTGCAGGTGAGCGGGGCCGGGCCGGCCGGGCGGGGGAGCGCGTACGGATCCCCGCGCGGCGGGCAGGGGGAAGTAGTTCCGGCGGGGTGTGTGACGCTCCTTCCGCACGACAAGTAGTTCCCGCAGTGGCGGCCGTCCCACCGCACGTCGCCCCGCGCTGCCTGATGGCCTGAGGGGCTCCGGGGGGGCTCCGGGAGCCGCCGGAGGACTCGGGCACCGCGAGCCTGGGAGTCCTGCTGTGCTTCGGCTGCCCGTCCCGAGGCTGCCGCTTAGCAGCGAGTCGCGAGCAGCTGGGAACGAGCAGCTGGAGCTGCTGCTGGTGTGGAATTGGAGCGTGGAGACCCCATAGCAACCTCCCAGAATGGGAAGGGGGCCTGCAGGGAAGCCGGAGAAGGACTCTTCGTCAGCAGTGTAGTGATAGGACAGGGAGTAATGGGTACCAACTGAAAGAGGGGAATTTTGGTCTGGATGTTAGGAAGAAATTCTTTACTGTGAGGGTGGTGAGGCGCTGGAACAGGTTGACGAGGAAAGTTGTGGCTGCCCCAAGCCTGGCAGTGTTCTAATCCAGGCGGGATAAAGCCTTGAGCAGCCTGGTCTAGTGGGATGTGTCCTGGCCGTGCCGGGGAGGTTGGGACGGGATGATCTTTGGGGTGTGTTCCAACCCCTTTCCATCCTCTGATTCCATGATTCTGTGCTCGCTTGGGTTTGAAACACTCCTGAGCTCCTCTGGCAGCCGCTCTAAATAGTGTTAACAGTTCAAGGTCCCCACAATTCAGCTGCAGAAGGCAGATGTTTAAAATGTGTTAAAGATGTTTCCACTGCACTGTCGTCTCAGGCCTTGGTGTGCCCTGTATTGGCCTGGCTTTCATTCGAGCAGTGAATAAAGTTAGACAGAGGTGGCAGCCTCAGGAGTGCTGTGTATGTGCCTCCTGCCTTTCACAATCCCTGTGTGCTGTTGCAGTACAAGTTTGTGGAGTGATGCTGCAATAGTTTAATGCCTGTTAATTACCCTGTATACTCAAATTTGGCTTCTGGTTGTCATTCCCCGAGTTGACTTCTTAATTTTCAGAATCCTGAGTTATTTGTAGCTGTCCTTAGAAGTACTGATGAATAGTTTACAAGTCAAACCACCAGTAAGGGGTAATAGCCATACTCTAAAACCCAGAAAGTTCAACTGCAAAATGAGGAAGAACCTCTTCATGTTGAGGGTGGCACTGCAACAGGCTGCCCGGTGGAGTCTCCTTTTCTGGAGACGTTCAAAACCCACCTGGATGCATTCCTGGGTCACCTGCTCTAGGTGATGCAGCTTTGGCTGGAGAGTTGGACTAGATGATCTCCAGAGGTCCCTTCCAATCCTTTCTACTGTGTGAAACAGGATTTTTATGCCAAGGAGAATTGCACTATCAGGAGAATAACTGAGTAGCAGAATAGCTAACAGGTGCTGTGTTACTTATGGACTATTGTTAAAACATTCCAGGACTGCTTTATATTCTGGGATCTAACTTTCAGTGAGAAAGAATTCTCTTACTATTAATGCTAGTAATAAAGTCATATTTATTCAAGCACACTTGTCTTAATGAAAAGTTCTGAGTGTGGTTGAACCCAGAACTGTTGCGAGTGTTCAGTATTTTTGATATTGCTGCTGCTGATGCACTTCCATTATGTCTGCTTCAAAAAATCAGCTTCAGAGTGTTTCATACAATGCATCCTGAAGTTGATGACTGTTCACGTAATTTATGCTTCTGCTGTGAGGGGTTCTGAGGGGTTTTGGTGCCTAGTAGTATACCTTACACATTTTGATATTGTGCATTAGTTTATTTCAGTGGAACCTTAAGCAGTGTAGTGTTTAGCCACACGAGGGAGATCTTAGAACATGAAAATAAAAATGTCTTGCTATAAACATATCTACTATGGCTTTTTTTTTCCTTTATGATGGAAAAGCTATCTTGTTTCTATGTTTGATAAAGTGATTATTCTAAACTGAAAATAATTTCCTAGTTATTTGAATATCTTATTAAATCCATGTTATATCCAACTCATGAATTTTATATATTTTAACCAACATAAATGTGGAGACAATTGTCTTCTTTTAAAGAACTTTATTTACCTTTTTTCCAGGAGCATTTGTGAAGATGGTGTGTGTAAAACAGAAAAATACATGTGCTTTTATTTGCCATCATCAGTTCAACTCCAGTAGTTTCAAAGTTTCTTTTTACAAATACAGTATCAGACTGGTTAAATACGAGGTATTTGGTTTAGGCGAGGGTGCCAGAGCTGAGCTTGGGTGAAACTTGGGGAGCTCAGCAAGGCCAAGTTGCAGGTCCAGCACCTGGGCTGGGGCAATCCCAAACACAAACACAGACTGGGCAGGGAATAGGTTGGAGCAGCCGTGACGAGGACTTGGGATGATGGTGGATGGGAAGCTGGACCTGACCCAGCAATGTGCTCTGGCAGCCCAGAAACCAAAGGTGTCCTGGGCTGCATCCAAAGCAGGTGAAGGAAGGGATTCTGCCGCTCTGCTCTGCCCTGGTGAGACCCCCCTGCAGTGCTGTGCCCACCTCTGGTACCCCACACGTGGGAAGGATGCTGTTTGAATGCTGGAACAACTGAGCTATGTTAAAGTCTATGTCATGCAGTGTTCTTATTGCGACGTGCAAAATAAAATGTCAGAAAGCATGGAATGATTTGGATACTACTTTGTTTCACTCCTGACATTTCATGTGCCTAACAGCACACAATGGGTGTTTAAATAGAGAAGCGTAAGAACAGGGCAAGCACGCAGTGATACTTGTCCAGAATACGGACTTAGACCTTATGAGCTTTGCTGAGCTCCAACCAGTCTCTAACAACTTGGTGCTTCCTGGTCAGCTTCTAAGAATTCTGGACACCAAGTGGGTGTGTACCCATGTTGGAGTAGCAGCAGCAAAGAGAGATCGGCTGCAAGGCAGGCAGTAGTTTCAGAGGACTTGTGTCCTTCATGACACCCAGTTTGGTAGTTCCTCGTTTTCCACTTTTGACTTCTCTCCAGTCTTCAGTTACATCCTTCCAGGCAAAAAAAGAAGAACAAAACCAAACCAAAACTAGTTTATTTAACTGCTCATGTATGGAACTGTGCTGTGTTGTTGGTCTTCCTTATTTCTGTACCTTTTAAGGATGATGATTATTGAGAGAAACAAGGCTCACCCTTTAAAATTTTTAAAAGTTTAATAAGGTATAAAAAGGACAGCAAACAACACTGGGTGCTTTGCAACTGCTAGAGGCATGCCAGTTAACTTAGAACAATTTTCTTACATACTTTTTCATTAGACTGGTCAAATGCATATTCATGATGATTATACGTATTGAAACACTCCTTTGAGTTTACATGTTCTGGGCATTGTTTTGCTTGGTTTGACCCTTGACTCATCTTCTGAAAGTTTGTGTCATAATGCAGATGAAATTTATATATTTTATTTCCTCACAAGGCCCCTTGTTCTGTGGTTTGACAGTTCTTGATAGCCAAAGGGTCAGTGGTTAATTCCTCCTTGCATTCTTACTTTCGATGTTTATTTACCTGGTTCTTTTCAATGTCATCTTATCATACAGATAAGATAATCCACAAGTACATTAAATCAACATTAGCCATTTCACAAAATTGTCTGAGTTATTCTGACCATTGTCAGTTACAAAAATAAAGGCATTAGCTGCTTCTGCAAAGGTTAACATTACAATGCACAGCACATAGTCTCTATTTTAGTATTTTGTGAAAGCCGAAACTATATTACATATTTTTCACACTAATATATATGCTACACAGGGCCGGGCATTGGCCACAAAAGCTGACAAATTATACTATATTAAAGCAGTTAAAAGTGATTACAAACTGTACTATATCAAAATCGTTGTGATTAATAATAATTTGCAAAAGCCAATACATAATAATGAAAGCCAACAACTACATAGTTATTTATAACAATTATGATTATTATTATTTCAGTAGAGGAATAATATCCAAAGATGTAAGCCCAGTATGGATCTTTTCTCTTTTTTAATAGGTCTTTGTATTATAGGTCTTTTACAGGTCTGTCTGTTTTAGCTCTAAGGTGTTGTTTCTGAGGAGTGCAGTTCCTAAACTTGTTTTGAGACTGTCTTTAAAGTGTTTGCTGTAATTGAGAGATCTTTCTCAGAAAACCTCCCCAAGCTATTATAAAACGACAGCAAATTGAAAAACTTATTTTGCTACGGGCTCACCTTCTTTGAAGGGTCTTTTTTCTATACAGATTACTTTTCATTGCACAGGCTCTTGAGCAGGCCTGTTACTGTTGAGATGTTTTTAAAATGTTGGTGCATTCTGCTTTTTATTTTTTAAGTTGATAAAATTACCCTTAATTACCTGGCTCACTGTGTTTTTACATTAAATTTGACACAATTTAAATCTTCTTTTGCTTTCCTCATTTTACGAAAATTCTATGAAGATATTTTCTTCTACTGAAAGTTCATTTCACTGCTGTTGAGCTGTGCTGGATTTTTCCCTCCTGTTTCTGAAACCTTCTGTGATGATTAGCATCAAATATGATGCTTTTACATAGCCTTCATGCTGCTTTCAAGTATTTAACTTGTCTTGAAACTTTTTTAGTCCTTTTTGTGGTTTGTTTTGTTAAAGATGCTTTTTATCTTTATATTAGCATTGTTGAAGTAAAACACAAACATTTGGCTCTTTATCACTCTTTTAAGAGGGCTTTTGAGTAGTACTTTAATCATGGTTGCAGAGTGTCTCTCAAATAATGTCAGTTTGAAAAGTGTCCTGTGTTGTACTTCTGATAAACTCAAGAACTGTTTCTCCTCATATGGTTTCCCTGTCTGCTTGCTGGGTGAAACTGTCATTTATGGTGTCCAAACATTTAATCTTTGCATCCTGTCCTGATGTGACATTTAACCACTCTGCATAAGGCTAATTAAAGTCTAGAATGTATTGTTTCTGTCTTTGTAACCTCTTTTATCCCCTCCAGTGTGCCACAGTCATTGGTGTCCCTGTGGTCAGTTTGTTGCTAGTGTGTAGTCCTTGCACTATACTTTTCTGTGCACTGTATTTAAATTCCTCAGGGATTTTGTTACTTGTTAAAATAGCCTGTTAATCAGATTTGACCCTAAGCTGCTTCTAAAAGGCCTTATTTAAAAAAAATAATACATCCTACTTTGTCCTCAATATTTTGGTAGTGGTAGAAAACCACTGGCATTACAACAATGGGTATCAGAAACTCGTTTGAGTGCATGAATGTCAGTAATCCTTGATTACAGCCAGGCATTCCAACTCTGCCATTTTATTAGGCTTCTTGCATTACTGTAGTAGAAGTTAGATTAATTTTTTGAAAAACAACTACAAAAACAAACCTAAGAAATTGTTTTGTTCTTTCCTGTAAAAAAGTACTAATTTCTATGTCGTTCTTCATTTGAAAGTAGTCTCTTATTTTTACTGCTGCAAGGCGAATCACCTTCATCTTTGTGGTCTTTTGCACTTGTTTGCTACACCTCAGTCTTAATTTAAAACCGTTTTCATGCTTTCTTTAATTTTTGCTTCGGCAAAGCCTCATGCTCCTCCATTTTTATTTCTCATCTTGTAATTTTCTCTTAGTTATATACAGAGCTGCCAGCTTAGTTCTGCTCACAATGGCACCATCTTGAATTCATATCCCAAGGCACCTTAACTAGTGTGCTTTTGTTTTTCAGTCCTAGTATATTTGTATTGTATAGATCATAGAATCACAGAATGGTTTGGGTTGGAAGGGATCTTAAACATCACTCAATTCCACTGCCCTGCCATGGGCAGGGACACCTTCCACAATCCCAGATTGCTCTGAGTCCCATCCAGACACTTCCAGGGATGGGGCATCCACGGCTTCTCTGGGCAACCTGTGCCTCACCACCCTCACAGGAAAGGTAGAGATTTTAAAATATATTATTTCTTAATGATAAACATTCACAAACTTCATTGTAATTTAGTATTGTATGCAGTGTCTGAGAGCCTCTACAGATACAGGTTATTGAGTAAACTTCACTTACAGCCTGGCTAGGAAAAATGGTGAATGTAGATGACTGTTTTTTCCATAATATCACATTAAATGGTATTGATTTTAGCATCATCTTTTAGTGTTTGGAGGAATGCATCCGGTACCCATGTTGCTGAAGCAGTATTCCTTAATGTTGAAATAAAGTTTGTGATACTTAACTAATGACAAATAAATTGCCCTGATTTTAGTTAGCAGCTAAGAGCAAGAACAGTCGTGATCCAGGGGCACCTTTTCTTTGATTGAATTCATTCTGCATGGCTGGTTTTGTCTCAGCAGTCATTTTGTGCTGGTGAATTAAGAAACTGTTGCGTACTGTTTGGAATTGCCCAAATTCGGGTGAAGGAAGCCCTAAAATAGCTTTTGATTCTCCACTTGCTGCTTCTAGTATAGTTAATTTGTTAGTTTTGAGCACAGGGTTCTTGTGGTGCTGTTGTTCTAAGGGGAGCAAACAGTTTGTTTTATAGACTTTATATACTTCTTTTTCCGTTAACACTTACCAAGGATAATGCTTTTGATTCGGAGCTGTGCTGTAGTACTGGATATTAATTTCTTGATGAATCAAAATAGAGAAAATAGCCAGCAATTAATATTGATTTATTTAATTTTTTTTACTTTAAGAAATGAAGATAAATAAAATTAGTTTATACCAGCATCTTTATTAAAATAATGATTAAAATGTTATGTGGTCTATAGAAAGTATATTTTAAGTAAAACAACAACAGCAGCAACAAAAAAAAGACCTTACAAAAAAATCACGTGTCCTGGAGGTGAAGCGATGAAAATTAGAGATACACTGTAACATGTTTGTGAAAATTTTGGATGTCTGAAATGGCTTTGAAAATGAAAAGCCTTTAATATGCTCAGGGGAGTAGTAAAATCTGATAAGTATTTTTAAAGTATTTGACAGTAGTACATGATATCATAATTTCTTCTACTGTATTTGCCCATTCTTTTATGTTCAGTTGAAACTGTTTTATTACTAAGAAATAGTGTTGCTTGTCTTAAACCAAAGTTATTGGCTTTTTACATGCTGCTTTCATATTAACTGCTACCTCATATTTCGTTGCTTCTACCAAAACAGAAAAAGTCTTGTTTATTATTCTTAGGCACTTCAATATCTTACATGCTCAACATTTGTGTGTGAAAAGTTCTTTTACAAAACAAGTAACTTTGATTGGAATAGTTGTGCTCACTTTTTATTGTACTTGCCATGTGTACAGAAACAGCAGAAAGGGGAAAAAAACCCAAACAACCAAAAAGCCCAACAAGACCAACTCCTAGTCTGAGGAATAAGATTTTTAATTGCAAAAAGTTCCTGTTAAGAATTTGATGGTGATGAGGCAACAAAGTTTGTTTCAGCTCTGTAATAAGTTTAGAAAGAAATAAGTAGTTATTCATATTCTGAAGTTCATTGCTGCATATTTTAGGAAGGTTGACCAGATGTATAATTTCTAATTCCTTTTAACAGCTGCAGAACTTCAAAGGCATTTACAGAAGTTGTTAACTCTTGCTTCTTTGAAAGGAAAGGTGGAGAGTTTTGGATCCATTAGAATGATTTAGGATATATAAATACAGATTTGTGTCCTTGCTCTGTGTGTCTTGTCAAAGTAGTTGCTAAAAATAAAACAATACCCAACGCTGAGCCTTTGTTTTATGCAAAATAAATTTTTGGTTAGTTAAAATTGATTCTGCGCTGTGTTTTGCCATACAATGTTTAAAAGTACATATGACAAGAATATATTCCTTGATTCCCTTATGTACTGTTAATTTCAGTTATCTTTCCAAGATAAGTGCTTCTTTCTTGCCCCTTCCCTCTTGCCCACTCCAGGTTTAAAGCAAAACAGGACAGATACTGGTTTGTGCTTTGTCAAAGGGATTGAGAATCAGGGAGTCTGCTTCCTAGTCTGCAGCTTGCTCTTTGTTTTTAGTAATCAATTTTTAAGACTCCTTTTGCTGTAGATATGCTTAGTGTGAAGAAAAAAGCCCCTACTAATTAAGCAATATGCTGAGGGTTTTGGAAGATGTAGAAAAAAAGACTTAACTTACATTTTAACTCAATTTTACACATAGTCAATTAAGGAGAAAATTATTGGTATTATTTATTTCAGTGTATATTTAGCACAGTTTATAGGGGTAAACTAAAGATAATTAATTGCCACAAAGCATGTTTAATGAACAGAATGTCCCAGATTGGTTTTGGCTGAATTTCCTGATGTTTCTATACCTGCATACTTGATTACTGTTCCTTTCTTTCTCTGCATATTTAGTTGCTTCCTAATTAATTGTTCTGTTGATTTCCTACATAATTAATTATTCACTAATTAGTCATTGATTCCATGCATAGTTAATTAACTTACTCCGTATTTGATTTTTACACTTAATTGACTATAATTCATTGCTTTATTGCTGCACTGCCTAATTAGCAACTGTGTAATCAGTTATTGTTTGCCTATTCCATACTTGTTTAGTCTGGTGATCAGCAGAGTTTACCCTCTGCTTTCTGACCTCCTGTTCCAGTCATTCTTCCCAAAATAATTTCTTTACTCTGTTTGGTTTCCATCTCACCTCTGAGTAAAGCTCGTGTGTCTTCTGTGTGTTCTCCTGGTGCTTCCTGCACCTTCACTGGCACTCACTGTGCTCTGCCAGCTGGGCTGTTCACATCTGGATTTGGGCAGCCTTGGTAGTCAAACACTTTAAACACCCACAGAGGCTTCTGGGCATTTTTACTCTCCTGCCCCTCCCCAAGTCCTCACTGGGAGGAGTGAGAGATAAAGCGGTGTGTGAGTACTGATTGCAGTTGTTGAGGGGGGAGACAAGAGACAAAACACCAAGCCTGAACTTCTAGGGAAAAAAGCCAGCAGGTCAGGAAGCAGAAACAGTGACAAATAAAACCTCAAAACAGAAATGTCAGCTAAATCGTGGAATTTCAGCCCTTAAAAAAAAAGAATAATGCTGACTGGAGCAGAACTAGTTCAAAGGAACATTTCAACATGCTGCAATCAAAACAGAAATATCTGTGTGCTCAAGACAGCAGAATGCCTGAGAAGGAACCCAGCCGAGCTCATAAGAACACATTGATTGTACCATACACTTACACAGCTGCTTGTGTGTAATAAGAGGATATTTTGAACAACAGGAGTAGCATTGGAGTTGTTTTTTCAGAGATGTTTTGAAAGAGATGAAGGCATAGCCTGCCTGTTAGTTTTGAGCTCTGCTTTTGTTATGTTTCAAGTGCAAATGCCTGTAAAAGAGATACCTCTGCTGTTCTTAACTTTCAGGACACCTTAAAAAATAAAGATTTTTTTGAGTGGGGTGAACTATGTAAGTAGTGTGTTGTGAAGGAAGTGGAATAATGTTCAGTAGGGGAGTGCTTAGGTTTGTTTTAAAAATAGCTCCCAAAATACAGCGTCCCTGTTCTCTTACCTCCAGATTCATCTCAAAGTTCACAAACTATCACTTTATTTCTGTACTTACCCAGTGATCTCTGGTTTGACTTGTACCTCAGAAGTGCTGCTTGTTCCAGTTTGGTTTCAGTGGGTTTATGTCCCTAATTTTTTATAGGGAGGTAGAGGGAGAGTAGCAATTGAAACCAGTCTGGGCCAGAACTTTATACATGTACGTAGAGAACAAGTGTGTTGTTAAAATCGGTTCCTGGTTGTTTTTTTGGTTTCATTGGACCCTGAAGGGAGTAGGGAATCTTCAAAAATCAACCATTAAACCAAAAAACTGCAGTGTTAGAAAACAAAGTCTTCTGAATTTCTCTGGCCAAAATTTTTGAGCTTTTTTTTCATCTGGGATTATATTAATACTTCTTTATTGTTATTTACTTTCTTGAGGCTTTGCTTTCATATCACATTTAAAGTACCTTTGAATTAAAAAAAAGCATAAAGTTTGCCTAAAAAGTTGTGTCAAATTTCTGTTTAAAGCATTGATGGCGGGAGTTTCAATGGCATTCGTCATTTGCTTTGAAGGTTTTTGGTTTGTTTTGGGGTTTGTTTTTTGTTTTTCTTAAAACTGGAACTTTTCATGGAACTTGATAAGGATGTCACGTCTTACATATAATTGTACCATGTGTTTGAAAATATATTAAATTATAATGATGTTTGAAGCTGAAAGGGGAAAAAGGTCTTAATTTGTTGTTTTTCCTTTTGTGTTGTGTTAAAACATTTCTAAGATTTCAGTCAGAAGAAGCTTTTTGCCCTGTGAGGATCTAGCTAGGAGTTTACCCATTTCTTCAGTTAATTCATTTGGGGATGTATTATGAATGTGTTAATTTAGTGATACAACATTCGTCATTTGACCTCACTGCTGCCTGTTATGTGTCTTAAGTAAATTATAGTTACTATGTTGACTGAACTGAAATCCGAGTAACTCATGGTAACATAAATAACTTATGTTTGAAAACACTAATTCCTTGTTCTTGAACTTGTTTTTTTCAGGGATCAATGCCATCTTCATGTGTAAGCTTTGTAACTTGTTTTCCCCAAGTAAGTCCGAGCTGTTGTCCCATGTCTCCGAGAAACACACAGAAGAAGGGACCAGTGTGGATGACATCATTATTCCTCTCCAGCCTCTTATAGTACCCACGAATACAAGCAAAGATGGAGAAGGTACATTCAGAAATTGAGAGGAACGTCATTTTCAGCATCACATGTTTTTTTAATAAAACCTGTGGTGTGATGACTCTGCATTGTGTATAGAATGGTTTCCATAATTTGTTTTTATAATAAGCACTGTACAACTGCCACCCCAAATTTCATTCAGCATAGAATAGATCACATGGCAGATATGGATAAACTCAGTGTGTCTTAGGGAACGATGACATTATTTCATTAATTTTCAATGTCAAGTATAGTTAAGTTTGCTTCCTACAGCTGTAATCTGAGCTCTGTAGTAGCAGTGGGAAGATTGTCTAGCAGCAGTGAAAAGGACACCATGGATGAGAGTGTGTCTTGAGGCTGAGGTGTCCTTTCTGGGTTGTCTAGCTTGTTGGTTGTGATTCAGGTAATGTTAATAGTTCTATTCCAAAAAGGAAGGGGCACAATTAATAATTTATAACTGTTTATAACTAAAAAACTTATAAACTAAAATAATTTATAACTACTTTATAACTGTGTTTTGATAGTGATGCTGGTAAATAAACCAATCAGAGGTTAAATTAATTACACATAAAAATTTTATTGTGCAGTGGAAGAAGTTACATTCATTCCGTTCCATTTCTAACTGATCATAATTGCCATGCTTTGGAATTATTAGCAATGGGTTCAAAATAATTCATACTTTTTGTCTATTTTTATGCCCTTACTGAGTAATAGATTTATATTGTTGGCAAACCTCCTATTTAACACAAATATTAGGACTTTTCCGTCATTATAATTTCTGCATTTTAAAAACTATGTGCTTATGCATCAACTGCCCTCTAATATCATACAATTAAGAATTATTTTAGTGTTAATATATGTTTGTGATGTTTCTTCATTTATTTATCAGCAGTAATTCAGTAGTTAAATTAATTTCATCAATGTAAGAAGATATGTCTAGTAATGGTCATGTAGTATTTGCTAGGGCTGCTGTTTCCTTAAGTGGCTCGTGAGGAAAAATCTCACCAGAATGTTATTTCACACAATGCCCAAAATTACCAGTGTATCAGAAGATGATGGATAAATTTCAAATCAGTTTTCAAAATGTCATTCTAATTTTATTTTCACAGCACAGAGTTAATTCTGCAGGCATGCAGAATGCATTTTCCTTTCTTAAATCTTTGTTTCCTGGTATCTTTTCACTAAATACGTTTCTGAGCACGGTGAGACTGGTACCTTGTAACATATTCTTATTCATTTTAGTAAAAAGGCTCTTCTGTAAACTTCTCTTGACATTTTTGTCAGGAGTATCTGCACTTTCTGTATTGTATGTGTTCAGCATGCATTGATGAACATACATTTATGAGGATAGTTTGTAATTACCATTATGATCTGAAGCAGCAGAAATTAGACATAATTGACTTCTAAGAAAACAACTCTGCAAATCTTATGTAAAATACAACATTCTTAAGTTATATATTCATAATTTACCTTATTGTTCTTGGTGAATACTTTTATTCATCTGATGTGCTCATATGGTGCCACCTTTTTCAGGTTATGTAGCCCAACTCTTTGCCATCTTCTCTCAGTAAGAATGTCAAGGTAAATTACTTTTCCATAGTTTTCTAGTAATATTCTAGGCATTCTTTAGCCTTAAAATTCATTCCTCCTTTCCTATCAGACAGATTGATTGGAAAAGAGGGTTCTGGAGTCCCATTGAATTATTTTCTGTATTCTGTTTAAAAAAATATGGTATTCTACAACTGAACATAGCATTTGGAAAGAGTTCTTCTATCAAAGCGTCAATTATTTCCTCCTGCTATGGAATCTACAGCAGATAAAACTTAGAAAATTCGTGGTCTACAATTATTTGTCAGTGAACCGGTTTTTGTTGTAATTCAGTATTGTCACTGAAAGAAGAAGTAATTGGTGAATGACAGTCTTAGAAATTGCAACTTTTAGTACTTAGTGACAAATAGTTGAACATCTTTTTGTCCTTTCAAAGTGTAATTTCTCTTCCAAGTATTGGTAAATACTGTAACTACCCCACAATTGGCATAGAAGAGTGGATGCTGAGTTGCTAATGGAGCTCTTTGTTCTGCCTGAGTAATAAATTAATGATTTTCTAAGTACTGGGGACAAGTAAAGTGCTAGGCATGTAATGTATGTTTATTACTCTGCTGTTATTTTATTTACAGTGCTCTCTGCTGAATTTTGTTTAGTCATGCCACTTTCCCATCATTAAGCCACGATCTATTTAGCGTTGATTTTTCCTGAATATTTTGGCACGATGATCCCACTTTTTATCAAGTGGGACCAAGGGTACCAGGGAGATGTTGCTGGTAAACATCTATGCACGAGTCACATTTTGTCCAGCACTAGAATGTGACATCTTTGTTTTGGGAAATTACAGGTATTTACCTGGTAACTGTAGTCATTCATGCTCCAGTTTAGCCTAAGGTTTTTTATAATTCTTCACAATGATCTCCATTTCCTTCACAGTGCTTGTGAAAACTCAGCTTTTTTTTGCTTCTGCCTAGTCAGATTGGTAAGGATTTGTGGGTCAGCATCAGTGGCCCTGGCTTTATCTAGTCATATTGTTATTACCTGATGGATTATTGTTTGTTTTGGGCTATATCTGGATTATGGGATGTATGTCTCTGTCAGTTATGAAACCTTGAAGAAAGTTATAGTCTGAATGTCATAATCTCCTCCAAGAAGTGCAGCTCATTAAGGTCACTTAAAACCACAGTGTGTGCATCAGCCTCATCCTTGCCTGAACACAGGGTGCAGCAAGAGCCTGCATTCACACCTGAGGGACAGGAGGCAGTACAAAAACAGAACAGTAACAAAATAAGGCTGGGGATGAGATTTATATGCATGCATTTGTGTGACACTGTGTGCAGAAGATTCTGAATACGGCCATATGCTATTGTAACTGATGAAATGTAAACTTTTTATACTGACATTTGAGGAAGGATTCATGTTGCATAATGCCTCAACCTGTTAAAGTATGGTCAAGAGGGTTAAGTGACATTTGCACAAGCATTTCGTGACTTCTGACAAACTTTCTGTGTTAAATAGATTGATTTGGAGAAGCTTAGGTGAACAATTCCTATGACAGAACAGTATAAAAATAGACACACAGTTTATTTCATGACTCTCTTTTTGAAGTGTCTTTTTTATGTCTTTGAGTACATAATTATAGAGCACAGCACAGGATGTCTTCCCTGGATATCGCCATTGCTCATCCAACAGCAGTCAGCATAAAGATTGGTTTCAGTCAGTCTGTAATGAGTGCAAAATCCCCAGAAACAACTAAGTTGTTCTTGAGGGAACAGGATTTTAATTGAAAATCTTTTTAATGACCAGTTTAAAACTTCTATTTATGACTAAGCATCCTTGAAATAAGTGGTAGGGGGGGTTTATTATTTATTTAATATACTACTTTATTTTTAGCACTTAAATAGATTATTTTTTCTAACAAGCAATATTTGATTAACTTGGTTATGTACTGGCAGATAAATGATAATGTTCTGCTATTAAATTACTGTGTGCTGTTGATCTTAGGTGATTTGAGCTGGAATTTGTATACTACAGTGTGAAGAGCTCACTGGGGGCAAGCTGGGTAGGTAGAGAGCTGGAATTTGTGGTTATGTTCCTCATTAAAATTTAATTCTGGCACTGTTAACTCAAAGTAGCTTTAGATAAGTTCTGTCCTGTAAAAAGGAAGCCAAGGAGCAAGGAAAAGAAATGGCTGTGATAAGCCTCAGAAGCCCTAGTGATGCATCAGTTGCTCACATGAGCCCTCCTGTTCCTGTGTTTGTTACTGCCTGCCTCTTGCCACCAAACCTTTAAATGATTGAGAACTTCTGTAAATTCTTCTACTGGTAGACATATTTACAAACATTTCTAAAATTTGCACATTCTTTATTTGCTACACCGTTAGTAGTCGCAGTGATAAGAACTGCAATTTTTTATGCCATAGCAGAGGTTCTGTCACCAGCCATCTAAAGGAGCAGTTTTCACATTTCCACTTGCATGCAAGATTTTGTTTCCATTTCTGTCTTAATGTGAAAGTGCTGTTCTGTTTTTCATTAAATCTGCACTAAAACAGTCAGGAAGAAGCATCTCTTTGACCAGATTTTTCTTAATTTCTTTTTGTTGGGTAATCTGATGATTGCAGTGTAAAGGAATGAAAAGAATATCATACACAGAGAATATGGTGGTTGCATTAGTTCTTCCAATCATTGGATTTAACTATTTTGTAGTAGTCTGACCAGCATCAACATCTATATTCTTCACGTTGGACAGTTAGAAAACTGTGGTCTGTTGATGGGCTGATGTAAAGATAATTGTTATTGGGTTTGTTTTAATTGTTTGAATTTCTTCAACTCCAATACTGATTGCTGTGATGGACGGATGGATATCAAAATATCATGAATGGTAGCAAAGACAAGTTTTGAGAGCACTGAAACCACCCCTTTCTTTTTGGCTGATAGTTGACCAAACTACTTTTGCTAGAGTAGCGTGAAAGTTCAGGACACCAGTGGAGGGTTGCAAAAAGTTATGGGAAACAGTTGCATTTTTTCTATTCATAGTGAGGTTTTTTGGCAGTTTCATTACATTTATTTAGGCAGACAGGTATTCAGTCACTCCTGTAAGAAGACAGCATGCTTTCTTTTTCATTTGATAGTAATTACATGGTTAACTTAAAGCTGTGATCTCTGAATGTGGAATTTTGTTTGCCTGTATGTTTTAGGGAAATGCTGAATAGGTTATGAATAATATGATGCTACCTTCTCCTGCATCATCTTTCAGATTCCTTAAGTAATTTATTTTTCCATATCCTTTAAATTAACCAATTCAATAAGGTCTTTCGGCGCCTGTGCTTGAAAAATTTTTGTGGTTTAGGTTTTTTTTAATATTTTCTCTTTTCATGTTTTTTCAGACTTCTACATTGTCAATCTCAATTTATCAATATCTATTATTCTACAGCAGTGATGAGAGCAGTCTCAAGCAGGAAATACAATTTATGTTGTCATGCATTTCTGTGCACTGCCTGTCATGGATTTCATCAATATTTCCTCTACAGAAATATGCAAATGTAAAATTATATTGTATTTATTAGGAATTGTGGATTAGTTCTGATTTTAATTAAGGAAACACTTTTTTACATGACTTCTGGAATTTATTTGTTACCAACATTTTTTGTGCCAGCTTTTGGCTAGAAAGTGCTGACAGTGAAGAACCACAGAAAATATTAGGGAGTAAGTGTTCACTATATTTAAAGGACAATAAGATTTTGGTTCTTAAACTTCCATTGTTTTTCTCTGATTACATCTCAATACCTGGATAATTTGTTTGAAAATAATTTAAATTAAAGTGCTTTTTGTAGTGTTGAAACACCATAGAGCAATTTTCTAGAATACATGTGCTGATAGAGTTACAGTGTAGTCTAGAAGAGTGCTTGCAGTGTAATTAAGTGAAACTGTGGCACTTTGACATCTGCTGATCTCAATAATACAAATGTTATTGCTTTGCAGCTACCAGAAATGCCAGCAAATACCACTGCTTGAAATAAGTTTGTGTGATGCTAACCTTTTTTTAAGCTTTTGGGATAACTCCTGTCAAACTTCATTTAAGGCACCTATTTTTCAAAGATCAGAGGGATATTAGCTAATTAGCTGTGGAATTTAATTATAGTTTACTTTAAACTTTAATTTTCTTTTCTAGAGCTTCTCGTAGCGAAGAGGAAAAGGGGCAGACCAAAAGGGTCCACTAAGAAGTTTTGTGTGGATGAAGATGTGGCAGAAAATAACCCTGTTCCCAGCAAAGAGACTCCAGCTGGGACAGAAGAAGGCCCAGAACCGTCTGAAGTCTCACCAGGCAGCCTGGAATGCAGGAAATGCAATCGGAAGTTCTCCAACACACGACAGCTGACTAAACACATCTGCATTATTGTTCTAAATGAAGGAGAAGAAGAAGGAGATGGAGGTAAGAAAACATCCAGCAAAAACATCTGGAGTAGGTTGTGGGACACTGTATTTCCACCATGAGACCTGGCTCAGAATCCCCAGTGCTGGCTTTAAATGGAGTAGAGTTGTCTGTTTCTTGTAACACAAAAAAACAAAACTGAACTTAGACAAGGTATTTAAACTTCTTTCAAAGTGGTCAAAATGTTTATTACAGTAATGATTGTCATACAACTCCCTGAAATGCTTGTTTTGCATTAGCAGCTGTTCTGTTTCTCACAAAGTAGATTGTAGTTTTTCAGTGAGAAGTGGTATAGGCCATGCAGGTAAGTGTCACACGTAGGTGAGGAAGGGTGGTTCTGCACAGGTGTTTCTGTCCTGTGACTTGGGAAACCTGAACTCTGTTCTTTATAGAGTTTTCTATTCTGGATGGCTTCTTTTACTGTATTAAAAATAATGTCAAACTCATAAACAAAGCTTTATGTGAATGATAATTTTGGCATAGGAGAATCCAGTGTTTAAATTTAGCTTTAAGATTGATTTGGATATATTCAACCTCTCAAATGTTTAGTGTAGAACAGAGCAGAATGGAGTTATCTTCAGTTGTAAGGAGCCTTCAATGACCATCTCATCCAACTGCCTGACCAATTCAGGGCTGGCCATCAGTTAAAGCTGCTGCTGAGGGCATTGTCCAAATCATTTCTTAAACACTCATTAGCCTGGGGCATTGCACCCCAATCCATTTAAAAAAAGCAACAGTGAATATTTGTTCAGAGTAGCGTAGTTGAAGGGACGTACAGTAATCATCTCCTCTACCCGCCTATTTAACTTTTCCCTCAGGTGAATGTCACATACATACAAAGCAGTGTCTTAGTCCTAATTACCTTAACTTTATGTGAGTTGTGTTGATGGTAAAATTCAGGTTTTGCTTTTGCTACAGTTGCTCAGTATGATATTGTGGATTCTGCTTGTAGACAAAATATGCCATTGATTTTTTTTTTCCAGTTTTCTGTTACTCTTTCCAATCTGTCATGATTATACACAGCTAGTATGACTATTTTACTTTCATTGAAATGTAAATATGAAATGAAACTTCTGTGGCAAAGCTTAATTAAAATAAGCTTAGAATATGTTGTCAGGGCAGAGAATCTCTTGCTTTGATAAAGTACCTGTTTATATTTTACTGTCATCAGTGGTACAATTTTTCAACTACACAAAATGAGAGTTACTCCAGCTGTCTCACCTCTGACATCCCAAGTGTCCATGCCCTCTGCTGTTTGTATGTGCTAGGTCCAGTGTCAATATTTGCATTATTTTAGAAATGTCACCTTTTCTAATGTCCTTTTAAAATAAACTCTCAGGTCAAAGTATAAACTCAAATTACCTGTTCTTGACCTGTTAGCTCATTAGAGCTCCTAAATCTTATCTTCAAAACACACTGGCAAATTTTCCAAACTAAATTGCTCATCCTTTTCCTTCTTTGTAAAGCAAATAGCCTCAGTTTTGGGCTGATGAAACATTTTTTGTTTATTCCCTGGTAAAAGCAAAACAGTCAAGCAAAGTCAAACAGTCAAGCAACAAATTACTTGGGGTCACCAAAACAAGGGGCTCCAATTTTTGGAAGCTTTCTATCTTGACTGCAAACTGTGAAGGTGTTGGGGGCTGGTTTTATCCTGAAGACATAATTCTTGTTTGGAATACATCTGGGAAATTCAGTAGCTGTCTGCTGATTACTGTCCCATTGCAGGAAAACTTTTCACTTCTGGCTTTAACATATGAACTGGTTTGAGACAACTTTTCAGTTTCTGAATATGTAGATGGAAGGAGCATGTGCATTGTTATTTTCCTCTAAGAAGGTGTGAATACAGTCAGTAGCTCAAAACTCTGTGGAATGGGCAAGAACAGTATGTTCTCTGCCTAGGATTCTCTGTGACAGTCTCTATAATATTCCCCATAACCTTTTGTATAATCGCAGAATCACTAAATTTGGAAAAGACATCCAAGGTCATCGAGTCCAACTCTTAACTCAGCATGACCGTGTTCGCCACTAAACCATGTCCCCGGGTGTCACATCCACAGACCTTGTGAATGCTTCCAGGGGTGCTGAGTCTACCACTTCCTTGCATAGCCTGTTCTGATGGTTGATCACATTTTCATTGAAGAGATTTTCTTAATATCCAATCTAAACCTCCTCTGGCCAACTGGAAGCCATTTCCTCTCATCCTCTCACTTGTTACCCGGGAGAAGAGGTATAAGAGCTGACCCCCACCTGGCTACAGACTCCTTTCAGGAGTTGTACAGGGTGATAAGGTCCTCCCTGAGCCTCCTTTTCTCCAGGCTGAACACCCTCAGCTACTCCTCATCAGACTTGTGCTCCAGACCCTTCCTCAGCTCCATTGCCCTTCCCTGGACCCACTCCAGCCCCTCAATGTCCTTCTTGTAGTGAAGGGCCCAAAACTGAGCACAGGATTTGAGGTGTGACCTCACCAGTGCTGAGTACAGGGGGACAGTTCCTGCCCTAGTCCTGCTGGCCTCATTAATTTTCGTACAAGCCAAGGTAACATTTGCTTTCTTGCCCACCTGGGCACTTGCTGGCTCATGTTCAACCACTGTTGATCACAGCTCCAGGTCCTTTTCTGCCAGGCAGTTTTCCAGCCCCTCTGCCACCAGCCTGGAGCACAGCATGGAGCAGTTGTGACCCAAGGGCAGGACCTGGCACTTTGCCTTACTGAACCTCACACAGTTGGCCTCAGTCCGTTGATCCAGCCTGTCCAGATCCCTCTTCAGAGCCCTCCTGGTTCATACTGTGGCATGAGATGTTTTCTTGCTGTTCTGCCCTTTTCTTAATGTTTCCTTTGTATTATGGCTGATTTTTCTTAACTCCTGCTTGCTATTAAACTTATGTTTTCAGGGAAGTATTTAGAAATACAAACAGATTTTTCTTGTACTCTCAGAGTCAATTTAGAACCCATCATTTTATCAGTGATTTTTTTTTTCTTGAATCCACTGTTGTCAGTTTTCTTAGAGCTGGATGGAAGATTTTATTGAAGGTCTTTGAATCTTCCAGAAATATAATATCTGCTTCTGCATGTCAGAGACAGTTCAAAATAGATGTCTAAAATTCACAGGGAGCTTTGGCTGCAGGTTCTTCTCACTTAGTCTTTGACATTTTACCTAATATGTACGGGTTGGGGTTTTTTTCCTTTTATCCACGTATTTTCCAACTTGAAATTACTTTTATCTGTTCTTTCAATGTTTCTGAGGTTTTTCTACAGTTTTAAAGTTTATATAACTTTCTCATGCTTTTAATTTCTTGCAAAGCTTATCAGTCTATAGATATCTGGTTAATAATCAGATGTTTTCACTTTGCACTGTGTCTGGCTGCAATGGAGTTGACTTTCTTCATAGCAGTTCATAAGATGCAGTGCTTATAATTTTGACCAAAATAATATTTTGGCTATTGCTAAAATATGCTAAGCATGAAAATATTGAAAATGTGTGTGTGTGTATATACACTTATTCTGTGTGATATTCTCTATTCAGAGAAACCTAATACATGTTGCTGGAGGTTAAATATTCATAGAGATTTCCAAATAATAAAATGTTTTGCTTTTATAGTTCGACAAGAAATGTGTTGAAATCTCTGACATAAAGGACATTTAAAATAAATAAATCACTAGAAAACTCTTACTGAAACTAGAGTTGAAACTTCATTGAAACTGCACATGTATTGTTCAGAGGACTAACTGGTAATTCAGTGGGCCTCTGCTGTTCCTTGCTTCTGTAGTTAGTGATCTGCATTGATCTCTGAGGTCAGTGACTCATTGATAATTCTCCTGCTCTTTCCAGGAGTCACCAGGCCTTACTGGTTACTGACATCCTCTGTGCATCTAATTTGATCCTTTAAAGCATAATGATTGTCTTCATCTTGTGGGCCCATTTGCTTAAACAGGAAAAAATATATTTTTTTTCAAATCTGGAGGGTTGATCCTGCCTGGACTCCAGGGTGTCCAGAAAGCAGCTCCTCAGCTGGACTGGGAAGAAAAAATACAACGAAAGTTTTGTGAGGCAAGATCACTCACCAGTTACCATCACAGGAAAAACAGATGCAACCTGGGGGAATTAATTTATTACTAATCAAATCAGAGCAAGATAATGAGGAATAAACCCAGATCTCCATCAGAGAAGCCAAACTGTAGCCCCCCCCCACCAAAACATGGCCACACAAAGCCAGTACAGCGCAGGATTGAAAAATGTCCACTATATTTCCAATTTCCCCACGCACATGCTTAGAAAATATATTTTTTCATAGAAGGCTTATTTGCCTAAGCAAGTTGCTGTTTTGTAAGCCAAATTGTGTGTACACCTATTTCTATTTCTTTTTGGTTAAACAAAGTTAACAATTCTGGCTAATGATTTGGATCTGGCTAGCAAGCTACAAGAGAGGACATTTAATGGCTGGGGAATGGCATTTGGGTGGAAGACAGATTACAGTCCCTTCTCTGGAGTGAACCATTCAATCCTGCTGAAGTGGGAGCCTACATTTATCTTAATGATGTCACTCTTGGCCTTAGTTTAAAATGGTTTTGCCATCAGCTGGATTCTAATGTAAATTAATTCTTCCTGCAGGTAGGATGTCGTTCTCTGTAGGAGAAACAATTGGCTGTGTTAATTTTAAATGGCCAGTTGACTTCCTTTTTTTCCAAGCTGTTCTGCTGCTATGAAATATCACTTTTTAGAGGTTAAAAAATACTGATTTGAATGAAGAGTAGTTTAAAAACATGCCAATTAAGGCTGTGTAGCTATGCCTGCGAAGTGCGTACATCCAATTACAAGTGTTGAGAGCAGTCCCTCCAATTAATGAATCCAACAGAACCGTGGGACAGATGAACGATGCAGTTCGATGGGACTGTGGAAGCCCTGATTAATTCAGAGCTGGCAGCAGCTTTGCTGATCAACAGACACGACCATTTCTTAATTGTGTTAGGAGCAGCTCAGCATTGTGTTGCACGAACACAAGCCAGTCTGAAACACCTGACGCTGGGGAGGGGAGGTCACTTTGTCCATCTGTTGGACCCAGGCACCAGCTGACAAAGTGCTGAGCTGACTGCTTAGCAAGGGAGGCGTAGAGTGAGACAGTTTGTCTAAACAAACCTGTTCAGGAGCAAGCAAAGGCTCTTACTGCCTGGAGAAACTCAGCTATTCAAGTGGCATATATTCCAGTTTCTCACAAATAATTTTAAAATCATCCAAGGGTGTTCCTTTATGACCCATGGTAGTTATTATACAGCAGAACTCTCCTTGTTGAGATGGACAAAGCTTTTATTTGACACTAATGCATGATTCTAACAGTAAAGGAATTTTTTCCAGGAAGGCCGCCAAATACTGATGAGATGGCTGCATACTATGGAAAGGCTGTTTGAGCCCTGTGGTCAAAGTTGAAGCTCTTTTTAATTAAAACATAAAGCATACTTTTGTCTCCCTTTTAATCCTTTCCTAAAACACACCTTCCACTTCAGGGTTTTTTTGCTGTAGAGGGAGTTCAGGAACAAAGCAGCTGTCATTAAGAGTTAAGGTATTTGTTCATTTGGTGATATGATAGGGAGTGTTGGTTTACAGGGTTTTTAAGTCTCAGGTTACACACAGACCACGAAATAGTTCTCTTTGTAGCAAAAAGTTGTGGTAACGTGTGGACCCCAGCTCCTTATCAACACATTGTTTCTGGAAGATGTTTCTTCATCTCAGACAGGGGTAGAATGGGGCGACTGCCATCAACAGGCATCCAATTAGTGAATAAATTTTAATGTTTAGAACTAGATCACTGTAGAGAGATGATTTTTCTTTTTATCAGGTATCACGTGATGGTGAGAATGTTCTTACTGATCCTCAGCACTGGTAGCAGATTTATGATCAGGAAATCAGTGGAGTTTTTTCCCTGCTGTTTCTCACCAATCTATGTGTGTGCTTTTTTTGTGTTAACTGAGATTGCACAGCACTCAGTAGCTTCCTCACACCTTTGCTCATACTGAATGTAGTCTTTCTGTTAGGGGCTGAGTGTTCTCAGCTCATATTGAGAAGGTTGAGATATTTGGGTCATATGGGCAGTTGAGATTCAGTTCTTTGCTTGAAGTACTTACCAGCTTTGGGTTTTGTATGAAAATTTTTTTGTATGGCCATAATTTTTAGTGCTTAGCCTACATTCACAGATATTCTATGCATATGAAACAGCACCATTTTAACAAAGAAATATTTTTGTATTGCAATTTTGCATGTTGTTTTTAAGTCTTTTAAAATAGTGTTTATGGTCTGTTTTGAAAGCAGGATGACAGTCAACAATATTTATTGTAATTCATCTCTTCACCTTGACCCTTGCTTGGACTGAAGGAACTGCCAAACTGATCTGCCTGACAGAGACAGGTCAGGAAAGAAAAGCTATGTGAAACATTTGTTGGCTTATTACTGTGGTCATAGTTATTCACTAACATGGATCACAAACAAACTCAAGTCTGTGGTTCTCCTTTTCTGTACTTCTCCTTTTTTTAGTAGAATTCCAGTACTAAAAAGTTAATAGAGTTGCATATTAACCTGAAAAGGTAATAAATGGTTTTGTTATTTGTCTTCAGCCACTTTACTTCCTCATTAAATTCATTAATGGTTACAATCTTTCCAATGGTTAGAAAGGGGAGTTTAGGAGTAAGATGCTTGGGTTCTGTTCATATAACTACTAGGAATAACATGATCCCTAGTGAAGTGGAGAAAATCCTGTTCTCATCAGAGCTTTCATTCCAATATACATTTCTGGATTTCTTTTAGCTTAAGCATATTTTGTCCATAGGTATGTAAAGTCTTTTGGAGCTTTTTTCTGATGCTTTTCAGTTTTGCTTACTGCCCACTGACCAAAAGCAGAGTAATTAACCCAGGATGTGAAGTACCCTCAGGAAAGCAATTCAATCAGCAGATTACATTCTCAGGCGCATGGTGTGGCTCTTGGGGATGGTCCTGTGCAGGACCAGGAGCTGGACACCATGATCCTTGTGGGTCCCTTCCAACTCAGTTTATTCTGTGATTCTGTGTATTCTGATTCTTTATGAAAAGACTTTGTGTTGGTTGCCCTGTCCTGCTGAGAAATTTTTGATGATTCATTTTATCGTTGCTAATAAATTAACAGAGGCTGTTTAATGAAGAAAATGTGAAGATTTGTGTTTGTTTCATAGAATCACTAAGGCTGGAAATGACCTGTAAGATAGAATCTGATTGTTTCCTTCCACCCCTGCTCAGCACACCTAAAGAAACCACTGCACATGCAGGTTCTGTTTGAAGGGGATTTTTCTTTATCTTCAAATATCCCTTTCAAGTGTTGCAGAAAAATATCAGTGTTAGAACTATGTGCTTTTAGTATAAATTAATAATTTACAACTATATTAAGGAGTTAAATGGGGACATTATGAAACTCTTTGTACCTATAAAGCATCAATATTTTCCAAAATCATAGAAGTCCACTCTTCTCTTAGTTGAGAAGAGGCATAGATCAGGAAATTTTTATAATGAAATTGAAGAAATCATTAGTAGGTGCTAAAAGCTGGGGGCTCTCCAGGCAGGGGAGCTGGAAGCTGAGCAGAATCATGGCTGGTTGTGTTTGAATTCAGTTTGCTTTGTGGTTGTTCCTCATTCTGGGGATGTTCAATATGAATTTCAGGCTTACAGTTTAGTATTAAATCACTGCCAGTTGTCAGTGTACAGATTTCTGTCTCAGGATGCCTGAGAAAGCTAAACTTCTTCCTTCACACCTTGTTTCCTTCTGGTTCTGTGTCTAGTAAAGAAATTGTGCTTTATACAGGTTACATGATCAGCCCTAGCCATGGTGCTTTAGCTTCTGCTTGTGTCTTTCATTTTTGTAAGGAACAGCCAGGACAGTTTAAAGCTTTGTTCCATTACAGTCACATCACAGAGACAGTCTTTGTTTCAATCTCAGCTGAGTATTTACAAAGTATTACTGGAACTAAAACAGCCACTTCTATGTTGTATATCTTTTCACTCCTGCTGTTTGCATGTCAGAAACAAGTCTGGACACACTAGAGCTTTTCTCTTACTGTTTTTTTATTTATATTTTGTTTCCCTATCTCATTACAGCAGCTACAGCATATTATGTATATACATGGAATTACTTACTTTGGAGATTGAATCATCTGATGTAGATTGAGAGAGGAAAAAAAAGTAAAATTCACTGGGTTTATTTATTATTTTCTTCCATTAATTTCTTCTTTCCTTGTTCATTGCCTCTGGAACATTTGCATAATGCCTTAATTTGTCGTCTTTTTTTTCTTGTCTGCATCTTCTACCACTTCATCTAATATAAGAAATTGTATTGGTATAAAATTAAGACTTCTCTGATTTTTTATCTATGCTAGTTATTTATCTATAAAGGCACTTTGGTTTTGGTTTTTTTGGGTTTTTTTTTCCTTTACTTTTTATTTTTATTTTTTAGAATTTCAGTAAAGGAATTCCTCATTTGCTTTACAAAAGAAATCAGCTGATTACTGGCTATTCATTTTTATCTCAGAAGGATGTTTTATATACGATTGTTGTATGGCTTTCTAGTTAATAGGTTGAAGACTTACCCAATTTAGGAGATTGAAGACGTTCTGAACAGCAGCTGGGAATGATTTGGAATCAACACTAAAAAGAAAATTATGTTTCTGGCTGTTGATTTACCATAACAAGAGAGGAAGAAGGCCTAATCCAAAGAGATTGTCAAAATACTTTCCATAAAATAAGATTGATAATGAAGCCATTAATCATAATCCTAAGATTGTCAGAACAATTAAATATGGAAAAAAGAAAAATAAATTGTTCGTTAATTGCAAAATCATGAGAACTTCAATGAAGTTTGTAGTGTTTTCGCAGAAATCCACAATAATGTGAATTAATTTAGAAGCATGTGTTTCTGAGAGTTTTTCTAAATTTTGATTTTTTTCTCTCTTATTTTCTTCGTTTGTATAAGTATCATAGTAGTTTTATTAAATAGAGGGGAAAAACTTCCCCTTTAGGGATCATGCAGCGCGTCTTGTTTTGATTAAGTCTTTCTTTCTATAGTAGCATAAATTTTCTCCCCATTTGTTCTTGTAGTGTTAGTGACTGTGTTACCTTGTTTTTGTACATAGTTACCTTCTTTTTGATGTTTGCTCTTTAGGTAATGATTCTGACGTTGACCTTGACAGGAAGGAAGATGAGCGAGAAAAAACTCCCAAGAGGCCCAGAATTCAGAAAACAGAGAAAACAGCATCAGCTAAGGAGACTGAACAGGTTTCAGGAGCTAAAAATCCTATTATAAGTGTGGTTTTGACAGCCCATGAAACTATTCCAGGTAATCAAAATCACCAATTATATATTTTTTTTAATTATGCTGACACTGTATAAAATATTTGTTGGTCTAAGACCAAGTTGCTCGAAATATTTAGTGTATGAAAAATATTTAGCATTATTTGATTATCTTGATACAGAGTCTCTGCATTTGGCAGCAACATAATTCTAGAACTTCAGTCACATTTCTACAGATGTACAAGAAATGCTGGACCTGGCTGTAGTTAACCTCAGTTACTGCATTAAAATCAGTTGTGTTTAGTCTGTGAATAGTTTTAAAAAAGAAAATGATAAAACACTGATCAGAGAAAAGTGTCAATATATTTGAAAATCAAGTTCTACACATTGTTTAGAGGTTTCAAACAATTTAGCCAAAACTAGATTTGCATTTGACAGTTTATATAAACTATTAACTGGTTATAAGCCACTAACTATTCTGACTGACTGTGAGAATCCGTTTTTATTAGTTTTGTGCATTATTTTCAGCTTTGTAGTTTTATTGTTCTCCTTTTTGTTATTGCTAACATTTCTGGGTATTTGTTTTGCTTATAACTATCAGAACAACTTTAAGGTCTTCATTTTGTTGTTGTGGGTTGCAAGATAGCAAGATTCTCTGTATTGTTAATTTTTTTGATATAGAGATCTGTGGTATGCTCCTGTGGTTCAGGGGCTCATGGAGGTGGAAGTGGGGTACTTCAGGTGTTAGTTTATGGATATAGACAAACCTCCCTTCCTCAGGGCTTTTGGAAAGAGCCATAACTGGAGATTGTCCCCTTCTGGTGTTAAATTTTATACAACTTGTAAGAGTTTTTATCTTAGACCTGTACATTTCTGGCAAGGACTAGACGAATTTCCAAGAGGTGAAGGAAGGACGTGGATAATGCAATCAAAGATCCATTCCCCTACAAAACTGGCCTAAAAAGGCAAATGAAGTAATAGTAAATATAGATAATGAAACAAATGTAGGAAGCATGTGCTGCAGGAGAGGAAATGTAAATCTAGTGGATAGTGTTGCTTTAATTATTACCTAGTAAAATTTTTCTTTGGACAAACAAAATTTTGGGCTTTCTTGCACATATGCTTTTTGAGGTACTCAAAATAGTAAAATAACTTAAACTTTGGAGGTACTTGGGCATAGTACATCAAACATTCAGAAGGCTTTAATGAACCAAAGGATTTATGGTCAACCTGCAGCAGTTTTTGAAGGTACTCTCATCTATATTTGACTGACAATTAATAATCCTATTACATTCAAGTTCCCAGCTAAATTATATGTAATAAAAAAGTCAGTACTCTTCAAAACGTTATGAATTGTCACCCAACTTTTCAGGCTTAGGAAATTCTGGAAGATACGATGTAGGTGATTAACTCTAAAGATTCAAAAGAAAAATATTTCACTTGATGCAGTTATGGTTTAATTTATTTTTCATTGATTTTCCTTCTATTTTTTTCCATAAATTTCCACAATCTAACTATATCTTAATGTCACTAGCAATTCCTAGACAGTTCCCATTTCTCAGTAATACTTAAATGTCTGGAGTTTTTAATAAAGATCTTTCACAGTCTTTTTCATAGTAATTTTTCTGGAGATTTATCATGTGCTGAAGAGATGAGTTACTGCTGTAGACTGCTGATGAAGAATATAAATTGATAAAATAATTCTCCCTTCTCTTCTGCTTTGTCTGTACTAGACCATCTGTGAAGTTAAATTCTAGTTTTGAGGGTGCATGGAAACTTGTGTCCATTACAGTAAAATTCTGTTGGAAGATTTTAGATGACAATTAGAAAAATAGAGAAGGCCTTAAGAATTAGCTGTATTTTATTCCCAGTATTAAGGAACTACTTAGACTCTATTTTTCCCCTCTTGAAAGAAAAGATTCTTTTAGAAGTATTGCATGAATGCTTTGCTGTAACTTTGCTGAACACTAATGAGGTTTGAGACAATGCTTTATATAATTTAGATTATTAATTGATGTCTTCAAAATCCCTTTGAACAAACAGGATCAGTCAGTTTTTAACTTCCCAGAAAGGACATTTGGGCAACTTTGATTTCCCCCCAATGTTCCTCTTCTGTAATGTTTTCTTGGGAGGCATATAAAAGGTAATAGATTTACAGCTATAGAAATCTGAAAGATAGCATTAACCCACAGAGTACATACAGCTTGAATAAAAGTTGCAGATTTTTTTTAGTGCAGGCCTTGAAGTTCCTTGGGAGGCTTGAGAGGTGAGCCTGGGCAAAGCTCTTGCAGGGCAAGGCCAATCACAAGGTCCTGCACCTGGACATGGAATGATAGGATAAGGGGAAACAGCTTCAAACTGAAAAAGGGGAGTTTTAGATTAGATTGTAGGAAGAATTTCTTCACTCTGAGGGTAGTGAGGCGTGGAGAAGTTTGCTCAGAGAATTTGTGGATGCCCCATCCCAGAAAGTGTTCAAGCCAGATTGGATGGGACTTTGAGCAACCAGTTCTAGTGGAAGGTGGCTGTGCTCACAGCAGACAGGTTGGAATTAGATGACCTTTAAGGTCCGTTCCTACCCAAACCGTTCCATGGTTCTATAACTGGAGGGGTGTAGAGACCTTGAAGAGAAGGAGGGCTGAGTTCATGAGCACACCAAGGTATCAGATCAAACACAGGACAGTTTTTTGTAAGCATCACAATTAAGAGAGGGAATAACTACACTCATATGCACTTCTGAAAATTGTGTGAATTTTGTGTGAAACTGAAAATTGTTTTGAATGGCTGACACTTTTTTTCATAGTCTATTTTTAAGAACAATTGAGTAAACTTGGCCAAATATTCCATCTTCTGGGTTTTTAATGTATTTTATTTCCCATGTTTAAATTCTGTAAATTATCAAGATGTCTAAAACCAATTTATTATTTATGCTCAGTTAGTTTGATTCAGGAGAGATGTGAACATTTAAATTATTGTTTTATGTAAATTCTGTAATATTTAGAGACTCAGCTTGTTACTGGGAGATTCATTTTAAGTTCCTGTGATTATGGTTGGTGGTAGATTATTTTTTTGTTTGTTTTCAAGAAATACAAAAATAGCATGAAGTAGTCATTTTCTTGAGAATAATTATTTTTCATTTTCTAAAGGAGTTGGATTTTTTTTTCAATTACAAAGTTTTAATACAACACTGTGAAGGCTTTTCTCTCCCTGGTTTCCACCGTCTGTAAAAGTCCAGCTGAGTTCTTGTGCTACTGTGTGAGAGGATTCTATATATAATCTATGAACACTTAGTTCCTTCTTCCATCGAAATTTTTGGGCAGTGGGGAAGAAGTGGAAGAATGTTATTTTGCTTACTATTGCAAACAAGGGACTGACTTTAGTTTAACTGGTCGCAGTATTTTTAACTGATAACAGTCTTTTTTGTTTAAGGTAATTTCTGTTTTGTAGCTCATGGAGTGGTGGTTGTGGGTTTATGACACATCTAAATGGATTTAATATCAGGCAAAATGAGCCTCCTAGGGAAAGGAGGAGGACTGGGACTACTCCTTTTCAGAGTATCTTGGTCAGTAAGTACAGACTACTGTCACAGGCAAGTGCTCTTCTCTGACTCTAGCTTTCTGTCCTTCAGGATCATCGTGCCTGTTGATGCCTTCTGTAGTAAAACACACTAGAAAATTAATAAAGTATTTGCAGAAGGAGAGATATGGTGTAGATTTTAGGCAGATCCCCTCTCTAATCCTTTTCATGAACTCCTGTGCTGGTACTTTTCAGGCATCACCAACATGTAGTTGAATGGAGGGCCAGAGAAAAGATGCTGTCCCTATGCTGACTTAAAGCAAATGTTGATTAGGCAAGGTTAGGAAAATGAAAACTTTCCCCTCAGAATGTGAGCAGGTGTTTGTTATCATGGGTTTACTAACTGATTTAGCTCAGCCAATCTAATGTCTGGGCTAAGCTCTGGTGAAATGGGGAATCTTTGTCCTCCCATACATGGGTCTGTGTTTCTATTTTTGTCTAAATTAAAATGTGTTCAACCTCAGGGTGACCTAACCTACACAAATATTAAATGGTCTTTTTCCTATTTTTTTTAGCTTCATTTTGAGGGTTAGAGATAGGTTTGCATGGAGATCTTTGGGATTATGGGTAGGATTGGTTTCTGATGATTTGACTTTCAGAACTTCCTTTCTATGATTCACACACATTTGGAGCACATTTTACAGGATATTGTGGAAGCTGGAAAAAACATATTCCTTCAAAAAGAGATTGTAAGAAACAAATACTCACTTCATACCCATAGCACATTATTTTAACTATACAGACCAGAGTACCTACATTATGAAGATCTTTTTTAATATTTAAACTTCAGCTAAAGTCCCTTTTTAAAACAAAAAAAGTCGGTCTAAAGGCAGCTTGCAGCTTCTCTGAAGGAAAGAAAAAAGATACTGTGTAAAGTCTCGTGAATTCTGACAGTTGTTGAGTTGGTGTTTGCATGTAAATTACCATATTTAATATGTATCAATTAATTTGTCTAAATCCCATCTTGAATGCATTTATATTTTAAGTCTCTGTGACATTATGCAATAATTGTTCTGTAACTTAATTACATGTGGGGTGAAATTGCATATTCCTTTATTTTGTTTTAAGTCCGTATTGAGCTGTTTTTTGTGGGTTGTGAGATAATGATTATTCAAATTTTTTTTTTCATAGTATTGCTAAGTACGGATTTTTTTCTGATATTTCGCTTTCAGTTATCTCTTTTCCAGGTTTAAGGTCTCTGAATTCTGTATCCCTCTCCCAAACAAAATACTTCTGATTTTGTCTTTGTTACTGTTTTCTGGTTCTTTTTATCCTTTTTTGTGGTTCTTTTTTATCCTTTTCTGTGATCTGTATTTGAAGCTTTAGGACGTTTGCAGAATTTAGTTGAATTAATAGGGATTAGTTTGATGTTCTTTCCTGGTTTATTTGTGATCCATTCCTAATAATTCTATTACCAATAGTGTAATTCTGTTAGACTGTTGATAAGTATTGGAGAGCTCTGTAGTGAGGGACAGGCTGCTGTTCTAAGGGACAGACCGTCTGAGACTGGAGGCCAGTCTGAGTTTGAGAGATGAGGCTCACTGGGTAATGCTTATCTGTAGAAGCTGCTGTCAGAATGTCATGAAGAACTCAAATCTTACTCTTCTGAAGGCAGATTTACTTAGATGGTATTGACTGAAAAGAGGAAAGCAAAAGGCATAAATAAAGTCTACTAAACTAAAGTCGATTCTGCCTTTAAAGTAGAGATATATGATAGTTGTAGAGGAAGGGTTTTTCTGAAAGAGATGATCAGTACTGTAAACTTCTTTTTTTTCCTCTAATATATGCTTTGACTTTTTGAAATGATTGCCTAGGGAAACAGGAAAACCTTTATCTTCCTTATTGGCATGTGATGTTTTTAATGAAAAATAAGACCTTGTATGTGTCTGCCTTGTTTTTAGGCATTTCCGTAGCCTGAATATTGAGGGCATTCTTTTGGGATTTGGGGCATGTGGGGACTAGGTTGAGTAGAGCCTAGAAACCAATTTTCTCACTTCCTGGGCATATGCTGTAGTCATTGCTTTTTGATCTAGTGGTGACTGCTGTAGCTGCTGGGCTGTTGGCACCCTCAGCCAGCATCCCAAGTGGATGGAGACATCTAAAGTTTCTTAATGCTTCCCTATCTTCTAAGGGTGGGAAGTAGTAACCTCCTACTAAGGGACTTGATTGCCTTTTGTGAGCAAGTACTTCATCAGCATGTCTGAAGACGTGAATCTCCCTCTTCAAGTTTTTAAAGACATTTTCTCTGTGAACTGCATAGGTAATTTAGAGGCAGGAACATGAGGATAACCTTGGAGCATTCTACCCACTCAAAGTATGCAAAATACTGATGAGTTAGTATTTATCTAGTGAGTATATATTTAGTTCACCCAATTTAGGTGATTAAATTTTTATAGTTGTAGTACGAAAGTCTATTAAACAGTTCAGCAGTCCTTTTAGGAAATGCTCAAACATCCTGAAATGCAGAAGGGCACAGAGGAGAGTTAGTGTGGAGCATTTAATGAGGATCTTTGTCTCACAGTCAGGAAATGGGAGGCCTGGAAGAGGCAGTCATGCATATAAAGCAGTTTAAGACCTATTTTCTTTTAACTGAGTCACTCTAAATATAGAATTTGCTTCTATTTTAAGTATTGAAGTATCAGAACACTTTTCTGGTGTCTAATGTCTGTTTTGTTACCTTTGTACTGAACCTACAGACTGAACCATGGTTCTTGTGTTGTAATGACATGGTCCCATCTCACTCATCCCCACAGTGCAATTTGGGAGATAAAATCCTGTGGACAACCTGACATTTGTGAAAGAGGGAGGAACACAAAGAATAGAAGTTATGATGTTCTGGTGACATTTAGGGTGAAAATTTGGAAGATCAGTTCTGTTGAACCTGCAGAATCTTTAGTACAGAACTCAAAGCATTATTAAAAAACGGTAGTGCAAAAAATCTGGTTTTAGATGCAGCCAGTTTAGTGAGAAACAAAGCTATTACGGTTTAGTTACTCTGTTTACAGAGTTGGCTGATGTCCAGTCTTGATAGGGAAAGCTTCAGTAGCTTTACATACTCCCAAATGGCCTTTTCTCAAAGTATCTCAATTTCCCATTTAAAATCACTTTTAAGGACCCACAGATTCTCTGTTTTTCTCCTTGTCTACAACACTGCTTTCATCCATGTAGTGTCACTAAGTCTTTCACACCTATTGTTGCGTAACCCCCACCGTGATTTCAGAGACTTTATGTTAATACTGCCTATATTTTATAAATAATATCCTCAGAAATCTGGGCTTAATGCATTCAGTAGAGCCCCTTCTGCTCCCAGTGGAGACTGAGAAGTGAACAAGGAGCATAGAATCAGATATATCCTGAGCTGGAAAGGCTCCACAAAGATTGAGTCCAGCTCCTGGCCCAGCACAGGACAGCATTTTTTGAGCTCTGTCAGGCTTGGAGCTTTGACCACTGCCCTGGGAAGCCTGTTCCAAACATATTCTTTTATTCTGAGGGATGGCAATGTGCTCCAAAATATAAGGAGTTTAAGGAAAAGATGTACGGAGTTTTAAATATAGACTAAACTGTTTTTTATACTAAACGTTTCCCCAGCCTTATTTGTGGAATTGATTAAACAGCTTGGTGTGATTTTTCAGAGGATGTGGTATGAAGCAGAAACAGAAAAATTCAAATTTTATTTAGAAGATTTACAATCTTTTGAAGGTGGAAATACTTGGATGTAGGATCTCCTTGTAGCAGGCATCAAGCACCATGAATAATGATCTGAACTGTCAGTCCCGGCAAGTTATTTAAGTAGAACTGTGGTGTAAGTACTGATGGCTTCTGGAAGCGTATCCATCATTAACAGAAACTAAAACAGTCAAATAATGATTACAGAGTTTATTGTTTAATTTACACTTTTGTATTATAGACAATGCACGTTTCTAGTAGAAAATTTTTAATGAGCATTCTTTTCATTCTTCTTTTAGGAGCCAGAAAAATTGTTCCTCTTGAGGCTTCTCCTCATGAAAGTGAACCCACAGCTCCAGACACAGCAGTCCATGACCCATCACAACGAAAAGGATATCAGGAATATGCCATTCAGCAAACCCCATATGAGCAGGCAATGAAAACAAGCAGGTAATTTTGAAGTACTTATATTTGCGTTCATGCAGAATATGAATGAACTGCTTCCCCATCCATTTTCATGAAACTGGAGTGTTTATCTGAGACCCTTAAATAAAGGAACAGCTGAAAATTAACTATGAATAAGTTGTATAATTTAAAATGCCTTTGGAGAATACATTTTTTTTAAAAAAACAAAGCATTTCTGTCCATTATTAATGTCTAGGGAAATTTTGACATATGATGTTACCAAGGTTCACCACTGTAAATATAACTGTTAGTTTGGGTTTTTTTAGGTTGGGTCCAACTCAGCTGAAGATTTTTACATGTGAATACTGTAACAAGGTGTTCAAATTTAAACACTCCCTCCAAGCACATCTGAGGATTCATACAAATGAGAAGCCTTACAAGTGCTCTTACTGCAGTTATGCTAGTGCCATCAAAGCCAACCTGAATGTTCACCTGCGGAAGCACACCGGGGAGAAGTTCAGCTGTGATTATTGCACCTTCACTTGTCTCAGCAAAGGCCATCTCAAAGTCCATATCGAAAGGGTTCATAAGAAAATTAAGCAGCACTGTCGTTTCTGCAAAAAGAAATACTCAGATGTTAAAAATTTGATCAAGCATATGAAGGAAACTCATGACCTTCAAGATAAAAAGGTGAAGGATGTTTTTGATGAGCTTCGCTTGATGACAAGAGAGGGCAAAAGACAACTTCTCTATGACTGCCATATTTGTGAGCGCAAATTCAAAAATGAGCTGGACCGGGACCGTCACATGCTGGTTCATGGTGATGAAAGACCTTTTGCTTGTGAGCTCTGTGGTCATGGAGCCACTAAATACCAAGCCCTTGAGCTTCATGTTCGAAAGCATCCTTTTGTGTACGTGTGTTCTGTGTGCCTGAAGAAGTTTGTCAGTTCTGTGAGGCTCCGTGCTCACATCAAAGATGTGCACACAGATCTGCAGGAGGATTCTGTTTTTAACAGTTCTATCAACCAAAGCTTCTGCCTGCTGGAACCGGGAGGTGACATCCAGCCAGAAGCCCTTGGTGAGCAGCAGACACAAACTGCAGGTGATTCAGCTGTCACAAGTACTGATGCTGTTAACACCCCACAGCCATCTGCTTCTAAAAGTGAATCAGCAGCTGCAGATGTAGACCATGATGGTCAGCATAATGATGATGGAAAAATTGATGCAGTCCTTTCCTTAGAATTGGAAAATCCTCTGGTGAAGAATGTAGCAGAGACGCTGTGTCAGACAACAGAGGTAGCAGTCCCAGACATTCAGCCCTGTGTAGCATCAGACTGCTTCCTGCTGAAAAATGGTACTGCTGGCCCTGAGGAGTTAAGAGGTTCTCCTCCAAATGAAGAGGAAGTTAATCAATGCAGTTCTGTAAATGAGCAGGGTGAAGAAATTCATCTTTTACTATCTGAAGACAAAAGTTTAAATATGAGTCAGAACAATGCAATCTCTGAGAACCTTCCAGTCCTTGAAGAGAGAATCCAGTCTGTTCCTCCTGGTGAATCAGAAACAAGCAATGCACCCATTCAGAATTCGGCAGAACCCACAGACCCTTTGGCAGCAGCAGAAGCTGGTGCAGCCTCCAGCCCACAGGCAGCTTCTATTAACACAGCTACAGCCAACGGGGGGAGTGGATCTGTTGCCTTCATGCAGATCCTGGACAGCTTGCAGAAGAGACAAATGAGCACTGAGTTACGTGAGAGGATAAGGAAGGTTTATGGAGACTTGGAATGTGAATACTGCGGTAAGGAGCAGTGGAATTACGTTTGGGGGTTTTTATATCTTAGGCAGTGAGCTATCTTTTTCCTGCTCCTCTGGTTTACAGTGTTTGATATATTTGTGTATCTTTGCAGCAGCATTAATTTTGTAGTTCAGTATGGATTCCGGGGTCCAGTGGGATTTACTTTTTGCTGTACAAATAATGTGAAATGAGTCAAATCTCCTCAAAAAAAAAAAAGAAAAACAAAAAAACCTACTAGTGGAATACAGTGCCTTGCAAGGCTCAATTTTGTTGATGTGAAATTTGATAGAATTAGATTATTTCTGTCCACATGTGTCTCCCCAAGTCACAACTTTCACTGGGGCCAAGCACAGCAGATTTAGGCATGTGATCAGCATTAGTTCAGTCCACGCTTTAATGCTTGAGCCTCATTATCAGCTTAGTATAAAATTCAGTTTTTTTCACATAGTGTGGGAGGATGTATAGTAATATACATTCTGTACAATAGAAACATATATGTTGGCATAATTTTGTGTCTTATTTTGAACCAGGTTCTTTGAGATAAAAATTTTAATTGCATGGTGTCAGATCAAGACTATCCTGATTGTAATTGTTTGGGTTTTTTAATTTATGGAAGTGAGAATAACACACCGTTCTCACATATTCTAACTGAAAATGTTTGTGTTTATGTAACTGGAGAGGAAGCAGTTGGAGATATATTTTGTAGTTTTCATTCTTGAAAAGGGAAAGGAATCAAATTCTGAAAAAACAAGTTTTTGAAACACCATAACATTGTATTTTAGATTAATTGCTCTGAGCTTTTTGATGCTATTATGCCAAAAAGACTTAAGAAGGAGTAACATGAAAGAAAGTAACAAAAAATATTTTGACAGTCTCTTTTGGTGTACAGTTACATTCAGATTCTTTGCATAAGAGAACAGATGTAGAGGACTTTTCCTTTAGGAACAAGATCATTGATATGTTATCATTGATATGATCGTTGATAACAAGTGGCTCTTGTTAGGCTGTTTCAGGACATAGAACACAATCTTTTTGGGCAAAGGTGGATTTGTAAATGTATTTTCAGTAGCAAAGGGTCTTTAGCAAATTTTCATTAAAGACTAAAGGGACAGGATTCAAACAGTATGTTTTGTCCTGAAAGAAAATCGGTTATTTTTTTTTAATTTTCACTAACAATTGCTTAGGAATTACTTTCTTCATGTCTAATTTAATTTTCAGGCAAGTTGTTTTGGTACCAGGTGCACTATGACATGCATGTCCGTACACACACCCGAGAACATTTATATTACTGCTCCCAGTGCAATTATTCTTCCATCACCAAGAACTGCCTTAAGCGTCATGTCATTCAGAAACACAGCAATATTTTGCTGAAATGTCCCACAGAGCATTGTGACTACTCCACTCCAGATAAATACAAGCTCCAGGCACACCTTAAAGTTCACACAGATCTGGTGAGTAGCAAACCAAGTACGTGTTTGTCTGAAGTCAGTGTCTTCTTCACTGTTTGCAGTTCTGTGGTAATGCTTGAAGACTTAGCTCAGGGTTTTTACCTGTGTGTTCTCTGCACGCTTCTGGGAATACTTGACTTAGAGCAACTGGATATTTGGACCTTCTCAGAGCTGTTTCCAAGAGAGTATGCCTGCATCCATTTCCTCTCTGGTTTTCCCAGTATTCCTTTGGGGTTTGAGCGAGTAGAATAAAGTTGGTGCTATTGTTCCATTACTTCACTCTGTGAACCTGAATTCCCTTCCTTCATAAATAGATGACTTGAGTAAAATGAAAATTTATTCTTCTTAATTACTACAGACAAAATATGTTTAAGTTGTTGAAAAGGATTTTTTCCTAGTATCTCCACCTAGCTGCAGTTGAACGTCTACCATTTTCTGTTGTGTTGACAGAGATCACATTTTAAAGGTTCCTGTCTTGTTCAGAAAGCCCTCCAGCTCAGAGTGCCACATGCTAAAACCAGGTCTTGGTAGTCTGTTGGTCAGTATTTCCAACAGCTGAGTTTACTTTTAAGGTATTTGGAACAGAATAACCTCCTACTCTTCTTAAGCAGTTACTTCTGGAGAACTTTAAAACCAAACAGAAGAGATGACACAAAAAGGAAAATTACCCCCACTTGTGTCCTCCCCTTCTGTAAATATTTGAAATGGAATCTGCATTTGTTGTGAAAGGTGCAGAAAATTCACATAATAGACATTTTTTTGGGATGTTTTGGAATTCATAATGTTTCCAATGCCCATCTGGTAGCAAAAATCTGTGTAATTGCTGTCTAAGAACACTTAAGAAAAAAGAATACAATTACTCTCCTATATTCTTTGTAAGTACCTGTTTTTCATGTGTGATGAATGTCCAACAGCTCCCACCAGGAAGATCATTTTCATAATTCTAAATAGAACTGAGAAAATGGATTTAATAATTAAACCATTGTGACAGCACGATCTTTTAGAAGCATGCTTTCTAATGCTTGCTGACATATTTATTTAAATGGGTTGAAAAATTCATGTATTAGAATTTACTTAGTAGCTGAATTTCGCAATTCTCATATTGGTCTTTGTACCCACTGCTTGGTATATTTACTCCATGCATATCTCACTGAAAAGGACCAGTTCTTCAAGTATATATCTATGCACAGTTAAATGTGGAAATCTACTTTAATTTAAATTTCAAAAATCAATCCTTAATAAATAGTAAAATTAAAACTTCTCTGGAGACAGAAGATGCTGAAATCTCAGTTCATTTCCTTGTGTGGATGTGTCTCCTGCATCACCTCGTTGCTGGCTGCATTTCAGCTGGATCCCTGCATTTGTAGAAGATAAATGATGGGTATTGAAAAGCAGTTTTCCCTTCATCCTTATGTATCACTGTGTGGGCACCTTACTCTGTATGCAGCACCCAAATCTTGCACTGGCAGATGATGATGGGGAGTGTGAATGTGCTGCCTCTTGCCTTCTGTATTTGCTACACATTGTTGTTACACGGAAAATTTTTACTTTTGAAGCCTGGGAATTGAGGCGTGGCTTGATTAAAAACCAAAACTTTGTATATATTCTCTGATTTTCAGTACTCATGTTTTGCTCCTAGGGCTTTTATTGTAGATTTTTATGTTTATGGGCATTTATTGAGCTCTTCCAAAGTTCAAACTGTGATGTGACCAATCACTTCAATGTCATGGGACCTAGGAGAGGGTTGGGCAGTTCCAAATTGCTTTAGTAAAATTTATATTGTGAATGAGCTCATGGTAACATTAAAGGGCAGGGTGTGGAATTAAACAATGCTGATGTAGGTACCAGAGTTTGTTTACAACCTCCAGTGGCATTTGTCATACTCTCTGTGCTGAGCAGATAAACATCACAGCGAGATTTTTCTCTGAAAATATTTTATGTATTTAATTAATACTGTAACATTAGCACCTCTCTAAAACTGCAGTTCAGACCCAGTAACACCACTCATTACTAGGTGCCTACATCTGCTTTCCTGCACGTTTTGGGATGTAAATTATTCTTGTCTTTGGAAGGATGCTTAGAAATTCCATTATGCTGTTGACCTTCCATGTAATAGCTGGCTGTTGGTAGGATGTGAGATGCTCAAGCTCTGATTGCTTATTTGCCCTTCCTGTGGAGAGTAAATTTTCACATGGTCACTGGTCTGGCTGTGTTACCTCTGCCTGTGGAGTAGTGCTGCTGTGCAGTCAAGAATGCAAGGTACTGCAAACGGAAGCAATTAACAAAAGCATCTCTGATCTAATGATTGGGCACTCAGTTGGAAAACAGCTTTTGCTCTTAGTCCTCACTTCCATAATGAATGTCAGCTTGGTATTTGTTTTTACTAATAGTTATTTCACAAAAAAGTGCTGAAGTACTGTTTGCAGGTGCTTGTCATTTTGTGAGCTGAGTTCTACTTCTTGCCAGACTTCAGAAAAGTCTGTCTAAATATCTGCACCTTTTTCTGTAGCCTCCTTCACACGTGTGCATGGCTGTCTCCTAGGTACATTGCATCCTTTTAGCTGAGTTACATTTTAATGGGACATAAGTTTAATGCAGGAATCTTTTGGGAAAATTTTAATTCGAACATGATGGCAACTGTGGTGAAGATTTCTGGAGGTCTTCACTCCTCAGAAGTGTTAACTCAGGGTTACCGTGATCCCATGGGCATTAGAAATTAAATTTCTGTTGATCTGAATAGATGTGGGAGCAGACTTTGGCCCTCTATTCCTCTACACAATTATGCAATCAAATGTTGTGTTAATTGTGGTAGCTTTTCCTGGAAATGTTTTGTGAGTGCCAATATTTAGTAGAGGGTTTTAATTTTTCTTTTTGTGACTGTATCATTGTATATCTACCCCTTGAATTATCTTGAAACACATGCCTCAGAGAAATAAAATTCTCTTCACGGCATTATAAATGGATAATACAATATAACTGATGCTTTCTTAGCACAATTTTAATTCATTTATATAAGGAGAAATGCATTGTGATTATTATGTAAGTGGCCTTATTTAATAACAAAACAGCAAAACAAGAAAATTTGTGATAGCATTAGACTAATTTATTTTCACTTGGTTTAAGAATACTTACATACCTAATTAAATTCTTGTTTTATGGAATGTAAACAACACCTTCAGTCAAAAGCCTACCTTTATTTAGGAATTATTTTAAGTTTCTTATATTTTCTCAAATTAGCTAATAGGGGTGATGAGCAAATATCAGGAAGTTATTGCCTTTGAAGTTTAAATAGCTGATTGGACTATGCAGCTGGTCTTTAACAAAGGTAGATGCAGTTCTCTCCATGCTTTGTTTCTGTTCATGTCCTTCAGAATAACCTTCAAGGGAATTTAAAAGGCAAGTATTCCAATAAGGCATAGGAAAAATAACTTTCATTCTTACCAGAGAAAAGGTTGCCTGCCGAGAATGTGGTTCAGGTATTACTGCAACCTCAGCCTTCAAAGGGCTTCTGTCATTACCTATGGCCAGGGCACCTGAAGAACTGGAGCTATGGTGCAGGAGACCTTCTCTGGGGCTCTGTGTTGTGGTCTGGTTGCTCTGAAATACTGAAATTTGCAACAGGGGATTTTTAAAGGCTGTTTTGAGAGCAATAGGATTGCACTGAAAGACACACACAAGCTCTGAGGGCAGCAGCAGAACACTTCAGCATTCCAAGCTGACAACATAAGCTCCAGTGCTCTGGCACTAGCCTGGATACCCAGCAAGGAAAGGTTTGGCTTCAGTTGGGTGCTCTTTGTGACACACTTTGAAGGGACTCAGTGCTCCTAGGCACACTGTTACACTACAAAAGATAACCCTTTTGAAGATCACTTCTGCAGAACTTGGTGTAGATAACTTTCTAACAGCTTGAAAAAAGCTGTTAGCACTATTTCATTATTGAAGAATTTTGTTACCATCGTCTTGTGGAAAGTTGTGTTCTCAGCACCCATCCATTCATGTTGCTCTATAGCTCTTGATGCATATACTGATTATTTTGATTTTTCCTCTAAGACATAGGCTTATAGCCTTGCTTTCCTCAAGAATATTAATAAGAATGTAAAGTTGTCACAGTTAACAGCACTTCATTTGAAGTAGCGTGTGTGTACTGGAGTGTTAATTTTTTTTTCTTATTTAACATTTGTCTCAATGTTCTGGTCACACTGAGGAATACTTAATTCAGTGAGTATTAGAGACCAGCAACACCCAACTCTACATTAAAAGTATACTATTTTTTTTCCTTTATTTATTGTATATATTGAAATCAGATATCTAGCAGGTTTGAGGAACAGACTGAGATCTGTCAACACATTTCAGCTCAAGAGCCCCTAAATGATTTTGTGTTGTTTTTCCTAAATGTGCCAGATTACAAATGTGATCATACAACTACATCATTGAAAAGGTGCTAACATTGCTATGGAGTTTTGTTATGATTAATCTGCCAGTCTTTGTTGGAGTAATGTGTTCAGGTAGAAATCCAAAATCATCACTTGCAGGTTTATGTTATATCATTTGAGAGACCCTAATTCCACAAATTAACAGCTTTTTTTCAAGGTTTTGTCAGCTTTGTAGGCTCCTTGAATCTCTTCCAAAACTCAGCTAGTATTCTCTGATGTTCCTTTTTTTCGCTTAGGATTCTTAGGACTTAAAATGATGACAGCCCCAACTCTATCATAGCAAGGTACTGCCTTCAGGGTGGTAATCCTTGTGTAGCCGCCATCCCCAATCTCTGGTGCAGGTTCTCACAGGAGCAAATGACTGTCAGCTCAGGCAGAATTCTGTTTGTACCACTGCCATGGCAGTGAGAGCTCCATATCCTACAGTTGTGGGAGTATTTATTGCTATTTCAGCCCAAGTGTTCTAGGGCTACTGCTGCTTTTAACTTGTAGGTACTTCAACACAGGGACTTCTTTCTCAGAGGTACATGAGACTGGCTGCAAATGCTGCATCATGTTCCAAAACCTGTCTGCCAGGAAAACCCATCAATTTTTGTTTTCCTTTCAAGAGAGGTGTCCATTTACAGCTGTACAACTGCAGCATCTGGACAATAATGACCTCCTTGTACAGCCCTCCTCATTATTCAGAGATGCTCTTTGGTCAAAGATCAGAAACTGGTAGAGTTCAGGACCCTTAGCCTCCTGTGATCTCCCAATTTCTCACTCATAACACAGGGTTCTGTCTCATTTTGGTCAATAATCTTCCTTCTACACTCTTCAGGAAGTATTTCTGTCCTCCTGGAATGTTCTGTGGCTTCAGCTCACCTTCTCAGAGGCCTCTGGTAGGTGGGCAGCTGCACCTCTCCAACCAAGTAATGTATTACCTGGGCACCTCCCCAGCTGTCAGGACTAACTAGACCCCCTTCACCTGTGGCTTTGATAATCCGCTCATAAATTAATCTACTCAGTGCAGAGGTGATTATCACCCCACTCATTGGATTGAGTATCCAGTACCAGCAGGTACTTCTGGAAAGACCAAGCTCTCCAATTTATATTATGACTGTCAAGGTTTAATGTAAAGTGTAATGGAGAAAATTCCCACATTTTTACATGGAGTTAGATGGATTTGTAAAAACATGCAAATTACAATTAGACTAAAATTGCATATAGGAAGAAATTACATCAAAACTCTCAGCTGAACTTGATTGATAGTGTTAAATCTGTTATAACATCAGTGACACTGAGAAAATCCACAGTAGTCTGTAAGTCTTTAAATCACAGTGGTAGAATATGACTTTATCGGTAATACATAAAATGCTGAATATTTATAAAATCATTAGAAATGTAGACACTTGAATAATAATGGCATCTGTCATTGTTAACTCTGCTGCTCAATTTCAGGCCATTTAATAAATCCACATAGTGATGGTTGTCTTCAGAAGGGTAAGATCTGATCCTTAGGTTTCAGAAGGGTGGACTTGAGAATAAAAAAGAAGCAAAACCGCTAAATATTACTGCTTACATCACATACATTTTTTTCTGCTGTATGATTTGATCTTTTGACTCCTGATTTTCTACAGAGTCAGTCAGAAGGTAATGCTTACATTTATTGTGCATATTCTCATCTGCTGTAACTTGAAGCCCTGTATTCATGAGGATTAATGATGTGCTTAGAATCTTTTAATATTTCTCCTTCACTTATTTCACTATAAATACATTCATTTTTTCCTTAAAAACCGAACCTTGAATTATAACTTTGTTGAGAACCATGTATTACTGAATAATGACTATAGTGATTATACCAGTAGACTGAAAATTCAATCTCTTTCTTTCTCACTTAAGGATAAAAAGAGTTATTCCTGTCCTGTGTGTGAGAAGTCATTTTCTGAAGATCGACTTATAAAATCTCACATCAAGACAAATCACCCTGGTAAGAAAAAAATCAAGGAAGATTTCTCAGTCTATTGCAATAAATGGATAAAGGTTTAGAATGAGTAATGTGATTATATTCCTAAGAAAGAGAAGAGTCTGTTTCTAATTCAACTGGTTTAGAGTAAGAATTGTGTTGGTTTTGCAGATGTTAGAATTTAGAGTGAAAAGTGTTACTGTTTGAGCATGGAGTATGTCAGGTAATTGTGCTAAGAAATCTGTCATCATCTGGAAAAGGGTGAATTCAAATTAAGCACTGGGAAGTTCGGGATCAGGCATATAGACATCCTGTAGCAACCCAGGAGATGTAAAATTCCCACTGGCCTGACATGAACTGACAGGAATGCATTTAGGGCTCGTGATTTCTCTGTAGGTGACTGATGTGAATGCAGAGCTGACCCTGTGTGGGCCCAGGTCCTGTGGGCTGGGCTGGACCCCCAGGGCCAGCTGGAGTCTGCAGCAGGGCTCCTGCTAGGACCAGCTGGGATGTGCTATGGCCTGTAGTAATGGAGCTGGCAAGCCTGGCTGGATCCAGCAAACTGCTCCCAACTCTTGTTTATACCTTGCATTCTGGTGCCCTGGTTTATCAGTGCAAGTACAAGATAACGTGAATGTGGTGAGTCAATGTGCTGTGCTTGAGTAAACAATCCTTTCTCAGATCTTGGGAATTTGAAAATGCTGGTGTGGGGACTGATTTAAACCTCACTGATGTGAATTCAGCAGAGCCACACTGGTATGTACCTGATTTCTTGCTTCTCAGGATGTGTGTTACATTGGATAGAAAGCCTTGCTGCTACTGCAGAAGAGGGAGAGGTGACACTTTCATTAATTCATCTACAGTGCTCCTTATCATCTGACTTAATTGGATACAAAGAAGGAAAACACTGGTCATGCTCAGACTAAATCTGAGGAAAAAAATCCAATTAAAACGATGTAACTTTCCTTGTCTTTCTTGTCAGATGTACAGCATAATAGGTAAAACAGTAGTTTATCTTCCTATTGCCACTAGATAGTGCTAGACCCGTGTTTTAAACAATTTCCTTCGCTTTAATTTCATCCTTAACTCTCACTTCAGCTCTTTAGTTACTAAACCTCTTTATTTGCAGAGCACTCCAGAGCAGTGTGGTTGGAGGGCTTGTCGTACGTCAGAGGACATGTCTGATGCAGGAAATTGAGATGAGGAAAGGCTTCTGAGCTATACTATAGTCAGGAGGTATAACACCAGTAAGCATAGAAATTGAATCTCAAGAATTGTGCCTTTAAAGCCTTCATGCTGCCTCAGGAAGGGAGCATAGGAGACTCCCCTAACATGATTTCTGTGCCCTTACATGTTGCCATTAGCCTGCACTGGTCCAGTGCCTGCTGAATGATCAGCGTGTGCTGTGTCTGAGGTCCAGAAATACCACTTACCCATGGAGCCCTAAACTCATGGATTTGAATACTTCTGAACAATTCATTTGGTATCTGAATGCCTCTAAAAAAAAAGTGTAGTGAAATTTTTTTTTTCTTATAAGCGGGTCTTTTAAACTCTTACAATAGAAGTAAGATTTAGAAAGAAAATCTGCGCTATTATTTTGTGTTTTCATTTTTCATTAGTGTATCACAGGCACATAAAGGCAGAATAGCAGATTTATTAGATGTATCTCTGTGGTACTAAAGAAATACTACATCTAAGATATGCCTATGCAATAGTTATGCAACAACTCTGTTGTAATATATGGAGGAGAATTAATGCACAAATATTTTTTAATTTCTGTGAATTTTCTCCTTGTAATCAGGAAGAAATCCTTTATGTGTACACCATACTTAATTACAAGCCAAATAAGTGTGAGGGGTCTGATGGTATAAGCTATTAAATACTGCAGTGGCATGAGTGCAGTTGTTTTCAGAAAGGTAAATGAAAATTGATAAAGATGAAAGGAAAGAGAGGTACTGTTAACAGGAATTGAATTTTTAAAGGACATATCAAAAATTAATTTAAACTGAAACACTTTCATATTTATCATTAAAACGTTATTTCTAGAACTTCCCCTCTCCTTCCTTTCTTAGTATCATTCAGCATTCCCCACCCCTTGTCTCTTCTGTTTCATCAAGTAGAAAGTATGAAATAAAAAAGTATTTCTTCCTCTTCTGTGTTTGCAGGGGAGTTAAATTTTGGTCCCATGAAGTCAGTGAGACAGAAATCTCCATGGACTTTGGCAGAGCAGTATTTCAAACCAAAGAGATAAGAGAGCTTGGCTTTATTGCCCAATGATTTTTGTACTCAGCAGTGAAGGAGGAGTCTTGGGTTCTGATCCCAGCTCTCAGAATTATCTACCTTTCATCCACTGTCTGATTTAATATGATACTTCTTAATAGTTATGAGACATGAGAGGCATCAGCCTCCATGGCTCCCCACTGAGCAGACATCCTAGCCTGCAGTCATGAATGAAGGATCTAAGCTGTGAAAGGCAGATGAGGGTTCAGACTTATGGCTGTATTTTTCTTTTTTTGGTATCTTAGAACTTCTCTCTGCTCAGTTCATGGGCTTTTATAGCTACAGGTTATTTTCCCTGTGCACATGAGTTCAAGCAGGATTTTTGTGATTCCATTCTGGGACTGATTATCAGGAGACAAGGTGATTTTGGTAAAAATCTAGGTTTAGACAGGAACTTTTAAATTTAAGGGATTTGGGGCATAATACATCACCAGCTTTCATGTCTTAAGGTTTAGATTGCATGAGTGTTGTACTTTCATTAAGTCAAGAGACAGCATTTCATTCATCTGACGTACATTGAGCAATTTGATTTATTTTTAAAAGCATCTGGCAATGTTTTCATTGTGTGTCTGGGCCACTTTAATTTAAACTTCATTATTTTGAACTTTTTCACTGTGACAACCAAAACATTATCTCATATGAAGGAAATACACAGAATTGAGTGTGTCTAGCTTGAATAAGAAAAGGCCAGGAGAGGAATCTTAATTGCTGTCTTCAGCAATCTAATTAAAAAGAAGACAGAGTGAGATTTTTCTTGGAGCTGTACAGTGAAGGGATGTCAGCTGAGACAAGGAGATTCTGACTAGAACTAGGAAAACAGTTTTGACTGTAAAGATGGTTAAACACTGGAGTGGGCCAAGAGAGGCTATAGAATCTGCATCCTTGGATATGTTGAGAACAGGACTGGATATGACCCCAAGCAACTTGATTTAACTTTAAAAATGGAACTGTAAAGTTGACCCTGCTTGGAGTAGGTGACCTTCGAGTCACATTTATTCCATGAGCCTGTTATTTTCTTTAAAGTGCCTGATTATCAGCATTCTGACCATTGTAGCTGTGGCTGAAATGAATTATCTTCAGATCCTTGACATCTGGGGTGAAATCTTGAATAAAGCTTTTGAAAATATTGAAAGAAAAGTGCCAATTTAGCTTATGGGGAAGGGTCACAGTAAAAAAATGATCTTCTGTGCCAATGGCCCAACCAATTTTATTTATATTTAAAATAATATTTTTTTTAAATAGGTAGTGAGGACAGTGAGTTCACAGATAGGAGAGAAAGGACAGAGCATCCTAGAAGGCCTAGAGGAAAAACAGTCCTTATGCTCTTTGCTCAAGTCAGTTTTGAGTGGGACTAGGGGAAATAGCTTTTAAAAAGTTGGACTGAATCAGGATCTAGCTCTTCAATATTACTTACAAAATAAATTCCCTCATGTCCTTCTGGTTCTTACTACCTTTTGCATTTCTCTCAGAGGTTTCAATGACTACTATTTCTGAGATTCTTGGCAGAAGAGTTCAGCTGAAAGGACTTATTGGAAAACGAGCTGTGAAATGTCCCCACTGTGATTTTTATTTCATGAAGAATGGATCAGACCTTCAACGTCATATTTGGGCTCATGAAGGTAAAAGTTTGGTTTTAAGCTTTTGGGCATGTAATGAGTCTCATATTCCACTGAAGCTTTGCTGACATAAAAAAACAGATTCAAATTTATTTCTGTACTCAAATGCAAAACTTTAAGCTACATTGGAGGTTAATTAATTAGTTTAATGGATTCTGGATCACATATGGAACTTCACACTCAGAACTTGAACAGACAGTTTAAATGTTTCATAAAAACTAATAAAATTGTGATGAAAATTAATAATTTTTTGTCTGAAACTCATTCATAAACATCTATAAAGTATTCTATGTGAGTAAGGAGGAGTGAATTAAATACGTGCTCAGTATTTTAAAACAAGTAGTTTTTCTGGATCTTCTTATGAGTCTCTGCTGCTCTTTTTACATTTGTCCAAAAATCCTTGGTCTGGAAATCTGTCGGTAAACCAACTGAAATCCAGTTGCTTTGATGTATGCATATAAATTATGTGAGTATTTTAATTAAATCCTGCAGAACATGGCAGCTAGCTCCCACAGACACAGTGATCAAAATCCCGTAAGATAATACTCATCATATTTATGACTTTTTTATGGAGAAATTCCAGTAATATGGGATCACATGGGTTAAAAATGCCTTGAATTTAAAATCCTTGGACAGTAAAATCTTGTGTCTACCCAGTCTGTGTATTTTTGTAAAAGGCTGAAGACAGCTTACATGGTCTTTAGTCATGTTAGTAATCTATGGAACAGATTGCCTATGATTTTAGGTTCTTTAGCCATCCCTCTGCATAAAGGGGATAATGGGATTTGGTGCTCTCAAACTGGTATTTTGTTTCTAAAGTGTTCCTGTATAGGTAGTTCAGCATTTTTGTTTGAATGCTCTAACTATGAGCTTTCCTGCCTGTGTAGCAGAGCAGGGCTCGTCTCCAGTGGCCTTTCCTCCATTAAGGAGTTTAGGTAAGACACAGTGTAGGTTAGAGAAATTCCTTGTGTATTCTGTAGACAGCGTTGTTTTACTCTGGCTGGAACTGGGAACCCATGTCATCTAACTAGCAGGAGAAAGAGGTTAATAGAAATTTCTTCCCAAATCAAAGTGTGCAATCAAGTCTGCTTAAAGCAGACTGTAATTCCTCATGATTGTAAATCTAATTTTAAGGTCACGAGTATCAATCTAAAATGTGCAGACCCTCATGAAACTGTTGAACTACTCTGCCAGTTGATTTATTCAGCTTTTCTTTGAAGGACTTACTTTGTTCTTATAGACCTTCTGTTAGATGATGCACTGGTTATCTCTCTGTGCTTTGGACAGTTTGAGGGAAGTGAAGTTTTAAGTGCTTTTACCCTCCTGAACCGTTAGCAGATCTGACACTAATTAACAATAAAACACAGCTTGCACATTTAACTTCTGCTTTCATGTTAACTGCCTTATGAAGCAGTCCTCCTTACAGCAGGTTTCCTCACTGTTGATTGTAGTAGATGGAGAATGGTTTGAGCCTGAAGACTTCTGGAGGGAGACATGTCCACCAGCTTGGCATCAATGTAGGCAGTCTGGACTTTACTTCTAAATGATGAGTAGGCACAGCAAGGCCCAAATGCCAGTATTTTCCTGGCTAAACTCAGTACCTGGCTTCAGTAGGGCAATATTCAATTGTGAAAGAACTCCTCCTTTCTCTTAGCAAGGTAAGTGATGCTGTCATGATTTCAGCATCATTTACACAGAAGCTATAGATGAAATTTCTTATTTGTAAAGCTCCAAATTTTGAAGTGTTTCTCTTTGTCCATGTTGCTCACATGGTCTGAAATTTCTTTCAAGCAAGTGTCCACCCTCGTGGAAAGGCACAGCCCGGTTGTTTCATGGTATATTTTTTTATTTTAGGTGTCAAACCCTTCAAATGTTCGCTCTGTGAGTACGCCACTCGCAGCAAGAGCAACCTGAAAGCTCACATGAATCGTCACAGCACAGAGAAAACCCACCTTTGCGATATGTGTGGGAAAAAGTTCAAATCAAAAGGCACTTTGAAGAGCCATAAACTCCTTCATACTGCTGATGGTAAGTGGATGTTTATTAAATCTATTTTAAGATAATAAATGTAGTCTGTACTAAGGCCTTATTAACAAATGCTTTTCAGTTGAACACTTAAATGTGATTTACAGATTTTGTTTATTCCCAGGAGACACCATTTGGGAAATAATTCAAAACTTCGCGAAATTAATCTCTGTGAAAGACAGACAGCTGTCTCTGAAATACTAGGTTTATCTGAAATTTTTGTTGGCTTTGTATGTCTTCTTTGTTCTTACAGAATATTGTTTATCTCAATAGAAATTTGAAATTGCCGATAGTTCTGTGTTCAAGTCTCTTACTATTTTATTCTATGAGAATATTATGAGGATCCTGGTGTTTAATCAACCAGTGGCATACCTGGGCACTTACTCTCTACAGTCTCACGTGCAGCACCTCATTTGCCCTGCAATTTTAATATTTCTGTGATGATAACTGAAAAAAGCAAGATGTGTGTCCAGGAAAGTATCCCATTGTATATCAAAGTTTAGAGCATAACAATACTTTATTATTCTGTGATTATCATATTGAAGTAAATTATTTAGCAGGATAAGTTGTACAGACCTTCATTATGACTTAGTAGCTTGATCTTTGTTATTCATGCAATTATGTCAAACCTCATTCCGATTTTTATTTACCATTTCATTTATGGTTTTTTTTTTTCGAATTACATCTTCAGAGAAAGCACACAATGCTCTGATACATTTTTAGAATATATTTGAAGTTTCTGTGTCAGAAACATTTTTAATACTTTTGTCTGTACATTCAAGTGAGAGAGACAATCCCTTTTACATTAATATGCTACATCTTACAGGAAGATTCGGTAGTAAATCACTTGTTATTCAAAAGGTACTTCCCAGTGTTTTGAAATAACTTGATCAGCAACAAGTAGGTCTGGCACATGCATCTAAACTTCATATGCGGGAATCAAGATTTTGCTTACCAAATGCAAACCTCAGCTGATTCCTGGCTAGGAGAAGGACGCAAGCTGTTGTATTTGAATGAAAATAAAATTTCAAGCATGATCAGTATATAAATAAAAATAAAAAGATATCTTTCTATGGTCCTGCAAAAAATAATTTCATGGGGTTTCATTTCAAAACCTTTCTGTTTCGTTTTCACCATCTGGCATGATCAAATAGTGAAATTCAGCAGTGAAAGCTGAATTTGTTTTCACCTGTCTGTTAGTTAGACTTCTTTAATAAATCTATATGTGTATAAGTCATTACTATAATTCATCTGAGGCTGCTTTGAAATTTGATGTTGTTAAGAATAGCACTATAGTCGAGCAGAATCTTGCCATGTCTGGATTGGGTTTAAAGTGTGAAGTTAGCTTTAAACATTTAAATCCTTGTGAGGAATTGTGTTCTTTTATAAGTTACTGCTAGGTCAAACTGAAACCTTGGCTCTAGAGGCATTGTTATTACCAGGAGCCTTCTTTATCTGGCTTCAAACTCATCATCTTCTGGAATAACTCCAGTGACTTCTAGTGGAAGGTGTCCTAGCCCTTCACAGGGGTGATGGGGGTTGGAACAAGATGACCTTTAAGGTCCCTTCCAACCCAAACCATTCCATGACTATGTGTTCTTTTCTGGTGAACCTCCATTTTTGACTGGTACAATTAAATCTAAGACTTAGATTCTTTTGCCTTGCTTTTCACATTTCCAAAACTGTTCCAGGAAATTCCCAGTACCTTTGGAAGTACCTGTCAAAAAATAAGAGGACATTTGTCACCAGGAATGTGGTTTGTCAGGGCACTTGGGCCTCTTGAGTGACAGTTTCTCTTTGTTCAGTGTCTCTTGCTGTAGTGACAGCACTGCAAAAGTTCTTAGCAGCACACATCTAGTGTTCTTCAGTTATTTCACAAATAAGTGAATTTGAAAGCTGTTTTTATGAGTCTTGTCTTCCTGACTTACGAATCCAAGCAATTTTTGGTCAAATATCAGAGCCCTGCAAGGTCAATTTAAGTTGTGGAATATAAAGTAGTTTTGTGTCTGATTTATTCTTTTCCAGAAGACAGACTTCTCAAGAGTGACATGATAGAAAGCAGTTCTGTAGTCCAGGGTCATTACTGTTTGTGGTTAGAAGTAAACTAGAAAGCCTGATTTTCATTATTTTATTTAGATACCAGAAGGTTCTTATTAGTCGTGTTTTATAGAAACTTTCACACTTACTATAAAACGCTTTTTCCTTTTTCATCAGCATCTGGTATCTAAAGAAACCCCATCTCTTTGTGAAAATACAGAATATTATCTATTCTACTTTACCTTTTAGTTCTTTTACTTTTGGAGTAGTTTTTAGCAGATCCTTATTCCACATCAGTCAAATACACTTTGCCAGCTGTGCACATTTAATTCAGGGATTAAGTCCTTCTGTATTTAATGCACCTTGTAATTTGGCTGGAGGTGGCAGGACTGATAGAATCTTAGAGGCAAAATAAGGAGAAAGAGAGTGTGAAACCAAGAGAATAAAAGGAAGGAAATTGTGTTCATTTAAATCATAAGGGGAAAATAGATTAGTGAGAGAGACTGCTTCAAGGGGAAAATGTATTTGAATCATAGCAATTCAGTGCTTGGAAAGAATTAACTAAACCCATGGGAACATGATCAAACATCGGTGTTTTAAGGATTTCCAAGTGTGCTTTACAAAAAGCAAAGTAGCTGTGCCTGCAGTTGTAAATAATGGATTTCCTTCTTCCATTTAGAGTGCACTATAGCAATTCTTTTTCTTCTTTCCCAAGTGACTATCCCAAAAGAATCCACAGCATTTAATGTTTATCATTTAAAGATTACACCTGAGCCTTTTTTCCTTCCTTATTCTCCTCTTTGCTCTATTTGACTGAAATTTGCAGGGTAGGTGCCAGACTTCTCCTATTGTTAATTGTTCATTCTTGGCATTTTGGAATTTATCTTTATGAGGAAATAGAATCAGTAGTTTTCTGAACTTAAATAGAAAAAATTATTCCATTTCCTATTCCCATTGCAGGAAAGCAGTTTAAATGCACAGTATGTGACTATACAGCTGCCCAGAAACCACAGCTCCTCCGTCATATGGAACAACATGTCTCTTTCAAGGTAAGAAAGCATATAAATCATGCTTAAAGTTACTAGGAAATACATGGAACTTTAGATAACAGTATTAAAACTGGCACATTTTCTTGTTTGGTGACAATTAACAGTATACAAACATTTTAATAATTTGGAAATTTTGATTTTATATTCAGACTTTTGAGATAGGGTTATTTTGTTCATGACCAATTTGTAATTAGTAGTTTCACTTGACAAAAATATCTGTATGTTGCAATATGAAACAAATTTATTGGGTTTGATTGTCAGTCCTTGAGTGACTGAATCTAATATGTACCTTAAAATGTCCTAGGGAGGTATGAAAGCAAATGCCCTATATCAGTGCTCATTGCCCACCTTAATTTTCCCTGAAATTTTCCAGTGTCTTGTACTATAGGTGAGTTAATGTACTTCAAGAAAATTTAAGAGAATTAAATTTAAAACACCCCATTTATCTGAAGCATGTATTGGAAAGAGTTTTGAAAATTGTTAATGTTTCTACAAAGTATTTAGCTTAGAGATACAGTTTATTTTAATAAACAGTTTTATGTTTTTATTTCTAAATTTCACATTGATTCTCAGTGTGATAGCTCCTAATGTAATGTATTGTGAAATGTTACGTTCAATAAATAGGAATTATAGTGGTTCCTTTTCCAGAAAAGACAGTATTTTTTATTTATAAAAATGTTCATTTTAATGTGAGGCTTTATCTTAACAGCGAGCATATTTCTTATTGAAAACATCATACTATTTTCATATGTAACATTTTCATTATCTAACAGATCATTTTACTTCTATAAAGACCAGACTGCTAGCATTCTTAACAAGTACCATAAAGCAGCAAGGCAAGCAGTCTTTTCAGGTTTAAGTTTTGGAAGACAAAACAAGTCGTCTAAAGATATGATACGTTTTGAACAAATAATTTTTCTGTCTTAAGTATGTGGTTTTGCTCTGGACTTACATTTTTAAAAGATTTTTTGTAAATGAAAATACATTTTTTTTTCTTTTTTGATGGCTAAAGTGATGAATGTACTCACAGTGCAGTTCTTGAAATGTAGCTGGTTCTGACCTAGGGGTCTGCCTACACATAAGTGTGGGAATTCAAGACATCATCAAGAGAACTGAACACTGGATTAGATCAATCAGTAGTATTTGTTCAAAGGAGTTCAAAAAATGTTTGCCTCCTTCTAGGACAGTTGTTTGCATGCTTATAAGACTCAGAGAAATGTCACTGCTTATGTGACCTAATGATCCTTTGATCCATCATATTTCCTAGATCCATGAATTTGCAATCCTGCTATCCAATAGCAGGCAGCACTCATGACTTATACAAGTGAGTGCTACAAGAGCACAGCAGTCTGTCTGGATTATTTTCTCTAAAAAATGACAGTTTTGACGATAGAAAGAGAATACCCATCTCTGAAATATTGAGTAGCTGAATGTTACAGTACCCTCTAAAGCATAAGGTTAAGGGAGCCTGAACATCACTTTTCTTCCTTATTTTTGCTGTTTGGAGCCTGAAGGGAAGATCATGAGCAGTGAGCTTAGGAGAGTGTTCTAATCAATGTACCCTGACTGCAGACATTTCCCTGCTTTAAATTCAGCTCCAAGATGAACATTTCTGTGCTAACCATTTTCTGCTGAGGAGCTTTAGGTGGGGCTGCTGTGCATGAAACATTTTCCATCCTATTCTTGGGTACTTGACTTTTCCCTGAGGACTTCGGTCAAGGTCTGCATGCTTTTACGGGACATGGTTGTGTCCAGCTTCCTATAACTGTGATATATCTCAGTGAGAAAGTTATTATCAAAGGTTAACTTTAGGCTCAAATACTTGTTTTCCCAATTTTAAATGAATTAATTTAGTTGTCACAATCAGCTCACCAAGTGGTGAAAGAAATGCAAATTCCAGGGAAAGGTGAAAGAAAAGGAAAAAAAAGGAAAAGAATGGAAACCTGTTAAATTATATTGGCTGTACAATCACGTTGTACTTTCAGTTATTTTAGTTGTCTTGCTGCCCTTTTTCAGACCAAAGCTCACAGCAGCTGCGTCATTTCATAGCAGAGAGTCTCCACATGGTCAGACCTGTTACCATCAATTATGAAAACACACAATGTACTGAATTACAAAAGCTGGGTAATAATCTTATAATAGTGAGAATACATATTGTCTTGCACATAATAAAAAGTAACAAATTTAGGTAATGTTTAGTTACAACTTCAATTTATTTTGAATTTTTGAGGGTTTCCTTGAAAGATGCCCAAGCCAGAAATGGTTTCTTGGGATCAAAGCATTGCAGCTTAGACCTGTATCCTGAAGAGGTGAGGAAATATAGTCCAACATTTTCCTTTTTGCTCCCAGCCCTTCCGCTGTGCCCATTGCCACTATTCCTGCAATATATCTGGTTCCCTGAAGAGGCATTACAACAGGAAGCATCCTAACGAAGAGTATGTCAATGCAGGGTCTGGGGAGCCTGCAGCTGAAGCTCTTATCCAACAAGGTACATCTCCACCATATAGAATTTGTTGTTTTGTTTTTTTATTTCTGAAGCAGACTTGGTGTGAAGATAAACTTTTGTGCTGTATTGTTCTTCAGTTTATTTGGTGTTATTTGATAAATCATTATTCCTTTCTAGTAATTCTGAAATGGCCACCTTTTACCTTTCCTTCAGTGTCCTTTGTTCTTGGTTTTTAAGGGTGTGGGAACCAAAGTTTTGTTTGACCTTGCCCGTGCTATTTGTTGTTGCATACATTTATCATTTACTCGTTTGTCTCTTTTTGTAAGACAAGTATCACTGTATGTTGAAATGAGTGATAAATTTCTACCATTCTGCTGATAAATTTCTGTGACAATTCTGCAAGGTTGAACTCGAGGTAAGGTTGAGCAAACATAAGGAAGGAGACTGAAGAGTAAATGGCAGCAAATTACTCCCCCACTAGAAAAATACGGGGAGAAAAGAGAGTACAGGTAAAACAGATTAGGAATTGTTATTCTCAGAATCTTGTTTATGGGCAAAGGAAGCACACCTTGTTCTGTGTAAGTAAGCCAAGAATTTATTAGTAGCATAACAGAAATCTTAACAGTCTAATTTAAGATTTGTCTGACTCCCATAAGTAGTTTTGCTGTTACACACTGGGTTGATGAACCAAAGCAAACAACTGATTATACAGTCAGGTACATTTTTGGGTGTAAAGCTCCTTCAGTTCTAGTGCCTGGTGTGAGGAACATTGAGCAAGAAGAGGAGAAAGTCAGATTAAATATTAAATAGTGTGGAAAATATTTTAATTCTTGGTAGAATGAAGTTTTCTTCTTTGTTACTCATAATTTTAGAAAATGTTTTCCCTATTTTTTTAATAGAAACTACCAACAGTTTCATGTCTTGGAATCTTCAGTTTCTGATTTTGTTGAAGAGGAATGGAGAACAAAATAATGCTGTTGTATTAGATAAGGGATTAAATGTAATTCTTCTAAGGTTACATTATTTCTAAATGCTATTTCCAAGTCATTAATCTAACACATAACATTTATCTATTGAAGGCATTAATCCATAGTTACATACTGAAATCATGACACAGAGAAAGATAACTCCATCTGAGACACTCCCTTTAAACTTGCTCTGTAAGGAGAAAACATATAACTACAATAAGTAAACTGAGTCTGTGTTGGTTTTGTATAGCATTTCTTTGTTTCCTTTTGTAAAAAAAAAAACAATAAATAATTTCAGAAGTAAATATATATATATAACAGGATAGGAGTATATAGTATAATTGTACAATTATTTTCACAGACAGTACAAGTCGATGGGGAACCTGCAGTTGTTTTAAGGAAGTAAGGTTTAATATTTGTTTGGTCAGTACTCAGAGCATCTATTTTGTAGTCACCCAGATGAAGGAAGAACTCTTCACTGTGGGGAGCTTTGTTTAACTTTACAAATATCTGAGCACTGCAAAGAATTACTTGTCTGTAGGCAAGCCACTCTCAGGAATAGATACGAGAGAATGAATTCTCCTAGTATAAATTAGGGATCATATTTGCAATGTTTGGAACAAAGAAAATTAATCTTATGCTGATTAGGCTTTCCTTCCCCTTTGGGAGCCAGATAAGTGCACTTTTGAAAAGAATTCTTTTCCACTGGAACAAAAGAACTGTAAAGTTGTTGAGATGCAAGGGTAGCTTTAAAATGAAGACATTGGAGTGAAATGAGAGATGAAAAAGTCTTTAACTTTTTTCTGTGGTGGATATCCTTTACCCACCACATTGGAACATTGGACAGGATGAAATTTAACAAGTTTGAATGTCAGCTTCTGCCCCTAGGATCGAGTAATGCCTGGCACTAGTCTAAGTGGAGATGCAGACAAGGATCTGGTTGGCAGCAGCTCTCCAGAAGCCAGCACTGAGCCCTGGCAGCCCAGAGGGCTAATCCCATCCTGGGGTGCATTAAATACAGCATGACCAGCAGGAAAAAGAGAGGATTATCCTGCTGTGCTCAGAGCTGGAGCCCTGAGTGCAGGGCTGGGACTCACCAGGCGAGGATGTGAAGGTTCACGGCTGCATCCAGAGGGTAACAAAGATGGTGATGGGGCTGGAAGTCATGTCCTGTGAGGAGCACCTGAGGGCTCTGGGCTTGTCTGGTTTGGAGAGGAGGAGGCTGAGGAGTGACCTCATTGCTCTCTAACAGCTTCCTGAGGGGGAAGGGGAGAGGGAGGTGCTGATCTCTTCTCCTTGGGATCCAGTGATAGAACGGTTCAAAACCATGCCTGGGAAGCTTAGACTGGGCATTTGGAAGCATTTCTTTACTGAGAGGGAGGTCAAAGAGTGGAACAGGCTTCCCAGAGAGGTCATTGATGCCTGAAGGCTGTCAGTGTTTAAAGGGCATTTGGGCAATGCCCTTAACAACAGCTTTTACTTTTGGTCATCCCTGAATTGGTCAGGCAGTTGGGCTGGATGGTCCTTGTAGGTCCCTTACAACTGAAACAGCCTATTCTGTTCTTTCCATCTCTGACTTTGCATCCTTCTTTCTCTTCCTCTCCTTACACGGCATTTGTATTTCCTGTGCTGACAGTAGTGCTGTGCCTGTTTTCCACATTCACCTGTGGAAAAATCAGGCATTTTAGAGAAGTAATGAGGCATCAAATCCATGTAAGAGCTATGAAGTCAGTGTCTCTTCTTAGGGTTCTGTAATGAAGAAAGCTGTATTAATAGGTGTAGTTTTCCCACATGCAGCTTCCTTTGCCAACTCAATTTCCTGTTCTGTGATGCATCAGATGGATTTTGCACCTGGGCTCCAAATAAAACCAGAGATTCCTTATCATGTTATAGAAACATCAGTTTTTCCCAGTGTTTTGATATCTCACTGGGGGAGGAATTGTTCCTTGTGGGAAACATTTGCATTTGGAAGTGATAAACATGAATCCTATTGAAGTTAATAATTCCCTGATTTGGAAATCAGAATGTCTTCTGTATTTGGTTCACACAGCACAAACAGATTACTGTAGACATATTATGCAGTATGACAAGTAAGTCATATTTGTCATAGATGACACCTGGGTGTCATACAAGGTAACAGATGTTAGGAAGAAATTCTTTACTGTGAGGTATTGGGACAAGTTACCCAGGTAAATTGTGGATGCCACATGCCTGGAAGTGTCCAAGGCCGGGTTGGATGGGGCCCTGAGCAACCTGGGGTGGTGGAAGCTGTCCCTGCCAATTGGCAGGGGGGTCAGAACAGGATGATCTTTAAGGTCCCTTCCAACCCAAATCTTTGCATGATTCTGTGTGTTTCTGAGTTGCTTGGGCCAGAAGTTGCACCTTGCTGTCTGACTAGCTTCTATTTAGTTTCAGTTCACTATATTCATAGATCTGAAAAGCAATTTTGGAAAATTATTCATGTATTCGTGTAAAGGAAGAAGACCTTTCAGGCCTGATATTAAACAAATCCTTTGAAATGAAAGGGCTATAGATGAAAAGGAGAGAGTACCAGCCAGTAAAAAGGCTTGAAAAGAAATTGAGAGGGGAAAGTAACAAAGATTAATATCTAATAAAAGCTGTCCATGTCTATTTGTATTGTATTGTGCTTGTTCTAAGTTACCCAATGAGCCCAGAGTGAATTGCCTCACACTGACTCATCTCCTCTACTCTCAGTTGGTTTTTGACTGCATTGCAGGCACTGCAAATAAACTTAATTGGAAATATTTATATGAATGTAGACTACTGGACTGTACTCAAGATTCCTAGAATGAGCTTATAAATAAATGAATGATTCATAGAAGAGGACTGTGTTCATGGGAGCAACTGCATTGCCAAGGATAGACAGCAGTATTTAATTTCTGGGCTTGTGGTAGAAATTGGAATCACCCAGGATCAGAGAAATGCTTGGGATTTTGCAGGGTGTGTGTGTGTTTCTTTGTTTAAGTAGAAGTCTATGATCTGACACTTATTTTAGTATTACAAAGTAATAAAGGAAAATAAATAGCATAAGAATTTGATATATTCTGCAAAAGAGGCAAGAATATTATGTATTACCCACTAGTTTTTCTACAGGGCCCTGTCTGTGTGCTCATTTGATGGCTTATTTTTTAGTTTCATTTGCTTTGTGCTGAGCAAGTCGCATACAATTTTTCCCAAATTTGTTTGTTTTCTCCTTACTAATACTCCCTCCCATCCATAAATATTTTGTTTACGTGTCTGAGAGACAGATTTTTGTTTGAGTTTGTGCACCTATTTGTGCAGGCCATACGTGAGGATCCACTTGTGGGCTCAGGGATCTGTTTTATAGCTGCCAGCACGTGCTTGCTTTATTCAAAAATGGGAATTATCTTGTGGAAATTTTAGGCCAATAAATAAAAAAGAGCACATGTCAATGGAAGAAAGTTGTGGAGCTATGTGAGATCTGCCTGGAGTATTTTGTTACAGACATCAGTTTTGTTGTTGAAAGCAGTAAAGGTGTGTAAGTCATTGACTTTTTCTGTATGTTACCCATTATTCTAAATAATAATCTAGAAATTAATTTTTCTGAACTTCCATATCGAGTCACTGATATGGAATTATATATTACCAGTTGAATTCTATGCTTCTATTACTTGTTACTTAGTTCAAGTCATAATGACAAAAGTTGCAGATTTAATTTATGTGATGTGTTGTTACAATAGTTTTGATATCAAAGTAATGCAGAAAAGTGTTCACTGTTTCACAGCAGTGTATTTTTCCTAATACTACAGATTGGTGTGAAATTAATGAGTAATTTAGTTTTCTGTAACTGATAATATTATCTGATCTGATGTAATCTGAACTTTTTGTGTTTCCCTTAGTAAAACTGCTTCAGTTTTGCTTAGAGGTGGAATATTGACCATGTGCTTTAACAGTCAGGTTTGGTAAAGACTTAGCAAAGAGGAGGGTTAGTATAGTAACAATAAGTGCCAGTGAAATACCCTGGAGATTGGGTGTAGTTACATTCTGTTTTATCAAAATAATTGTTTTTTTCTTTTCACCTGGTTACCATATGGTAGCTTTCCATTAATGTGAAATAGGATGTTTTTTCTGATTGCCTTGTTCATAAAGGACTGTGCAGCCAGGTCTTGGCTTATACCCAGCTTCTGTGAGTCTGTTTGGTGCCCTTGAACATGATGGGGGAGAATCATCGTAGCCATGATGATGTGGAGTCAGAGGTGTGGTAGCACAGTTCCTGCAGTGGCATAAAGGCACATCCCCAGCCACTAGATTTGTTACAGTGAGTTCTGGTCACCTAATGCAACAGTTTATCACGTGCAGGTTATTCTTGTTCTCTTTAGTCAATAGAGGGGAAAAAAGAGAAATAATTATTTGCATAATTGCAAGCAAATGATACCTGATATTTGACCAAATGACTTCCATAAGCAAAAGAAGTAAATAAAAGCTCTTTAATCTTGTTTAAAAAATTGGATTCTCGTGGTTTCATCACACTTAGTTTTTTGCCTGTAATGCTGCACTCTCACACATTAAAAATTGTGCTAACTTCATGCTATGCATCATTTGGTAGACAGAAAACTTTATTTACAGTTTGCGTGTTAACATAAAACTCCAGAGCAAAGATGTTTGCATGAAGAGGGTATAACATTATTAACTCTTCCTAGTTTACTTTGCTAAGGTAAAAAAAAGAAACAATGTCTGTTTTGAAAATTGAGAAAACTAGAACACCTGTCTTAGAGAAAACACATTTAAAAATTACTAAAGTATGCCATTGATGTGTATATTAAATATTGACATGTTTCATGTTGGACAAATGGCTAAAGGAAAACATTTTATAGTTACATGGCTTGATTGAGATGGGGTCAAATTAAACATGTTGTTACTGCATTGAAAAGGAATTTATATTAAAATAACTCAAATAATTTAATTCTGTTTCCTTGTAGGTGGCATTAAGTGCCCTGTTTGCAGCTTTGTGTACGGTACAAAATGGGAGTTCAACAGGCATCTTAAAAACAAGCATGGAATGAAGTTAGTGGAGAATGATGGGGAGACCAAATGGGAGGTAAAGCAAAATAACAATGGCTTTGACCCTAAGATTTTTTAAAATTCTGGGGAGAAGAGTAAGGATAAAAATAAGAAGTGTAAAAACATGTGGTTCTGATTTATATGAGATCAGAAGGTCATGGGATCTTATCTTCATTTGAATGCATGCCTTGCTGTAACTGTTAAATTTTAATATATGGTAGGGTTAACAACCTAATAAATGCTTTTTTTTTTTTTTTTTCATTTTAGGCTTCTAGTCCTCTCTTTGCAGCAGAAAGGGTGAAAGCTTTAGTAAAAAAATGTGAAATTGAAAACCTTACTGCCTTTTGTAATATCCTGAATATTAACTGGTGTTAACTGTAAGATGAACAAAGCTGCAGAAAAAAGTTTATGTCTTGGCCAGAGAAGGCTAGAATTTAGAAAACTGAATTTTTTAATTGATCAGCTGAAAAAATTATAATGTTATGCAGAGTGAGTCTTCTGTGATATGTTCTGCGTTTTCAGCTTCAGTCTGGAGATGCAGAATCGATGGGAAAACCACAGATTTAGACACTTGCGTTAAAACTTATGGTTGGCCACCAGAATGTGTTCCACTGCCTGAGCAGGCTGATTTTGAAGTCCAGTGAGAGGAAAAAGCCAGGAGTCATCTGCAGCTGGATGACCCCCATAGTTTTAGACCTCTTTGCTAAATTTCAGTCTGGCCTCCATCACAAATCTAATGCCTGACTTGGACGAGCTGACCTGCAGGTGTTGTCTGTCTAACAGTTATTGAGTATCCACACACAGAAGGATAAGACCATAAAAAACACTGGAGTTGGTTCTATTTGGACAGCTGTTCAAAGAAGACAGGACAAGCATTTTAAGATGTAGCCCTTCAAAGTCTTGTATCCGTATTCCAAATGATTTGCTGTACACTTCCCCTGTACTGCCCAAAGCTGAAAAAATAAGGGGACATCCTGGATGCAAGAATGTCACTGTTGCTGAACTGGCTGTAAATAAAGAAAGAGTCCCATCAGGGCAGGAATATATGTTGACAGCTTGTATTGAAAAAATGCATGGTTTATGGAAAGGGTAACTTTTCTGAAACAATGCCATTTTTTTCAAGTTTCTCAGGTGTTTTAGCAGATCTGCATTATAAATTCATTTTGCTCAAAAGGTCTTTGCTAAACCCTGGTACAGTGCAAGTCTGTTGTTAGTTCTAAGATAACTGTGCAACAAAAATAAGGTCAGAATGACTTAGCATCCTTACAACAACTTTTGACGTAGAATCTAGAACACTGTGGGATGATGATCCTGTCTCCCATGTAATACTCTTCTTGAATTCTGTTTCACCCAGTATAGCTCTTGTTACAGAATTTGTTGTCCAAACTCATTCCTTGTTGTTGTTAAATCACTGAAATGAGATTATTCATGCCTTGGCTGGGTTTTGTTTCCAAGTTAACTGCTGAAGTTTCTGAAGAAGCATCCACTCAGTATCTCCATATCACAGAGGCTGGAGAAGATGTTCAAGGCACTCAGGCTGCTGTGGCTGCATTACAGAACCTCAGATACTCTTCTGAGAACAGTAAGTTACCTTTCTCTGAGTTGGAATACAAATATGCCTTTTTTTCCAAAATATCTAATTATTTTAAATGTACTGGGCAATATATGACCTCGTGTGATCTCCTGTTAAAAATTATGAAATAAGTCATCCAGAACTTACTTCTGGGGAGTTATATTTTCTTTAGGTATAAATGAGAAATTATAATTCATTATTAATTTCTCTATCTTGAAGTCATTAATACTTATCACTGTCTGTTTTGCTCGTTATTATTAGCCGTGTGGAATTTCCTGCCTATATTATTAAATATACTGTGAAATTAGCTATCTTGGCAGAATAGATGGTGTGTATCTAATGGCAATTCTCTGGCTATTATTTTTCTCCCTCTCTGGTTTTAGTCAGCAAGACTGCAGGAGTGACATGGTGCAATAGCTCATTTTTCATGTTCCCAAGACAGCACTAACAGTCTCAATTTTGATGGTACACAAAACCAAGTGAGCTATTCTGTATCATGTTGAGGAGGAAGAGAGTAGCATTAGATAATGTCTGCAAAGTGGGAGATAACAAAAACCAGAAAAGAAAAAATGCTCAGATTTCTGAGAGTGTTAAAACACCAGAGAATAGAGTGGGTGTTCCTATGGCGGGCTTTTTTTTGTTTTGTTTTGTTTTGTTTTTTTTGTTTTGTTTTGTTTTGTTTTGTTTTTTTTGGTTTGTTTTTTTTTAATTCATATAAATAAATGCCCTGGTTATCAGAAGACAGCATTTTACAGTTGTTTACCATCATGGTCTTTATAGTTCACAATACAGATACATGTCAAAAATGCTCAGTTTTTACAGATTTTCCAAGGATGTTGCAATTAAATTACATTACTACCAGTTTCTGTATATTATTTTAATGAGTGGAAATTCTGAGTAAGTGAAAACTTCTTGAGAACTTTTTTTAAACTTATGTATATCTAAATTAAAATAAATATTGTCATGGAATGCAGTGTGCATAGCAGTGTTTATTTGAAGCATGAGGCTATAGTTTTTGGAGTAATCTCCTTTTTAGAGCGTCCGACTTCAGATACTCTTCCAGCATGTTCCCTCTTAGTATGAAAACAGTAGTATCTTTTCTAAAGGCAGTTTACAGTAAAAAAAAAAAAACAACAAACCAAAACAAAAACCCAAAGCAAGCAAACCTTTTCGAGTACTCAGATACACTTGTTTCTTACATAAATAACAAAATATAACTACTTCCTATTTGAAATTAAATTATCTGACCTGAACTACTATCACCTTATCAACCTCAGTTTGAAAGAGTTTTAGTTAGGAAATTAGGTTTATTCTATTTGCTATCTTTGTCCTATCTCTCTTCTATCTCTGACAGTGATTAAAGCAAATATAAGGCAGCTTTACATGACCCTGACAGTTTCTTTCCTTGTTTGACATCTCCCTCATGCTGACAGTGGGCATGTAGGAATGGAAGGCCATTGGTGAGAATTTGTATTCCTGCATAACAAAAAACATTTTTCTGCATTCAGGCCTTTCACACCTTGTGACAAGTGAGAGTACAACTATAAATGTTTTGTTTGGGTTTTTTTTGTAAACATCTCTTTCCTTTGGCAGTGATACACACATCAGAGAATTTTTTAAAAAGGACAGGTGTGTTCTGATCCATTGTTTTATAAAATGATCAGTCTGAGTTTTCCCAAGCAATTAACCTTTCCCTTCAGCAGGTTAGTGATAAAACTACTTCATTTAGGTTGAGGGGTATTGCAGAGGACCAGACAGATAGTAAACACAGGTTTCTAAAATACCAAATGGCTGTTACGGTTATGGGTATACAGGTAGGTTCTGTGCAAGGTGAATGTCTGGTAAATACATGTTTGGATTTGTAAAGTCTTGCGGCTTCCTGATTTGCAGTTCCTGCTATGACTTGTGGCTGTTGTTTCTTTATTCAATGTATTCTTTTAGATCTCTTTCAGATAGGCATAGGAGTGATCCGTGTGGCTTCACTTGCTGATTCATGCATTCTCTGGGCAAATTTGTTTTGTGAATACTTCCCTGCCATAGATCTGTTATTAAAGTGTCACGTTATTGAGATTTTTGAATTGTACCAACAGTGCTGCGAGTCAGGGCTGTGCTATTTGGATTCACATAGCCTCAGAAGTGTTCTGCTGTGATTATCTTATGGCTGCTGTCTTTCTGATAAGGTGAAAGACTGGATCCAACAGCTGTGAACATCCTGCAGCAGATCATTGAGCTGGGTTCGGAATCCCACGATGCCACTGCAGTGGCTTCTGTCGTTACCATGGCACCTGGCACCGTGACAGTGGTGAAGCAGGTAAGAGCTCTTTTCTTCTCTAGACCAGCCACATTTAATTTTCATATGTTTATTGTGAAATGAATGTCACTTTCCAAAGGACAAATTTTAAGACACACAGGAGAATTTTTCAAGACACATTCAAGACACACAGAGAATTTTTCCTAACTTTTCACTGGGTGTTGTGTGTATGCAAGTGTTTACATGTACATATTTATACATATATACACATATATCTTTATACATCTAAAAATGCATATAGTTTTGTAAGTATATAAAATATGAATGAATAAATAAATATACCTGTATGTGTATGTAGGTATGTGTGTGGAAATACAGCTTTTTTCTACCAGGTGTTTTCAGGCTTTATAAAATAATATACTTACACTTTGTGCAGACACTTAATGCCATTGTCATTTAAAAGATCCTTGGTGCAGCAAGCAAAAGGAAATAATTTTCAGTTTGAGGTGCCTATTGGGTTCAAACATCAAGACTTTTGCTCAGTATTTTCTCTTCACAGTGTCTGCTAACTTTGTTGCTGGCATTTTTCACTTTCTCAGTGTTCTTTAAACTGCTTGTTCCTTCTCTTTCAGCACAGCTCTTTGCTTATCCCTTTCCCCACTGATTCACTGGGGTCTCTGTATTCAGTAGTTGACAGATGAGGGAAGGAAAGTACATAAGAAGTTTTAACTTCCCAAAGAGTTTAAGTATCTCCTTTTATTTAAATTAATCAGGACTGATTATTCTGAGTGCTAAAACTAACTTTTAAGTTCAGCATTTTTTGTAGTGTTTTGAACATTGAGTTCACGAGAACTCTGTAGAAGTGTGTGAAGTACTTGGATAGTTCCTAAGCTTGCTGCCCAGATGTCACAGAGGAATGCACAATTTGAAGTCAGAGCATTTTCAGATGTTTCTTTGCAATACTTAACAGATATTTTAACTAGAAACTGTGTAAGAATTTAGGGCTTTTTTGTAGAATAACGTACCCAAATTTGAAAACTAAATTCAGTCGTTAAAGAGAAGAGACAGTGTGGTCCAATTATATGCAAGTTTCAAAACAACTTTTATAGTATATCTACTACCAACATGAATTCTGTGTTATAGAGAAATGCAGTATTAGCAATTGGTGTTCGTCAATATTACTGAAATAAGTTCTTCCCTAAAGAAATTAATCTTTTGAAGCTGTTGTAATAAAGGTATAGGAGAAAGTGGCTGCTGAAGTAGAGCTCCCTAGAGAATGTTTTGATATCTGAGCATTAAACTCTAAATATACAAGTGTTAACTCTGGTCAATATCTGAGTCACCATAAAATCTATTAACTTCCTCGTTGGACCCTCTGAATTTACTGTTACCTTTTTCTAAGTAAATACTTACATTCCAAATTAATTTTCTTCTTCATTTTTCAATCCGTATTTTTAGCCTTTTGAGTTTGCAGACTTCTTAGCCTTAATCACTTCTTTTTCCCAGTATACATCAGTGACTCTCACTGCTCTGATATCAAACTCTTACAAGCACCACTCCTATATCAAATGAAATATTGAATTCTCAGAGCACAGAATCTCTTTGCTACTTTTCTTTTTATGCCCTCTTTCCCCATCCCTTTAGAATATTTTACCTTTTTTAAAACTTTCTTTTCATTTTTATCTTTTTTATTTTTCTGTAGAAATCGGATTTTTATCATAGTCTGGTCTGTTATACAGCTGTAGTTATTTTCTAAGCTCTTGTCTTCTCACCAGAAAATTGCTCCAGAGTTACAGGCACACCCAGTTTTAATCTGAGGGAAGGAAGTCTTTAAATGTTACTAACTTGACTTTAATCCTCCCCTATTAGAAACTGTCAGGTTTCTTCTCCAATACTGAATTGCTTTCTGTGGGATATCCCTCATTTGTACCTGTGACTTGATTGGGTTTTAATTATAAGAGGTTCCTAATTCTTAACCTTGAAGTGACCTTTAGATATGTTCATATTTCACTTTCCTACTGGAAAATATATTTCACACTTTTCTTCTGTGACCTTCAGCTTCTCTTGTGGATTGTGAGACAAAGAATTCATTCAGGGTGTCAGCAATATCTTGACATCATCTGTCACTGAATTTCCACTCCTGTTCTTTAATGGCCTCACCAAGTCCTTGCTTAGCAGCTTGGGTCCATTTTGTTTTCCTTAATGATATTTATTGTAGTTGTCCTGATTTTTATGCTGTTTGTTGTTCTCTTTTTCTCTAAGGATATATGCTATCCATTTCTTATATCAGTTCTTACTTTCATATCTCATTTTTAGTTAGCCTTTGCAAGTTTCTTTCATATTTCTCTATCTGCACCAAGAAATGTCTTCTAATTCTAAATTACTAGAATGTTTTAAAAGGATTTTTTTGCTGTAAACATTACACTATAGTGTTCCTATTTTTGTCTTCTCTTTCCTCCCTGGAAATTTCTTTCTCCCACAGCTGTCCTTGTTCTTACTTTTCACTCATAAAAATACCATTTACACTTGATCCCTAAAATCTTGTTTGAATCCAGCTGTATGTATCAGTAATGCTGCTATGCTCATACTTTAACACTTCCCTAACCTGTGTGCTCACATATCTTCAGTGTGCTGTGCTTGTGGAGCTTCAGGTTAATGCAAGAATTTTGCCTCCAGAAGCAAACTCTGTGTTTATCCCTAAGTCCTTTTCAGCATCTTGGAAGATATCTGGTGTATTAATTAGGTCTAACTGGTATAATTTAAAAATGGATTTCTACTAGGTCACAAGACATGAAGGATACCATGTTTGAGGGGTTCATCTATTAAATTATTGTTCTGCTTGTAGTCTTACTGCAAGTATACTAAATTATAAGTACACATTATAATGGAGGTGAAATCAAGATCAGATTGTCTCTTCACAGCTCCTGAATTGCAGGTTGAGAAAAAAAATTCAGTTCTGACTTAGGAAACTTCATATTTCTTGTTTATATGAATGATTATATTAAAGAAAAGGCTATAACAACATAGCAGTAACCAATTCCAGGCAGAATTGGGATTCAACTTATGATTTTAAACCCAAAAATGCAAAGTTAGCCGTGCTTAGCTTGGATTATGCTTGTTGAATAGGAATCATTGTTTGGCTCTGTTAGCGTCACATGTAGGAGACCTTTCCAAGGCTGTGTCTAGAGCCTGAAATGATACTATCTTAATCTTGTCGGTGAGTCAGTATACTAGTCTGTTACAAAGTTAATTTTTTTGTAATTTGGGATAAATCCAGTTGTGTGAGCTCTAAAAATATGCAGCTGCTAAGGAGTGTAATGTATGTTTCTCACCAAATGCCTGAGAAAAAGAAGTCAGTAATGTAAAGTTTTACCAGTATGGTCTGAGACTGGCAAAAATCCCCTTTGAAGCTTTGATCACAGCATGGCAGAAGTCTATCCTTGTTCAGTTACTAAGGATCCACTCTGTATCTCTTTGTAAAAGAGCTGATGAAGATAATTCTTCATAGCATGGCATTTGAGTTGTTCTGCTCTGTTTAAGGATGGAAGAAGGGGAGAGGAAAGATTGCTAAGTCCGAAGAACAGCTAGGAAAGAGCCTTATAAATGCTTAGAAAAGCCAGGAAATACTCTTCATAGTGGATGGTGAATATAGGCAAGAGACTAGGGAGAAAGGAGTTTTGTGGGAACAGCACATGGGAGGGTGAAGGGACTGGAAGGGTAAAACCAGGCACTTTCCTTTCTGCACATTCAACTCTCTGTGTCCTATTACAGATGTACTTTTGCCCTTGTGCCTTAGGGTGGAGATTGATTCATTTGGTTTTTTGTTTGTTTTGCTAGAAGAGGCTGTTCAATCCATTATTTATAGGGGTGGACTATTTTCCGGGCTCACATGCCAAGCATAAGCAGTCAGCCCAGTATCACACACACCCCTGATTTACAGTCTCTGCTGGCTTGTGTTCAAAGACTTGTTTTACACACAAAATCTGTGTGTTAACTAGAAGAGAGATAGTGTTTCACTACAAACTACCTTGATTTTAGTTGTTTCTTTCAGTTAGAGTGTACATCAAACAAGGATATTAATTGCTCCATAAAAAGTTTCTTCCAAGTTAAACATTTGTTTGATTTAAATTCTGAGTTTCTTCTGAGGAAGCATTACCCTCAGAAATTAACAACCCTGATATGTTATTTTTTGCAGAGGAGATTCTTTCAGTGTATAGTGCTGTAAGTAACTCTCCAAAGAAACAATATTCAAAGTGCGTATTCTTGGTTTCACAATATACAAAGAACATCCTTGAAAGCTTAGTTCCTGAATCCCTCACTGCATTGACCAGAACATCAGAAGTGTTTCCTCTTCTTGGTCTATGTCCATCAGCTCTAGTTTCTCTTCTAGTTGTTGCTCTTCCATTTCCAGTTTTTGTTAGCAGGAAGTGAATGTTTAATGGCAGCAAGATACTACCTGATTTAATTCATTTATTTTTTCATAAATGCAGTTTATTTCTTGTATCAGATCTCTTTGGCGCAGAGTGGGAAGCATGTAGGGTTCTCTGTCCAAATATGATTTTTTATTTTTGCATCAAATTACTACTACAGAGCAGTAGAATTTTGGATTGCAAACTAAAGGTTTACATTCTTATGCACTATAGTAACCAATTAAGTATGGTTGCATGTTATCTGTTTTTTAGGTTTTTTTTTTCATTTAGATAGTGATGGACAAATTTGCTGGTAATTTGCTATTTTTAGGCCTGTGATACTGCACTGGGTTTGTGTGCTCTAGAACCATCACTTTTAGCTCACTCTGAAGATGGCTGAGAAATTTGTGTTAATCTCTAATCATTGTTATTAATCACTAGAGTGATTATATCAGCCTTTCTGCACAGCTGTTCGTCAGAAGTTCACTTTATTTCTCAACTCTGTGGGATGTCTTTCCTATTTTTCAAGCCAGAGAGCTTATTTCCTCCTCAGGACCATTCTTGGGCCTTGCCTGTAGGTGAATACCTAAATGGTGCCAATTTGTGATGCCAATGATTATTCCTGTATGGTTTCTCATTCCAACCTTTTAGCTACAATGGTTGCCCAAGCCATCATTATTTTATGCTACAGTTAACTCTGATAATCTTTTTTCTGACATTCACAGTTTATGTTTTATCCCTTTTGTATTCTTTCAGAAAAAAACTCAAAGATTATTTTCTCTCCACTTGTCATTGCCCTCTCTTACTCTGTTCACTTGATGTTCCCATTTTGCCACATCAAACAAAATCTTGTTTTCCTTTCCTGGGTTTTTTACTCCTTTCCAACTGTTCCATTTCTCATTAGCTGTAAAGATTTTGTCTCCTACCTTTGCTCAGTCCATGAAGATTTAGTTGCTTATTACTTTTTTCAAACAAGTTTCTAATGCCTTCTCCCATATTGTGCATAGTTGTGTGGATTTTTAATGAGGAGCAATTTTTACCTCATGGTTTTCTCTCAATTAATTGTCAAAAACATGATGACAGCAATTATCTGTGAATGGACTGTTGTATATTGACACTAATGCCTTTCACGCTGAACTACCACTGTCTCATGTTTTGCTCTCTAACCTCCCTTTTTCCATGTCTGCTTACTTTCTCTTGTTTTATGCTGAAATGATAGTGAAATTGTAAGGCCTTTGGGGTATGAACTACTCTTTTCATGTAGCATAGCCAATACAATCCAGGTCCTGATCCAAAGCACTACATAAATATTAACAATAAAGAGCAGTAGTTGGCTGCTGAATTCTCTTTCTTTTCTTTCCACTCAGAAAGATGAAACAGGACTGGCATTTTTACTACTTCTGTAGGATGAAGTGAAAGGTTAAATCTATTCCTGAAAAGGATAGTAACCTATTTTTAACCTAGACATAATGTGTTCTGGAGAATATCAGCTATTAAAATAACTAAACTGATCTTTATCAGAAGATAACCAGAAAAATATTGGATTTCCATGTGTTTCACCCTTTATTTCCTTCCATCCTTTCATTCTGTAATCTCTTCAGGCTCCACTAAAAACCTACCACGGTAAGTTACTTTCTTCAAAGTGACAGCAGTAGGAAGGCAGAGCAAAGATTATCTCAAAGCAGATCACAGAAAATAATTTTATAGTGTAACACATCTTCAAAAATAAATACCTATTATTAGCATGGCTGTCACATCAGAGGCTACTGAACACTGTACTTCAGCAGCACACCTTGTATTTCAGTCTGCTTGGATTGGTCCTGACCTGATGATGGGTGCCAGTGTAAGGAGTTATATACATGTTGATTGTCAATTTTGTAGTTGCTTTAGAACACAGAGCAATCTGATGCTTCCTGTGACAGTAATAGCAATGGAAAGTTTTAAATGGGGCAGATAGGGCTGAGGCCCTGTTTCCTCAGCCTTTGAGGTTCTCCTCATCTCCTCATCACCATCATTTTATCTGTATGTTACAGAAATTAGGAGAAATGAGGTTCTCCTAATTTCTGTAACATACAGATAAAATCTCAGTCAAGACCACTGTCATGTTAGAGCTCCTCAAACAATGGAAGGTTGCCATTCTGCCTCAAAAGGAGGTGGGTTGATCCAGCATTTTGCTAGATAAATGCCACAGTCCAGCCACAGTCCCTCTGTCAGGATATATTCAACCAGCCAATTGCTAAAACTTTTTAAAAATATGCATCAACAGTATGAAGATTTGTTTGTCTCCTTGCTGTTTCTATTTTATGCAAAGCAACTCTTTCATATTCAACCTTATTATTATTCCAAAACCATTGTGCACCAGATTGCCTTTGTTTTTTAGCTCATTATAGAGATTCAGATGATCAAATTACAGTGTTTTCTGTGTGTATTTTTCACACAATATAATTGTATGTAAACCAGAACTGAGAAAGTGTTGAAATTATTCAAATGATACTGAACAAAACTTGTAGGCATCAATGTAAGCTGACACGTCATATATCCAGGTGCTCTCTGTGATCTAAAATGCTTTCATTTTAATCCTTTCTGCAGATATTTTGTGTATTTTTCTTACTGATGTTTTATGATATAAATAGGAGCATCTGCAGCCTACTGTAAGGTTTTGAAAATCTGAAAGATCTCTGTGATTAACTTTTCTGCCTCATGGTAAACTGAAAAGCAACATTTAATCTGAAATTGAGGGAGAGATTCCATTGAGGATTTGGGGACAGGCCCAGCAAAACTGTTTTAAGCACAATGGACCTGCAACTCATACTGATTTCAAATAAAATTGAGGATGTTGCAGTATTTCACAAGATGAGCTCTAGAGTAAGGAAAAGGCTTTTGCCTCTTACCGCAAATATTTTTTTATTCCTTTTCAGGAAAGGTAAGAAGTATATTTTCCTTAATGGCTTGAATTCATTTATTTTAAATTCTAAAAAAACTTTCATGTTTTGAGAGGAAGAGATTGCTCTAAGAGAGACCCATTTGTAATGAACACTTCTATGTATTTGAATGGTCCATGGATATGTAAACTAAGAACATTTGGAATTTAGAGGTGTTGAGCTTCTTATGAAAACATGGTGGTGAAAGTCCCATTGGCTTTTTCAAGAGACAGATTTAGTTAATAAAGAATATTTATGCAGGTACTGACTTGATTTAATGTGCCAGCTGTGTGTGGCTTCAGCTCCTTGCTGTCATTCTTTAATGAAGGATAAGCAGACAGATGCTTTTCAGCTGACTCTCAGACAGAAGAGAGGTCTTGGATGCTGCTCTTCAAAAGATTTCAGAAGCCAATAAAGAGAATTGAGTGTGGTGACTTTGTTCATTCAGATGGCAGCTGTCCCACTGTTTCATCAATTTGAGGGATGTAAATTAACATTTTGAGATTATTCCCTGTGGAATAATCTAATGGGAACCAAGCAGAAGCATGTAAACATTGAACTGATTTGAAATGTAAATATCCCAAATAATGTGGTGATTTGTCCAACTAAAAGGATTACAGACAGCTGTCCAAAAAAAGATACTGGAAGCTAGAAACACCAGAAATAAAGGTATTAGTCTTCTTTACCCTGCATGACAAGGGTAATAAACCCACATTGATAAAGTCAGGTAGGGAGTATAAATTAACTTTCTTTATTGGCCATTTTCATTTCAAAAGGAATAAAACTGAATAAGTATTGTAGATTGCTTCTATTGAATTGAATGAGATTCTGCTTTCATTTCATTTTTGTGTCAACTATGCTTTATTTATTTTCCTCTCTTCATTATTTATGTACATTCACAAAGCTGTATTTGAAATTATTTATGGCTTTTGATTTAGAGTGACAACATTGAGATCCATCTCACACTGTGTTGTGCATTCCTGCAGCTTTTAGGAAATGTAGTGTAATTTTTCTGGCCTGAGGCATGTTGTCAGAGGGTTATGTGTAGTGCACTAAAATAAGAGGGATTAGTGTATATTGCATAATTATAGGGCCGCATTTTAGACACCTCTATTTCTGTATTTGTTTGAGCATCTCTAGCATCAAGGGCTGTAATTGTGAGCTGATTCATAACAAGCTGTGAGATTTTAATTATCTAACATTTTTAACTGCAGCTCCCTATCTGAATTCAATGGTGATTAGACTTTTCATGGGCTGTTGCAATATTCATTAGTAGATCTTGTGTATGTCCTTAACTTCCAGAGGAGCTGAGAGTGGAGCAAGTACCCTCAGGAAAGAGGGGAGCTGAGTTATGGAAAGGGAGTTTGGTGTATGAATTCACTAAAGCTCTGTTGCTTTCAGTAGGATTTAGGGTTTCTTTTATAATTAAAAAATAAAAAGGGATGCATTAGGAGCAGCAAGATACACAAGTTTACAGTGCTATGTTGTTTTTTTTCGTGATTTAGCTCCTTGCTTTTCAAGGAGAGGCTCAAACTTCCATTAGTGAGGGGTATGTTGGTGAAAGGGGCTTATAAAAAGAGAGACAGTGATTTTTGACAGATAGGGAAAGGACAAGAGGGATTGTTTACAAACTCGAAGATGTTAGGAAGAAATTCTTTACTCAGAGGGTAGTGAGGCATGGGAGCAGATTGCCCAGAGAAGCTGTGGATGCCCCATCCCTGGGAGTGTTCAAGGCCATATTGGATAGGCCTAGTGAGAGGTGTCCCTGCCCATGGCAGAGGGGTTGGAACTAGATCATCTCCAAGTTCCCTGTCAATCCAAACCATTCTGTGAGTCTATGACTCATTGATTCTGTGATACCTGCATTTTGAGACAACATAAATTATGTTTTCTTAGGCTAGTTGCAGATTTTATCGTGTCAAGAAAGACATCCAGCATCATCTACTTGTGTTGAGCTTGAGCTTCAGCAGGAGCTGTTCAAAGTATATCTGAAATAAAACATATATTTTAAAAAATTAAAATATTTTATCAAATATGTTTGATAAAAGAAACAGAATGTGAAAAGGATTTTGTTCCATTCCTGTATTTTTTATCCCTATAAACTGAATCCCATGCAACAAAGCCAGCGTGGGCATTGGTGGGTATGACTGTGCTGTTGCATTAAGGTCAGTGACAATGGTCAGATTCCCTTTAGATGTTAAATCTTTCACCAGATAAAATCCACATATATTTCATTGATATATTGCAGCCATACTGACTTGGGGCTCTCTGAATAATTTAACACCTGGACATATTTGTTATTGTTCAAGAAAAAGCTTTCTAAAGCCTTATTAATTGAGTGAACATTCAGAATCCTATTAAGTCCTAAGGGGCTTGTGAATCTCTGAAGTCTTCTTCTGACAGATATTTTAAACACAAAATAGAAAAGTCAGAAGCAAAGTCACAGTACAATAAAGAGAATGGTTGCTTAGGGAAAAAAATTATATGAGGAAAGAGCATCAGGAAAACAAACATATAGGGCCTATTCTTCTCCTTGGTGGTCACTAAGGTACCAAACAGATCCTTGGAATCTTCACTGTAGTTCTTCCCTTCTGTTCACACTCCCCTCTTAAACAGCGTTAATGATCTTAATTATATTTACTTGAATTTGATTGTGCTACTGCTGTTTACTTTTGAGCCAGTTTCTAACTAAAAAAACAATCAGCCCTTTCTAACTTCTATAACTTAGATTCCACATTTTATAGAACCTACCATGTCTGACTTCTTCTTTTTAAGATCACTTAAGAGTTCAGTGCTGCACACTGTGCTCCAGCAAACAGAACCGTAGATTCCGAGAATGGTTTGGATTGGAAAGGATCTTAAAGATCATCTCATTCCAACCTTCCTGCCATGGGTAGAAGGTGTCCCTCTAACAAATGCTTTTGCATATGTCTTGCATACTGAAAAATTGCTGTTCCATTCTCTCCTTAAAAGTAGAATATTTTATCAGTAACACTTGAGAGAACGCATTTCTTCTACATGACTTACAGTTTCCTGATTTATCTATACTTGTCTGGAGTACTTTGCGTAGGAATTGTATATGGGTCTAGTAGAGGATTAAGATTTGGTTTTGCATTCTAGTATGTACTGTATTTCAGTAATTGACAGGCACCTGTTGGAATTTGGAATTCAACACCAGACTGTATTGCTTTTTAAAATTTTGACAAGAAGCAAAATGTTCAGGAAAAAAATCTTTTATTTTCACTTGTTTCTGTCGGTCTCAATAATGTAAACATTCTTGCCTCACGAACAGTAGGCCTTGGGAACCTATTTCAGTGATATTTATATTTCACATTTTTCTAATAAAATCCCTTAAGGTTTACAGTGAAATTTGCACTTCTATGAGCAGCCACTGACAAGAGAGAAGAAGAAAGGTGGGTACACTAGGTGTTTTCTCACATGGTTTTGGATGGGTTCTCAACTCAGTGCTATTAGAGGAATTGATTGAGTTCAGATTTATTTAAATAAAAGCAGTTTTGAATGAGTGACTGCTGAGAGATTAAAGCTGTCTCTAAAGATCAGCATTCCTGAAACTTGCAGCTCTCTGTGCACAGAACTGAGATGCTGTGTTGGTGCTTTCAATATTCTGCCTAGCTACACAGTCATTAGTCAAGAGTGCTCTCATTTTCTGCAAAACTGACATTTTCTTTCAAAGCCGTGTGGTTGCTAATTCACGTGCTTTTCCGTTAATCATCACAAAACCAGGTACTTCTTGGGCAGGTGAAATTTCTGTAAGCTCTGCCATGTCTCCTCAGGTGAAGGAAGAGGAGCAGTCAGCCAACCACACGCTGATGATCCAGGAGACGCTGCAGCAGGCGTCGGTGGAGCTGTCGGAGCAGCATCACCTGGTGGTGTCCTCGGATGAGGTGGAGGGCATCGAGACTGTCACTGTCTACACCCAGGGTGGGGAGGCTTCAGAATTCATTGTTTATGTTCAGGAAGCTGTGCAGCCTGTGGAGGAGCAAACTGTGGAAGAATCAGTGCAGGAGCTCTAGAGAGGAATGCTCAAAGGAGATGATTTCTTGATTTGCCAAAGGCAGAGGTTTGGGGCTTTTTTGTCCTAACCAAAAGCAAGCAAGCTGATGGATTTTCAGTTGATTTGTGAAGTGATCTAACTGGTTAGATTGTATCAGTAACTTAGATATATTATGTGCAAAACCTTCTCAGACTTTTTTGTTTCTAAAAAATGCTTTTAAGGGAAAAGTATTCTCCCCTTCTTAGAAGATCTCTCACTTGATTCCTGTAAATTCGCACAAATATTGTCTGTTTAAAACTGTGGTATCCCATGATAAAAACCATCTATAAAGATAGCTAGAGTGTCTGGAAAAGCCCATACATCCCATTTTACACATGCTTCGTGTATTCTTGATGTGGCTGGAAGCAAAGTTGTTTTTTCTATAATTAAAAGGGCCTCAGCTCTGAGTACATGCTTAGGAAGTGTCTACTGAGTTGTGGATCTAACCCAAAGAAAGGCTCAGATTTAATTAGAAACACACCACAGATGGACTGCAGTTTATACCTGTGAGATGATCCTTTGAGTTTGGGAGGTATTTGAAGCCATATGTGATAATTCTGGGTATCAGTAGGATGACTATTATTTAGCTATTTGAATAATGACAACTGTTTCCATCCCTCTGAATAAATTCCTATCTGGTATCATGAGGTGAAACCAAAACTGTCAAATCAAGGAAATACTCTTTTGTTTTTAAGAGAAAAATATATTCAAAAGATTTGTAAATGCTATAAGAGATGTATGTTCATATGTTTTAAACAGACATGCTTGTAAATATGACTGTGTGAAAAAAATTTGTACAAAAAGTTTAAGTAAATATTGACGAGAATCAAGATATTCTTAATTATGCATGTATATAGTGCCAGATTTTTCTTCATGAATCTTGAATTGTTTCTGGTTTAATATTTTTAAATTTGAGCTGTAAAAATATTAATAAATAAAAAATTGTCATGCTTTCTTCTAATGCTTTAATTTCTTAAGTGTAGGTTTCTCTTTCGTAGCTAATTAAAAAATGCTGGTGTGCATTGACTCTGACGAATTATTCCTCCAGTCGGTAGTCTCTTATTAAGAAAGTACCACCATGAAATACAGGCAGACCTTTCTATGTGATTAAACTCATTTATAGGTGTCCTGGGTAAAAAAGCTTTTGTCTAAGTGGATGTAAGGTCGTGAGTTGATTGTCAGCGTCTTCCGAGTCTGCTGGGTTCTCTTGATGCTGGATCAGAGTGCAGACCTGCAGTGGCAGTTTCTCCCTTAGCTATGGCAATGGGGAGTTTAAATTTTGTAATGGAAAGGAAGTAAGAATTGCTTGACTTGAGTGGCAGATTTGTTTCCTCTGGTTTCATCTTGACAGAGCCCCAGGGATGTGAAGTTTGTAGGATGGAGACCTTGTCGCCGTTTTGTGTCACAGACTGGAGCTGGTCACAAGTGTCAGGGTTGATTCTGTGTGTGTTCAGTAAACTTGGCAGGAATGAGCCATGAAATGTTTAGTAACATTTGTAATGTGATAGAAGCTGATCAAATGTATCAATATGATTAGTCTGTATAAGAAACTGTTTTTGTAATTACTGGTGGAAATTCAGTGTTGATTTACAAGAACAATACTTTCTGTTATCTAGAAGAGAAGAAAGCAGTCTCAAAAACTTAAAATTTTCTGAACCAGCCCATTTGCTGGTAAAACCATTTGGATGAGCCTCATGATCACATGTGGTAATGGGTGAACTTAGTGTAAAACCTCCCTGAAATGGGGACAGAAAAATATTCTTCTATGCATCAGTCAAGAACTCTGAAGTACATTGTTTCAGATAAACTGAGTAATTCTGTCTGGAAGAGGTGTGGCTGTACTTGGACAAATAGTTTTGGGGTTTTTTTTTGTTTTAATTCCAGTATATCACAGCTGTACATACCTACATAATTTAAGGCTTGATATATAATTGATGAGTTATATCACATTTTCCCTATACTAAATCATAAACACTTGCGTGAATTTTCTGCTTCCTTTTTTATTATTATTTTAAAAATACTTTTCAATTCAGGTCTTTTTTTTTTTTTTTCCCAAGCTCTGCCATGACCTAAACAGCACAAATTTTTGTTGCTTTTAATGGCATATTTTCCAATGAGATTACAGAAGTGACATTGATGCAATTCAGATTTTCAAAACTTTATTATTTTTAATTTTTCTAAAGTTATAAATTTCTTAATGCACAGAGCACCTTAGCACTGCTGTAGAGAATATGAGCTACAACCATTCAATATTAATAAAGGAAAATGATTTCACATTCCAATAATTTGCTCACAACATGGACATGTGCTTACAAATTTTTTAGAAAAATAAGCCAAGCCAAAAATACATGAGAAAACCTTTTTCATCTCAAGAATGAGCAGTCCTGTTAGCACTGTTAGTAGAGAAAGGAAGAAAGTAGCAAAAAATCATACTGCAAGATATTCAATTGTTCAAATGATTTAAGATCCAAGTGGGCAGAAAATCTGGTGTGTGAGGGAATCTTTTGGAGCTGTGTTCAACTTGCATGGTCAGGACTTGATTTTTGGCTTGAACTCTTCACACCTGCCTGTGGAGGAGTCTGATCACAGAAGGTTCAGTGACATGTCAATGGAAATGTGAAAACTGACCCAGTGAGGAAGTTTTACCTTTCTGGCCTTTGTGAAAATCTAACTCTTGGGATAAAAGCATACTGAATGTGTGAGACTGACCACTCAGAGAGAACTTCTTTCCTAAGTCCCACCTAATCTTTTATGGAAGTAGAATTATCAACCCATCTTATGTCCTAAAAGACTGCAAGCCTGTCTTGTCTTGCCTGCACATAGAGTTGTATTTATGTAAGAGCAGTGAGATTAAATTGAGGACTCTGCTACTAGTATGGAATAAAAATAAGATTCATTTTTATTTTGTAATTCTTCTGATCTGTTTATAAGGATAACTGCTATCAGCACTCACAGAGCAGAGCTTTGTGAAACAGATGGTGTGCCAAAGTCATAGTTTTTGGATGGTTGTATTTGGATTAGTGATTGGATTTCTTTACACCAGATTACAATTTTTGCTATTTGTAGGTATGTTTGAGCTGTATCTGAAAGTTTGAACAGGGAGTGACATGAGCTCATTTGCAGATGGCATCATTAACAGAAGTGTGGCTTGTTTAGGTAATGCTAATCCTGCAGTGAACTGCAGATGTTCTGTTCCCTTTTGTGATACAATGGCAGTGAGGTTACTGAGTGGTGCTGCACGTGGCTTGACAGCTTCTCAATTTGCATTTCCAGCTTTCCCATCATAGCAGACATTATTTCCATCAATAGCAGCAACTCCGTTTGTCTTGTTTTCTTCCTTGAAATGAGGGCAACCTTTAATCTAGGAAGACTTTCATGTTCACTCAGTAAGAGCGATGTGTTTTGACTCATCTGAGGATCACACTTGCTATTAGGACATAAATATTGCAGTATCATATCCATCCCTGCTATAGTTCCACCAGGTAATTGATTAAGGTGATCTTTCATGTGTTCCTGTTCTCAACTTGCCTGTATTGTGTGCTTTAAGTGATTAAAAACAATGGCACACGTTTCAAAGGACAGTGCAAATTACAGATCTCTCATATCTGCCTAACAAAATACTCTGTTCAAGCCCATTGTGTTCCCCACTCCATCAACCTTCAGGGTGGTTGAAGCAGATAAAGAAAACCAGCATGTTTCTCTCTTGATAAATACTGATGGACAAAAATGCTGTTTGTGATTGATTCTAGGTCTGGACACTGTGGTCCAATTCCATGCCATGTGCTCTGGGATGACCCTGCTGGAGCAGGGAGGTTGGACCAGGTGACCCAATGTGGTCTTTTCTAACCTGACCCATTCTGGGATTCTGTGAAGGGTCCACCTGTGTACAGCAATGTTTAAGGATTTCACTAGAGGGGAAGGAGCAGAGCTCAGTGTGAAACAAAACCATGGAATAAAATCGTCAAGGAAGAGAAATATTAGGTCAAATAACAGAAGTAACATCCTGTTGGAAAGGTCTGTTAGCTTAGAAGATAGTACCTAAAGCTTATCTTGAGTTGCTTTGTTTTTGCACTGAGTAAAATACAGCCAGACATTAGGAATGAGCCCAGTGGGAGGAACAGGACAGCTGACCTCAAAGGTTTCAACCTCACATCAGATTTCTGGGCATTTAATGGCACCAAGAGAACAAAGTGACAAAAGACCTTTTTTATATTCAGAACCACACCTGACAAGGATGTTTGTCAGAGCTCACTCTGAAGGAGTTGATGGGATGGATATTGATGCCATGTTAAATAAGAGCATCACTTAAATAAAATCATCACTTGCATTTCCTTATTCTTATATCACATATTCTTCATAAAAAGTTCTGTGCAAGGCTTAAAGTGGGTAGTGGCTGCCAGTAAAGTAGAAAAACAAAATAAATGTCTCTGACAACACTATAAATGATCTTTTTATTCTCTATAAAAGTATTTTTACAGGCTTGTTTGCTAAAGGGAGATTAAGAGAGAAATCACAGTCAATATGTTGCACAGAGCTCTTCCTGGTTTTTGAAATGTTGCAAATTTTCTTGAAAGTGGAAATAAGTATCAGCCTCAGTAAATTAAAAGAGATCAAAAAGTCTTTACTGTCTTGGAATGAAAACAATCAATGGGAATTTATAAAGCAAGCCTTGCTATGGGTTTTTCTTCAGTTCAAGGAGTATTATCTTCTGGAAATAGGGGATCATTTTGTGTTGTGCACCCAAATGAAACACACTGTAAGTGTGTTTTACAGGAACACATAAAGATATATGAGAATGAGACCACAGGAGCTCCGCATTGGTAATATTCTTTATGGGCAAGCATGAAATAAGGGACAAAATATCACAGTGGATTACAGAGCCAGTCAATGTTTTTACACTTCGTTCTGGAAATGGTTCCCCTTTTTGATTAGCCTTTATAGCATTTATTTTGCTACTGCTATTAGAAGTAAAAATACTTTCTGGGAGCTGAATGGGCCTTGGATATTAAAAGTAGAGTACAGAATCTTTTAGGGATGGATAGCTTATTCAAATCCATGTTCAGATAGTATTAGTCAAATATTCCTTTCATCTAATGGTGGCTGAATGAGTGGGAGAGTTCAAATCCACGGTAAGATAAAAAAGGTCCAAATCAGAAATTCTCTATGCTTTGTGCATACCTCTTACCTCTTGGTCAGAGGCCAATCATTTTCTGCAGCAGAAACAATCACCCTTCACTTGCCACAGAGTTTGTCTAGACAGTGACATTCTATTTAGAGTTTGGGTTTAGCTGTTCAGGTTGCATTTTCAAACATTAAACGAATTGTACGTGAAGCCTTGTCTATTCAGAGTGTAGTCCTGCTCACACAGATGTTTTTCATTTCTGTTCAGGTGATTCCCATGTGCTGGGTGTTGACTTGAACTCCTGGGTGGTTACCCAGCACAAGAGCTTTTTACTCATAGTTGTAGAACTTACAAGTTGTCATGGTGTAACTGTGCTGTTTTGTGAGGTCAGATCATGTGAAGCTACAAAAATTATTTGCTGAAGTGTTAGAGAAATGTTGTGTACTTTTGAACGTAGAAGTGTTCACCAGGGCTGTGTGGTCCTCAGGAGCTGCTCTCTCCATTTGCCAGCAGAACAGGTGTGTTGGGTTTGCTTGGCCAGGTTTTGGTAGCAGGGGAGCTACAATTTGGCTTCTGTGAGAAGTTTCCAGAAACTTCTCCCTGTATCTGACAGAGCCAGTGCCTGATGGCTCCAAGACAGACCCAGCACTGGCCAAGGCTGAGCCCAGCAGTGATGGCTGGAACTCCTCTGGGGCAGTGGATTTAATAAGGGGGTGTAATGGTTTTAAAGGAAAACCGGTGAGAGACTCCAAGTCAGAAATACAATTTAATAGGGGGGAAAAAAGAGAGGAAAATAAAATATGTGCAATAGTACAAAGGAAAACCACTGACAGAGTCAGAATACAACCCTGCTAGTTAGGGTGCTGGTAGCAGTCCAGATGAAGTTGTGTTGTTGAAGTAGTGATCCTGTAGAAAGGTCTGGTAGCTCTTGTCCTCTGGAAACCAGTGGGTAAGGGCTGCTTTGATGTTCCAAATCTCAGATTTTATCTAGGTAGGAAATGCTTGGTTCCTCCCCCTGGCTGGAGCATCTCCCCATGGGATGTAATTTTATCAGTCATGCACTGGGGCTCAATGGCCCATTAACAGCAGATATCTTCCTGTAGGGAGGATGGGTTGTGGAAAAGATAAAGATGGCTGCCCCACCTGGCTTTGACAGATGGCCCATTAGCAGAGGGTATCTCCCACAGAGATGAGGATCACTGCCCCACCTGGTTCCAACAGATGGTGATAAAATACATACTTTTGGGCATATCTTTACATTGTAACCTAGGGCAGGGGGAAACAAATTTATTCTGCAGAAGGAATTGCAGGCAGAACGAGTGAGAATATGTAAGAGAAACCTCTGCAGCCTCCAAGGTCAGTGCAGAAGGAGGGGGAGGAGGTGCTGCAGATGCCAGAGCTGAGGTTCCCCTGGTGCAGCCCATGGAGAAGCAGCTGTGCCCCTGCAGCCCGGGGAGGTCCATGGGGGAGAAGAGATCCACCTGCAGCCGTGGAAGAGACCCACACCAGAGCAGGGAGATGCCCAAGGGAGGCTGTGAACCCATGGGAAGCCCATGCCTAGAGGGATGCTGGCAGGAGCTGTGTCCCTTGGAGAGAGGAGCCCAGGATGGAGCGGTTTGTGCAGAGCTGCAGCCCTTGGGTGGGACTCGGGCTGTGGAAGTCCGTGGAAGACTTTGCATGGGAGGGACCCTGTGCTGGAGCTGAGCTGGAGAAGGAAGCAGCAGCAGAGACAAAACCACGTGTGATGAGCTGACCTCAGCCCCCATTCCCCTGAGCCCTGAGGGGGAGCAGGTAGAGCCCAGCAAGGAGAGAGACGTGAGAGTGAAGGCATTTTGTTTTGCTTCTCATTACCCTTAGAAATCAATTCCATTAATTTCACCAAGTCTGGTCTGTTTTATCTGTGACTGTAAGTTGTGAGTGATCTCTCCCTGCCTTTGTTTCAGCTCAGTGACCCTTTTGTTACATTTTCTCTCCCCTGTTCAGTTAGGAAGGGAAGTGACAGAACAGCTTTGGGGGGGCCCTGGTATCCAGCCAGGGTCAAACCAGAACAAGAGGTCGTGTAGGAGCTTCCTAATATACTCCAAGGGAGCTGGAAATTTAAGTTAATCCCTAACACTTCCCTTGAAGCATGCTGGGGAGTTTCACCTGAGCCTTCTGCTCACAGAGGGCTTGGGCAAGCTCAAGGAGACAGCTTGAGCTTTTTGGGGACTTCACTGACGTCAGCCAATATGGAATTTATGGCTTTCGAAAAGAGCATAACAGTGACAGGATAAAACTCTTTGCACTGGTATGGCTAATGCTGGGACTATCCTGATTTTGTTTTAATTTTGTATTACTTGAATATATTTATTTAGAATAAATTCTTTTTCCACTTGCCTGAGTAGATTATTTTTTTCTGGCAAAAGGTCTTGGCTAACATAATGCATCTGCATTAGAAATGTGGTCTGCTGTAGTTCTCATCTGCCTCTTAAGGTGTGTTTAAACTGAGGACATGGACAAAGCTGTAGATGGTGTGCTTTAGCCACCCTCATGCTTTAATTTTCCTGGGTCAGAATGAAAATATAACCAAACCAACATGCTGACAGAAAATTTAAATTTCTGTGTAATTTAGCAGAAAATAAAGAGACTGACAAAATGATTGTGTTACACTTTTTGGGGATTAGTCTAATGATATTTTTATTTTACTTTACCTGAAGAACTTCCAGCTTTCCATGTGATGCTCTTAAGCCTCTCCATAGCCTCATCTGAAGTGAGAAAACAAGGAAAGCAAGTAAACCTTAGACTTTTGTGTAAACTTGCTGTTACTTTTGAGTGAACCTAATATTTCTTTAGTCTTACTTAAAATAGAGACTCAGCATGGAATCCATTCCATGGTATTTTATACTAAGGAGGATAGAGGATGCGCTATCAGTAATGCTTATTAAGAGTTTGAGGGTTTGTGGTTTTTTTCATTGGTTTGGTTTGGGTTTTTGTTGTTTTGGTTTTGTTTTGGTTGGTTGGTTGCTTGGTTTGGTGGTTTTTTTAACCATCACCTTAAAAATTTTCACAGAAAAAAGCCAAGTGTAACAGAAGTTCTGACAAACATTTCTAGAAAAATAAATATTTTACTATGTCACATTCTGTCCTTTTTATTTCATTATTTGTGTGTAATAGAATTCAAAATTTAGACAGTGGTTGTAGTAGGTGCTGTAAAATCTCAACCAAATTCCTTGCCCCGAAGGTCTTAATCTCTCTCACCTCCAAGTAGGTGGAATTGATATGAGTTCTTAAAATACAAGGTTTTTTTCATGTGTGTAAATTGAGAATTAGAGCAGGGGGTAGCTGTAAATCTGTGACACAGCCAAGAGAAGCTGGGCAGCTTTGTGTTGTCTTTCCTCTTGAAAAAAAAAAAAAGAAAGTTTCAGGAATTCTAGAAGCTGATATTTCCTTGGCAGATGAGTGGAAGCACAAAAGGACAGATGCTGTCTGAGTGATGGCAGCATGATTTCAATTATGTTTTTTTTCAAGCAGTTATGGTTTTGGTTGGTATTTTCAGCATAGGAATCTGCATGGGACCAGCTTTGAACTGTAGATAAACTGATTTTAGGTATCTTGTCATTTAACTACTGTCCAGTCCCAAATGGGAGACTTTGTAGATCCTTTAGCAGGGACCAGTGTGACACCAGGACAAGCAAAACCACACACAAGGGATATTCTTGAAAAGTCTGATTTGGTAGCATTTCAAACTAGAAGTTTGACTGTCTTGAATTAACAATATTAATGTGTTTATCAGCAAAATTCTATACTTATAATTTTCTATAGGGAAGCCACTGGGACGTTTTTCCTCCTGGCCACACCGAAAAGCAGAGAATGTGTTTTGTCTTAGGCTACAAACTGTGGTTTTGATGTTCTCTCTTTCCACACCCTTGCTCACCAGCTGTTAGAGTCTGTACTTTATGCTTTTGTTGGTTCACAAAAACTTGAGGGCACTGGGTGCTGTGAGGCATCACTAAAGTTTCTAGGCAGGATGTCCCACGTCACAGCTCAGCATGATGCCAGATTGTCCTTTAACTGCATATTTCCCAGTGCAGCCCAGATCCATCTGAATTGGACATTCATGCTTATTCCCTTGTGCTCTATATTCAGAAGAATGCCTTGCCTCTCTCACTCTGCTTTCAGATCCCTTGGTGCTCATTTGTTATGCTCAATGCTTTGGTTGGTCCATTTTTCTACAGCTGTTCAAGGCAGTTTGCTTTATCCCCTTTCTCAGAAATGTAACAGGATTCTGTGTATTAGAGGATTTTCCTTTTTCTAGATCCTACCTATAAAACAGAAAGCACTAAGACTTGGATACTGTGTGATTTACTGCAAACCCAAACCATCTCACTGAGCCTGACACCACAAGGCTATATGAATTTGTGTTTAAATCACCCTCCCAGTGATTTAGAAGGGTTAGTTAGATACATGATTTAGAAACTAATAATTGAGCCTATGTGAGCTGGCAATTATGCATGCGTAATTGGATGTGCTTAGGAGCATGTGTCGTGGAAATGGGAACCAATGGGATTATACCACTTCTCGGGAGGTTTTAGAGGTTGAGAGGAACAGCAAGTACAGTTAAAAACAAAATTAGCTGTGCATATGTAGAGATTATAAAACATCAGCAGACAAACAACAGAACTAATTCTCCTCCGCTAATGGCTGGGAGTTCATTGCCACTGAATGAGCATCCAGCTGCATGTGGATGGAGGTGGGAGCTGGGTGGGGAGCACTTCTGACACAGTGGGGAACTCTTGCAATACAGCATCCAAAGGTCAAGTCTGATTGGAACAAACCAGAGCATTGCAACAGCTCTTTGGACAGGTAATGGCCCACAAAGGTCCCAGCCTGCTGTGGTGAGTCTGAGCCAAGAGCCCTGGGGGTTGTGGTGTGGCAGGCAGGAGGGGAGCATTGAAGAAGTCAGTCCAGAGAAAGAGGCACATCCAGGTGTTGTAAAACTTTTACCAATTTAAAACTTTCAGCTGCGGTATGTAGCTCATCCTAGCAGAAGTGGACAGCTACTAATAAAGCATTTCTACCTAGCTGCAGCTCTCTCTTACATCTGGCTACACAAAAATATGGCAAAGTTGTCTGCTGAGTGCAAATGGAGTCACAATACTACTGAGTTATTCTTGCCATCTTTTATAATTCATGGACCTTTTGGAGCAAGTCCACAGAGACGATCAATGAGCTGGAGCACCTTTTCTATGAAGACTAGCTTAGAGAATTGAGATTGTTCAGCCTGGGAAAGAGAAGGCTCTGTGGGGAACTTATAGCATGTTCAGGTTCCAAAAGGTGGTACAAGAAAACTGGAGAGGGACTCTTTAAAGAGCATGGGGTGATAGGACAAGGGAGAATGACCTTGAGATGAAAGATGAAGGGGTTATGTTGGATGTTAGGAGAAAACTTCTTCCCTGTGAGGGTGGTGAGGCCCTGGCAGAGGCTTCCCAGAGAAGCTGTGGCTGCCTCGTGCCTGGCAGTGTTCAAGGCCAGGCAGGATAGGGGCTCTGAGCAACCTGGAATAGTGGAAGGTGTCCCTGTCTATGGCAGGAGCATTGGAACTGGATTATCTTTAAGGCCACTTCCAAACTCATACCAGTTTATGATTCTGTGAATCTCATTATGTATGTTTGTAAGTAAATTGAATTTTGTTTTCCTTAATACTTTTTAAATTTGTGGTGTGAAACTAGAACTTCAGTTTGTAGTCCTAAATTAAGTTGTTTGGCATTAAAAAAAGCCTGGAAAATTAATCCATCTGTACATTAATATCTTTGTGCATTGGAAGACATCTGGGCACTATTGTGATAAAGCCTGTCAGATGTCACTGAAGTTTTGAAGGAAGGATGTTGCATTAGTGCAGAGTAAATGTCTGGGTTTTGGGGTTTTTTTTCCTAATCTGCATATTAATTACTGTCATACAGCTGATGGAGTGGGCTGCAGCTAGATTCATCCCGTTTACATCAGTTTAATCCTTTGCAAGCTTGCGAAAGTAATTATTCTGCATTGCCATCTAACACTGTGTAATACAATCTTCAATCTGTTCAGCTCCTGCTCCAGACCCTTGGTGACCTTTCTGCTCATACACCAGCAACACTGACTGCAATTAATTTCTTCTCTCATTGGGAATATTCTTATATTGATCCACTTTTCATAAAAGATGGTAAACTCTTACCTGTATTCTTTGAATACTCTCTCTCTAATTTTTGCTTTTATTAGCCAAAGTGTTTGGATCATGCATCTCAGGGCATGGCTTTCCTGTTCAGCATGGAGACCATATTGCCATTAATTCCTGGTGGTGTTTCCTAGCACTGGGAGTCCAGCAGCCCGTCTGCATCTGTCCCCTGTATTACATTTCTACCTTGGCAATGAGACATTCTGTGCAGCTTAATTTGTCCTTTGGCTGGATTTGTCTGCTTCATCAGCTTGATTTAATTGACTATCCTGTGAAGTAAACCTGAGGTGGAGCCATTCTGCTGAAGAGAGGGCAGCAGGCAGCAGTGGGCACAGCCTCTTTGTGCTGGGGATGCACCAGACATATTCATGTGGCAGAAATCTCTCTTTACAGGCTTGAACTCCACTCTGCTTTAGGATTACACAGTCCACACAGCATTGCAGTAAATCACTTACTTGTGGATTTGGGTTTCAGATTGTCCCATTTATTGCTGTTTTTTTTGTATTTTTTTTGCAAAATTTGTTTCCACGTCAGAGCTCATTGAGCTGGAACCTTTCTTCCATGACTGTCATTAAGACAATGATGATGATCACTCTGAGTGTTGCTATTATCTTGTCTGGTTTACACAAGTGTTAACAGAAACAGTGAAGGTATCCCTTGATGTGAAACTTGCCCGTGTTTGCATGACCTTCAGATGGACAGGGCCACTGGCAGAGCTGTGACTGTTTCAGGCAAGGGGCCCCCAGAACTGGAGATCTCATGACAACATCCTTGTAGCCTTTCTGCTGGGCACAGGTGGCAGTTTATTTCAATCATTCTACAGAGCTAAACAAGATGTAGAAAACATGCAGCTCTATAAAAGGGGGAAATTTCAGCCTTCTCAGGTGATTTGGAGATTAGTCCACCTACAGTTTCTAGTACGTTATTTTTATGTGTGTGATTAATCCTTTTATATAATCCTGCTTACTTGTTAGTCTTTCAAAGACAGACAATTACAGCTTTTTGAACTGATGTGGAATCTCAGACATGTTGTGACTGATGAGGATTCAACAGTGATACAGACAGGTGAGCAAGATGGAGCTTATTGCAACTGCTATATTTAGTTACGTGCATATTTTAAACTAACAGGCACCATTTTATTGCACATTATGAAATTACAGAGCAGTGACAGTAATATAATTACCATTATTAAATATTTCTGTAGCTGTACCAATTGAAACCTCAGCTGGAATCTTTCACAGTTATCTGAAGAATTTACAGTCCCTGTCCAACCAGTCTGAATCCTGAGGTACCTGCTTTGTCCACTGAAGTGCCTCACCTGTCATGTTTTCTGCCAGAGCTGCTCAAGGTGTTAATGCACTGCAAACAAAGGGCCTGATGTCTTGGGAAGGATAATGAGGAGAGGCCTCAGCTGCCCAGCCTTTCACACACACCCCCCTCCCCGTGTTCTTTGTCTTGTGAAGCACCAGCAACTGAACTTCTCCTGATTTGCATTCTGATAACACCAGGTAATCTCACATCAAGTTGCTGTTGTGGGTTGGGTTCAAGATTTGTTTCAAGAGCAGCTGAACTGTTTGTACTGTAGGACAGGGAACATTTTAATGGAAAACGGTGTCAGCAGCTGCTGTGGCCATCCAAACACACCAGCTCTTCACTGGTCAGAGCCTTACAGGTGTGAAAATAAAAATTTGGCCCCAAAAGGACAAGGTGAAAGGAGAGCAAATTTCAATCGCCCAACACGGTGTTGGATTCATTTGTTACTCCCTGAGCTCAAGAAGAGTTCTGTTGATAATTTCAGAGGCAAAACTCAGTGCACTTCCCCAGCATGGGACTTGAAGAGAGCATTCTAGATGAATATGGAAAAAAATGTGACATAAATCAAATTTTCAAGCACTCAAGCAATAGATTTCATTCTGTATAAAGAAAAAACTCATTTGGCAGCTGCTGCTGATACAAAATGTCAAAGATTACACGTTAATTGACTCTCTAGCTAGGACTTGCTTAGTACCTTTCAGTAAGATCTGTGTGCAAGACAAATTGAGCTTTGAGCAATGCACGGAACAGCCATGAAAGACTTAAATGGGAAAAAACATCACAGAGCAAAGGACAATGAAAATCTGCTGCTGTTTGCTGTTCTGCCTCATTCTTTTTCACTTTCTAGTTTCTAGTAGTTTCAGCCCTGCTGTGGAGTTTTTTAATTAACATCTCCTCTAAAAATGGAGGGGAGGGGGTCAAGCAGCCCCAACCTCCTGTCACTGGCTGTATAGACTGGAAAAAGAAGTGGTCCCTAGTCACAAACACGAGATGGAGAAGTAACAAAGGAATAGGGGGGAAAAAATAACAACCGTCTATTTTCTAAACCGTCAGGTCTCTCTGAATCTGATCCAAAATCAAGTGAAAGAAAGGAAATATTTTTTTTTTTTATCGGCGTCTGTGGGCTTTGGAGAGAGCTCTATACTCGAACTGTTCTTTTTTAATAATGGCTGTGATTGGTAACAGCGCTGCAGCAGGGAAGGAGAAAGGAAGCAGCGTTCAGCACGGGGAGAAGGATGCTCAGGTAGCATCTTGTCCCCTGTGTTTATAACAGCAGTGTGCATTGAACCTTTGCCGAGGGTGCTGGCTGAGAGCTGGGAGCGCCCCTCTGCAGCCTCCGAGGGCACAGAGGTGGAGACAAAGGACTGGCATTGCCAGCTCTGCCTACCCCTTAATCCTTGTTTTGCACTTGCCTGCCTCCCTGCATCTGGGAAGATCGAAGGGCTGGAAATTGGGAACCCCTTTAAGGCTCACAGCCCTTTCCTGGAATCAGCAGCTCTCAGAGGTGCCTGGCTGCTCTGTCAGGGGTGGGAGGGATGCTGCTCACTGCGTGAATAGAGCGATTTTGGCTGAGCACATCGAGCGCGTGCTGCCCTGCTGCTGGCAGAGTCAGAGGGAGCCCCAAGAGGTTTTTGGTTCCTGTCAAAAGCACCCTCCAACTTCCAAGCATCTGGAAAAGAGAGCTGTAGCAATTATGTAGAGATGGACACAACTAGCACCATCACCAGTGTCTTATTAAAAACTTTTATGCCTTCTGTCAGTGGACTTCTCACAGGCAGCTCCACACAGCTCTGACTCCTTCTCTCCTCTCTGCAAGTTTCTTTCTTCCTCCTGCATGGCTGTCTAAACCCCAGCCTGTCCCTTACCCAGCCACCTAACCCTCTCTATTCCTCACACAGCATCTTCTTACCTTATCTGTCCCTTGCATGGCCACATGTCCCTTCCTCGTCACAGCACAGCCAGCAGCCTCCACCCCAAACTGAGCAGACTCTGGGTCTCAAGCTCCAAAAACTTTTGGCTCGCTGACCCACTCTTTTATATCCCCCATTCTCATTGCGCAGGCAAAGCTGTCTCCACTTCTCAGCAGTCAGTTCAGCTGTAATTCATTGGGAAGGATTACCTCCTGCACTATCCTTACAAGCTATCTTCCCACGGAGAGCAGAGCTGTTTTCTTTAGGAAGCTCTGCAGAGCAGCCTGTGTTGGCTCACCACGGTGGAAGGGATGTGGTGTGTCCTGCCTGCAACACCCTGCACACGTTTTGGGAGGGCTCTGGAGGGGTAACACTGTGTCCTGCCAGCTCAGGCCCAAAAGCTCCTTGGCACAGATAGGAAACATATAATTCTTTCCGTGTGTGATCCATTATTGTCTGCCCTAAAATCTGGCATTTTCACCTGAGACTTTTGCTAAAAAAAACGAGCCTCTTTTCCCCTCTCCCCTCCCTGGGGACACCATTATCCTATGGGCTTTAGCTGGGTGCTGGTCCCAGAGCAGCATTTAAACCCAGTGCTTTTTGAAGCATGCTCAATCCAAATTTGTATCCAGAGGAAAAACAACCAGCAGGAGCAGAGCAGCACGTCAGCAGCAGCATTAACATACATCTCCTTCTTTGGGGCACAGGAGTGCAGACCCTGCATTGAAAAGTGGCAGATTCTGTTATGGGAGGGTGAAGGGAATGACAGACCAGGACAGTGCTTGTCACCACCGTGTCAGGGCCTGAGTGACAAAGGAAGGACAGTGATGTGTCTCTCCCGGCAGATAGTCAAAGATAGTGGCCTGGAGTCAGAGCCACGTTGTCACTCAGCCATTGTGAGATGTGACAAAGCAGCAGTGGCTGCCCTGCCGTTTAGAAGCAGCATGAATTATTAATGGAGCACTTCTACAAGTAAGTTGGGAGAAAAAGAAAGGAAAAAAGTCAGCCTGCTGTGCTGCAAATAGTGATAAAAATTCCCTCCACTAATATTTTCTTTTTTTAATCAGAAGATGGAGCATTCTGGCCTGATTGCTTCCACCTCTGTTTAGTAAGTGAGCAGAACTGGAGTGGCACAGACTGGGTTCTGAACAGACTCTGCACAGTTTTCCCCCAAAATATGTTTTGGATCTTTCGCCCTTTATAAAACCTCTGTATAAAACCCTAAACACAACCAGAAAAGTTTTTCTCTCTCCATCCTGCCAGTCCCTTCCAATTACTTAAGTTCTTTCTTTTCTTTTTCTTTTTTTTCCCCCAAAAAAGTTTCTCATGTTGTGTAAACTGGCAAGAGAGGGTCTGCTCTATTGTTAAATTTTAGGTGGGATACCACTTTTCTCTTCAAAAAGTATAGAAGATTGTATCATGAATTGGATTTTAAAGTTTAATCACAATCTGTTGTCCAGAGAAGTTTCTCCTCAAATGCTCAAACTGAAAGGCAGCCGTGTAGGCAGGCAATAAGTAAAATGCTTGAGATGACTGGCATTAGTATGTTACAGGGAATCAAGGATTTATAAGCTATTACTTTGTACCAGTGCTCTTCTAAATCCCAACTGCAGGATTTCTTTGAATTTGTGATGTGCTTGTGCTAGCCTTTAATTTTTCTCAAGTACTCTTAGGTGCCTTCTTTCTATTTTAACCTCACAAAGATACTCCACTTGAGTCTGGCAGCCTGAAAACTCTTAATGGGTTAAAATTAGTCCCTTTTCCATCTCCTTTGTGTCTGAGGTGCACTTGTAGTGCTGGAGATGATTTTTAGCTGCTTCCAGTGAAACACAGGGGAAATGGAAGGTCTGATTCATCATCCCCAAAATTGCTATTTTGTCATTGTAGGGACCCTTTTGGGGTGTGAATGTTTCATGCTTGGATGCCTCAAGGGAGATGTTCTGTGTGTCTGTCTTCCAGTTCACATTGGTTTTCTGTCAAGCATTTGATTGTTCCTCATCCACTCTAATCCTCAGTTTACAAAATAACTTGCATATTCCACCTCCTCACTCCTGTGCCATACAGCTGCAGATGGGAATCTGAGCACATCTGGGGTGTGACCAAGTGGGAGAAAGCAGAAAAAGGCAGCAGCAGCAGCACTACTGGAGGTTGCAGGGGACCCCTGGTGGGATGGTTTGTTGCTAAGTTCATACTCAACACTCATTCTGAGGATTTGTTTTACTGGGCTCTGGATAATCTACCTCAGGAGCAGTGAGGATAATCCTCACAGAAGTGTAAGAAAAGGCTGTGATAAATCAGAGTGAGGTTAAATGTGCTATAAATACCCGTGCTAACCAAAGAGCAGCTGGCAGTGGCTGCATCTCGTGGGGAGGCACACAGGGAGATGCACACACAGTCCTGCACAGCACAGGCTCTCTGTGAGGAGGAGATGGTGCCTGCAAGCCCTCCCACCCAAAGACCAGGAGGAGTAGTCCCCAGGCATGGGGACTGCTTTATGGACAGATTAACATAGGATTTATGTTATGGCATTGTCTGGTGCCTTCTGACGGGGTTGAGTACAGATGTGTTTTAAAAGGGAAAACAAAATCTTCACCTCCTCCAAGAAGTTTGCAGAAATGTGCCTTTTGCTACTGCAATGCTGCCTATAACATAAGTAGAACTTCATGCTTCTCCAAAAGCTCTTTTACAGCCATCTAAACAGACATGATAAACCATTCTTGGTAGTAGATAATAAACCTTTCTTTGCATTATTTTGAGTGACAAACAAGCAGAAATGAACATACACTGCAGTCAGCTATGGGAAAAACCTGGCACTCTTTCAATTGTTCAGTTTAGTTTCATTGCAGTAAATTTTCAGATGCACACTGCTTTTTTCAAAATAATTTTAAAATTAAATGAGTCCTCCTCAGCATGCAGAAGGTAGACAGAAATGCCATCCTTCTTTTCTCAGTCCTACCCTATGCCAGTGTAATTCCTGGTCCTTTGGACGTGATAATAAGGACCACAGATCTGGAAAAGCAGAGAAGACCTGAGTTGTATTTTTGGATTTTAAGGGATGCTTTATGCATGAAATACTATGAGAAACAGAAAGCAATTTTCCTTTCAAAATGTTGGCACTGTAATATCCAGCTGAGACACAGCTGCACAGGAATGCATGAAAATGAAAACTTATTTAGAAAGAAGGGAATTGAACTAAATAACCAGGCTCCTTCCAGCATGGCTTTGGAAACATGAGTAGTTTCCTAAAAGCTGCCTCACCCACTTCTACCCCCTGGCCCAGTGGCCAGAACATTGGCATGACTAGGAAGAGAAATAATCTCTGTAGCTAAATTTAACAAGAAAGCTTTACAGTGGTGTAATAAGTGAAAGTTGTTCTCTCCAGGAGGATGAAGAAGTGGTTTGGTTACCTTGTTTTGTACAAGCGTCTTCCAAAAATAATTTCCTTGCAACTTACCCTGTTAGGAAGATAAAGTGTACAGGGCAGTCCTCAATGGCTTTACCTCTGCCATCAAAAATGCATAAAAATGTGTGTGTGTGAAATTCTGTAACCTGCTCACACCAGGTTGCATGTGCAATGGCAAAGAGGTGTCTCTATAACATGACACCATTCTTCACCACTTTGAAGTGATCCATGGGTGGTAGGACAGCCACAGGCCAGCCTTGGAACCAGACAGGCTGCTGTCCACTCTTGGGGCGGACAATGGTCACCCACTTGCAATTCAATAAGAAAATATAAATTCAATTTTTACACAAACCAGATCAAAACTTTACATTCTTGAATTACTTTGCTCATGGCTTTGAGTGCTGTAGGTTGAAAGCCCCTTATATTACAATCCACAACTCCTTAGCATTGTTGTTCAGCATATAAATAAATATATACTTGTCTGAATGCTGGGAGCTGTTGTTTCACTCCCTCCCTCAAGGCACTCTGTCCCTGCATGACAAATGTAGAAGAAAAATCAAACATTATCACTCCTGCCTGAGATGGCATCATTGGGATTCACAGCAATGAAAAGAACTTTGTTTTCTATTACCTAGTCATGGCTGCTGCTATTTCAAATGAACCAGAAATGCTTTTGAATTTCATCCTTCTGAGTTATCACACTTTCCCTGCTGAGCTGAATGTAGTAAAAATGCTGTTTGTCAAGAGACTGGAGAAACTTTGACATGAAGGTTTCACAGAGAACACTTAAGGAGATGTCGATCACACCAGAGGCCCCTGGGGCTTTCTCCTCCTCCTGGCTTTATTCCTTAGGTGATTTATCTGCTCCTTCTGAACAGGTTTCCAGTCTTCCTTTTAAGAAGTGACTAGGATATTCAAGCTTCTCATTTTATGCCTGAGTAAACACAGTTGTTTTAGTAGGGCAAATGTTTGTCACTTTCTGAAAATCAGAGGACATCCCAGCAGTTTGAATTAGACACTAGATTGGACTTTTTCAATAACCTATTCTTTTGGGGAAAATGCATTTTTAACATATATATAAAGAGGTGAATATCACTTTCTCCCAAGTGTAACTTTTGTATGGAGTAATGTAATTTCTCAGTCTTAAGATTATCTTTCTTGAGTCCAAATTACCTTCTCTCAGCTCAAAAAAATGTGTTTATCAGGTCAGATTTTCCACTTGGACTTCACTGAAGCCCTGCCTGCTTTTGCTAGCAATGTATTTCACCTCTTGCCCTTAATTTAAAGATATTTTGCTTGCAGAGACATTTATCTAACAGGGACCTGTGAAGGAAGAAAAAATTTGGTTTACAGATGACTTGATTCCCTCAAGGTGTGTGAATCAATCATGTAAATGGCAGTGTGTCCTGCACTTTAGCTTCAATCAATAGGGGATTAAAGTTCTTCTTTCAATATGGGGAAAATAAATGTCCATAGTGATGCTATTAATAACACCTGGGATTACTAAAAGTGTACTGATGCTTTAAAAATCTCACTTTTTACCGTTTATGTATCTTGTTTGGTATTTCTACTGTTCATCTCTGCTGGGAAGGTGAGCAGAGACGAGGAACTTTGATTTATCCTAACTTGCTGCCAGGCATTGCTAAAAAAAGTTTATTTCCTACTAATTCAGATAGGGATCTGCAGTGATTAACCTCTCTTAGAATAGTTTGAGATCCATTAAGATCTCTATGGCCAGGGGACAGAGATAGCTCTGGTGCCTCTACAAAATACCATCTCTAGAAGCAGGCTCTCTCTCTGGGGGTGGAATAGTTCTGCTGGAGATGAAGGATGTTTTCCATGCTGACTGGGGGCAGCCTGGATGCAAACAAAGCAAGTAGAAGTGCTGCTGCAATGTCATCTTGTTGGTCAGAGCACTTGGTCTTCTTGCAGAGACAACACCTGTGTTGCCTCATCTCAGCTGAGTCAATGTTGGACATTGTCTGCCTCTTCCATAGCATGTCCAGGGTCTGGGACTGCTCCATTCCATTCCTTCCCCTGGACAAGAGGGCTCAGACCTTCATTCCCATCACCTGGATGTGGCATTTTCTGTAAAAGTCATGTGGGAGAGCAAATGGCGTGAGCCTTGCTCACTTGATCGCTGCCCCTGCTACAGACCTTCCCAGAGTCTGATGTCAGACAGGATACTACAGACAATTTCACAGGCACTCCTTGGCAACATTTAATGTTCTGTCTGACCTTTTCAGCCTTTTGGTTTTTGTACAGGGTAGAGTGTCCTTTCCACAAATTGGAGCCTGAGCACCTTGTAAGGAAATCATGTACTCAGGCTGTACAGAACAGTTCTGTGTGCTGTCTACCCCACTGTTGATACTTTGCTACTTTTCTTTCTAAAGCTGCATCTGTATCTTCACACGAGGCTGGTACTAAACAAAAAGAGATAAAAGTAGTCTCTATTTTTTAAATGTGTAAAATACTCTGCACTCGTTGTTGGGTTTAGCATCTGCTTCCCCAGCACTTACTTCATCTTCTGACAGTCCTCTCAAATCCTAGGCAAAAAGCCAAATTTACCCATATACATTTTTTGCTGGCTCAGATCTATTATCACATATTTTGTTCCATTGTATGTAGGATTTGAGATAAATGATATATTTCTTCAGAAATGAAATTGATAGCATATATTATGCAACGTGAAACATTATTTCTATATCAGTGTAGTTTTGAGCCAATAAATCCATTGCAGTTGTTAGTGAGTTTTAGAATGATCTCCTGCCTGCTTTAGATGGTTATCATCGATTTTGAAACGTGCTTGATGTACACTAAATATGATTTTCTAGATTGTGTGGTTTGAACTTCCAATACTTCTGCTTTAATTTACTGCAGCTCTCAAATGCTTTTGGCAAAGAAAGCAGCCTGCCTCATGTAGGTCTGAAACCAGATGTAATTAGGAATGTTTCCCATCAGGACAAGTCTGTCCTGGCTCTTTACATGACTGTTTTTGTAGCATCATTCTCTGTGAAAGCTGTTGCAGGGAATTGGTGTCTGTCTTCATTGCAGTCTGTCAGTGACTGGGAATCTTATCAACTTTTTAGCATGTTTTGACTCACCAAAGACAAGATCAGCTTTAGCTAAGCCATCCTGGCAGATGATGATCTAACCTGCTCGTAGACATCTCTGAGCAATATGGGCTTTACAATTCTCACAGGCAGTGCTCCCGCCAGAACAGCTCGTGCTGAAATTAAAAGTCCAGCATTCTTTTTCCTTCCCCCATTAGACCTATTTCTTTCCTAAATTACCCAAAGCAGTCCCCAGCTGAGTTCCTACAGGGGATGGATGAGGAAAGATGTCCTCTTGTGGCTGGTGTCATCTGCTGTCAGTGTTCTGTGTCCATTGACCCACGGTCTCACTTTTCACAGCACTGCCACAGGCTTGGTTTGGTGCAAAAAATTCATGGTTACGGGTCTGGTGGGTTGACTCTGGCTGGACTCCAGGTCAAATGTAGCAACAGGCTTGAGGGTCAAGATAAGGACAGGGAGTGAGGAACACTCTTCAAACCGTCATGACCAAAACAGATTTGTTTTGGGGAAATTAATTTATTGCAAAACCATTCAGAGTAGGATGAGAAATAAAAACTAAATTTTAAAACACCTTCCCCCCAACTCCTCCTTTCTCCACAGGCTCAATTTCACTCACAAATTCTCTAGCTCCTCCCCTGCACTGTGCAGGGGAATGGGAAATAGGGGCTGTGGTCAGTTCATCACATTGTGCAGATGGTGTCTCTGACCAAGACATGTGCTGGGGCTCTCCTGCTGCCCTTGTGTGCCTGGGCTCCTCTCTGCATCTGCAGAAAAGCCTTTTATCCTATATTTATAACCTTCATAATCTAATATTATACACCAGTCAAAACAATCCTATGTTATTTTTTATAATTTAGAAAAGCGCACATTCCATTCCTGGCAAAGGGTGCTGCATACCCTGTGTTTAATAAATTTGTCTCCCTTATCCTGATTTTGCAGGACTGTTCACCCTGTGACATCCTCCTGGTGTCCACAGCATTATCTTAGGCAAACAGTTCATCTGTGATCACATCCTCTGCAAGATCTGCTCTTACTACCTGTCAGCCAGCACTTATATGATTACAAATACTAATCAATATCTTCAGCAGGGTCTGCAGCCTCACAGTCCTCTGTAGGCTGCATGCTGCTTTTCACAAAGCCCAGGATCATTTTTGCTTTTTTCACACACCAGGCCATTGTTGACTCATCTCCAGCTTGTGACTCACCACATCCCCATCCCCTTTTCTGAATAGCTGCTCCCTGGGGCCTTGGTCCATATGGTGTGTTTGTACAGTCGATTCTTCCTGTCCTGCATGTGTTCATATTGAATTACACCCTGCATATTTCAAATGTCAAGATCATCTGCAAATTTGACCTTGTTCTGTAAGGACTTAAAGAAATCACAGTTGCCTGTCTCAAACACTGTTAAGGCTGCAGAAAGACTTTGCAGAATGGAGCAGGAGGGTGGTGCTGGCTCTGGGCCTGGCGAGGTCTGGCTGGCACATCCTGGGTGATGCATCCAGGCAAGGGTTCCCACTGTGGAAAACTGTGTATACACACCCCTGGTATCATCCCAAACTATGGCCAGAGGGCATCTGCTACCATGGAAACCTTCCCCCCTCCTGCCCCTTCCCCTCAAGCACACCTCCATGGATTCCTGGAACTTGGACAGTAAATTCAGCCACCTGATGGGAACAAGACAAAGGTGATACTACTATTCCAGGGCTACCTCAGGCCTAGGGGAGCACTGATAATAGGCACAATGAACCCACAAAGGAAGCAACTCAGCAACTATGCTGAAATCAGCCCTGAGGAGGTAAAAGGTAATTCCAGTAGGAGGGGATTCCCACAACCCACTGACTCAGAAAAGAGAAAGACTGAGCATGGGGCTAATCAGCATTAGAAATGAGGGAATCATTTAACCAATAGAACTGTGTAGCAAATAAGCATTATTTTGCTAAAATGTGTAAATTGTGAAAAGTTTTGAACAACCTCAGGATCCCCAGTGCTGAGAAGCCCAGGGTAAAGAAGGACCAACAGGATGCTGCTGGATCCACTGGCTGTGATATCTGTCTACCTAATCTGTCTCTTTCTCACTCTCTTTCTCTCTCTCCACCCATTTTCAATTTATTTTGATTTATCTATACCATGTCTAAAATTTACTGTTAAATAAAATCTGTACTATTGGCTTTGACATATGGTCTCCTTTGCACCTTAATTCTGGTAGAGGTATCTCTCAATAATGGGATTATAACAGCTCTCAAAGAGGCTCAGCAGTGCCTTCACACCACTTGAAAATTCTTTAAATCTCGCTGTTAAACACTGAACAGAAGGATGGGACCACACCCAATACATTTTTCTCAAACTGGCAAAGAACTACTGATGAAAGTCTTGACCTGTGAACACTACTAGGGTGAAGTGCAGGTGTCCCACTATACCTGCACCTGCTATATATGATTTTGTATAGACTGCACTTGTTCTTATTTACAATATAGTTTTGCCAACTAAACTCTATGAAATCCAAAACTTCTTTGCTGACATGTGAACTTCTGTCTAGTTTTGGAAGGAAAGTAGACAGGTTCTCTCATGATTTAATTCTTGCTACATAAGTATTTTTTCTTCTCTGACTCCTTATATTCCAGATTCTTTCACATGACTGATTATTTGATCCAGAAATCTATTGTGCCTTTAAGCCAAGCTGAAAGGTTTGTATTTCCTCCAGGAAGCTCCAGGTTTCTCTGTTCGCCATTATCAAGATTGAGAATGCTTTTGACCCTCACAGTCTGTTGGTAGTTCATCCCCTCTTTACAAATTCTCACAGCCTATAACCAACAGACACCAAGGTTAAACTCACAGGCCAAGTTGTACTGAGAACATTAAAGGCTCAAATGAATTTTTTTAACATAGAATGGCATTTGGGATGCCAGAGCATATCTGAGCATCTCTGTCGTCTGTCGAGTCCTGCATCTTTCTGTACCAGCAGCTGGAGGTGGGGTGAACATCTCAAGTAACACTAGGGTCATTGAATACCCTGAGTTGGAAGTGACCCACAAGGATCATCAAGTCCAACACTGTGACTAAGCAGTGCAGCCAAAAGCCATCTTCTTCCATTTCTTTTTCATTGGCATAAAATGTTCCCTTTCTTCGTTAAAAAAGAAAGTCCTCTTTTGAGTTTCTCACTGTCATTGGTCAGCAGTGTCTCCTCTTGACTGAGAAGCTGATCAGCAATTTCCATGGTCTTCCTTGAACTGATAATGTAAATGTGGTTTCCTCTTCCTATTCTTCTGTGTGGAGACCTCATTCTACTTTCCTTTTCCATGGACATAGCTTACACTTTTGCTTTAAGTGTATTTTCTCTGAGGAACTGCAAACCATCTTTTGTTGTTCTCTCCATCAGACTCACCTCCTGTGACATACTGCTAGCTCTGTCCCTGAGATTTGTTCAAGACCAAATGTGAAAGGTGTCCATGGAGCGAGTGAAAATTCTAGATCTGAAATGGCAATGAATTTTGTCAGGAGTTTGTCTTGCTTTGAAAGACAGGAGTCTGCCAAGAAAAGCAGGAGCCTCTTTTTAAAATGGAGAATGTAAACCCCTCCCTTTGAAATTAAGAGGGCTCTCAGGCAAAGATATGGGAACAGGAATAACAGTTCTTTACTAGGAAAATTAAAATAGAAATACAGTATTACAGAGAACAAACCCAGAAAACACTGACAGAGTCAGAATACAACCTGACACCCCATCAGTCAGTTCAGGGTGTTGGTAGCAGTCCCATCAAATGGTGGCTGCAGTCCTCCTGGAGTGACAGATGTGGTTCTGTTGAATCAGTGTTGCTGTAGAAGGGTGCAGTTCTCCTCCAAAGGTCCAGTGATAATGTGGAAAGGTCCGTTTTTTTTCCTCTGGAATCCAGTGGAAAAAGGCTGCCTTGGTGTTCCAGATCTCAGATTTTATCTAGGTAAGAAATGCTTGGCTCCTCCCCCTGGCTGGAGCATCTCCCAATGGGATGATGTAATTTTATCAGTTATGCACTGGGACTCAATGGCCCATTAACAGAAGATGTCTTCCTGGAGGAATGATGGGTTGTGGAAAAGATAAAGACGGCTGCCCCACCTGGTTTTAACAGATGGTGATAGAATACATACTTTTGGTCACATCCTGTATTGCAATCTAAGACAGAGCTACTCTTTGGAAAACAGATATTACAAGTTAGAGGACTTCCACCACACACACAGTCACAGAATCTTTAGGTTGGAAAGGACCCTTTAGATCATTGAATACAACTGCAAGCCAAGTTCCCCACTAAACCATGTTCCTACGTACCACATCATGTGTCCTTTAAATACTTCCAGATGACTCAACCACTTCCTTGGGCAGCCTGTTCCAATGCTTGACAACATTTTCCATGAAGTGACTTTTCCTAATATCTGATCTAAACCTCCTTGGGTACAACTTGAGGATGTTTCCTCTTGTGCCATCACCTGTTACTCAGAAAAAGAGACCCACATCCACATGACTACACCCTTCTTTCAGGGAGTTGTAGAGAGCAATGAAGTCCCCATGGGCCTCCTTTTCTTCAAGCTAATCGCCCCCAGCTCCTTCAGCTGCTCCTTATCACACTTGTGCTCTGCACACTCCCCTAGCTCCATTTCCCTGCCCTTGACTCACTCCAGCACCCCTAGTTTTTGTTCCATGAGGGACTCAAAAATGGACTCAGGATTGATGGGGAGGCCTCCACAGTGGCCAGCACAGAGGGACAGTCTCTGCCCTGGTCCTGCTGGCCACACTAGTGCTGACACAGAATGCTAGGAGGCCAGCACCCCCAGGACCTTTCCCACTGGGAGCTTTCCAGCCACTCTGCCCCCAGCCTAGACCACTGCAGGGCTTGTGACACAATGTATGAGCTGGCTAACAACTGTGAGATTTCTTGCAGATGCTTATAGAATGTTTCATGTGCCTCTTTGTCCTGGCTGGACAGTTTATAACAAACTCCCACAAGGATATCTGCCTTCTTGGACTTCCCCCAATTCTTACCATAACCACTCAATGTTCATAACCATACAACATCACCATCATCAAGTTTTAGGTAGTCAAAACACTCCCAAACTCTCAGGGCTGCCTCACTGTCTTGCATTCCTTTCCTGTCCTTTCTGAAGGCCTTACAGCTGTCCACTGCTGCTGTCTGACTCATCCAACCATATTTCTGTGATTGGAACTATATTGTAGTTTTCCAGCTGCACAATGGTTTTCAGCTCCTCCTGCTCTTTCCCATGCTTCATGCATTGCTGAAGATGCACTTCAGTTCCTGCCACCTTTGCTGGGAGGGAAGCCATGATTCCTATGGGACTGTTCTCAGGTGCTCCCATGGTTTCTAACATATCAACAGCTTTTACTCATTTGCTGCCATGTGGATCTCCATCCCCTGCTCCACGGATATGGCTGAGAGGTTCCACACATTCCTACAGAGACATTCCAGATGTGATTCAGTGTGCTCAGCACAGCCTGGAGCAGCCTGAGGGGCTTCACTGGAACACTCCCTCAAAAGCTGGTGTGCCTCCCCCAGGCTTACCTCTAGTGAGCCTGGTTTTATCTATTGCCCCTTTCAAATCTTGTTTAAAACTCTTTCCATGTGCCCTGGTAACTCAACAGTCAGTGCCATTGCTCCCTGGTCAGGCTGGCTGAGTTACAGCCTCACCCTGATACCATTCCATGCAAACCCCCACAAAAACTGCTGCACCTGCTCTCTTGTACTGTTTGTGAGCTCCTCGAGTTTCTTTTATCCATGCCAGGGCTTGGCCATCGTTGCTCTGGTCCTGCCCAAGTCCCATCAGTTGCTGTGACATGTGCTGTGGGTTTCTGCCAGGTCTTTGTGTTTCCCTGAGATTCCCCAGCTGAGGAATTCTCTGGAGTGCTCCACTGCTGACCGTGCTGGCACTGGAGCTGCTAGCCTTGGCAACTGAATATTCATTTGCTTCTTTAATTTTTTTCCTTTCATTTGCCTCATTTGCTGTCAAAACACTAAGTTTCTGCCAATTCCTTCCATCACTACCTCTTCTAGGGGTCTCTGATGAAAAATGGCAGCATTAAGATAATTTGCATATTCTATCCAGGATGCCCAATAGACAGCACTGCTGTGGGACAGTTGTAAATCAGTTTTTTAAAGTAAATCATGGAAATGGAATGTTGAAGATTGTTGGCATGCAGCTGTTTACTTAAATGACTTCATCTTAAATGAATATCTTAGTAGTTCCAACAATTAAACTGAACCAGGTTCTCTGCTTCCACTTGTTAAGTTATGCCAAATGCAAACTGGTTTCTGTTGTATTTCCAAAATTGAAAGCACATTCTCCATAAAAAAATGTATTACTTTAACCTGGCTTTGCAGTTACTCATAACTGTATTGGCTCTCGGCCTGCAGCCATGAAAACAGCATAGTATTGAAAATCTTTATTTCTTTCAAGCTTCTCCTTTGATCATCATCATCATGCTGTCTCCATTAATAACTCTTTAGGCTACTGGAATCTGCTTTGAGAATGGAATCAATGACCTTCCTCTTTAATTACAGCTGAACTTCTCACTTTTATTTTTGGTGTTGTTTTGGTCTCCTCTGCTAGAAGGTAATGATGATTCCAGTTCCACCAAAATCCTTGCCAAGTAAATATTAATGGACCTTTAAAAATACTTCTTTCTCTTTGTTAATAACACAGCATTTCAGCAGTATGGAAATAGCACACAGTTTTAATAGCATGCACTTAAAGCAGAGGATAGCACAAAATCGATGCAATGATTGACCAGAATAAACACACGGAACATGATATACCCTGGCTTTTAAAAAATTTCATATTTGGATGTTACAAAATCTGTTTTTCTGTTGCTTTAGAGAAACTATCACCAACTCTCTGCTATGAAAAAAAAAGAGTACTGAGGTGTTTATATTACTACTTAAATGTTAAATTTGGTTTATTTTATGCTGTGTTTTCTCATTGCTTTATGATGCATTTTTTTTCTATTAACAACACAATATTGCATCAAGAAATTTAGTTCTTGCTATCAAAATACATTAGCCTGCAGTGCTTTGTAAAATTCTAATTCAGTCCAATCATTAAATAGATGCTAAATTCCCATGTGGTTTTTAAGTCAGCCACAAATAAGGACAATTCCCTGAGTCAGGAGTAATTGATCAGGCTACTCTCTTTTACTTTACTAGCAATGTTAGACCAGAAGGGTCATCAGATTCTGCTTCCTGGTACTACATGTACACAGTTTCTTATCCACATCAACTGCTAATCAGTCTGTCTCAAAACTTCTTATTTTTGTTTACTGGTTTTGACCCACAGAGTTGGATTCTCTCTGGATTCTATCTAAACTCTCTGGTTTCTATCTAAATGTATTCATGCCTAGTTTATTTGTCCTGCATTAACCTGGTTCACCCCCTCTGGAATTGAAAAAATGGAGAAAAGGAAATACTTTTTAGTAAAAATCTTTCCTCCTTTTGTCATTATGGCTTGAGCAAGTTTGGTGTGCCCAGATTCCTTTTGCACAGCAGCCCAGCCTTTCAAAAAATCAACTTTCACTGTTGATTTCTTCACCATGCCCAGTTTGGGGTCTTGAACATAGGACCTCACTGTCTCAAAGTACTGCAGGTGAGGGTTCTCCAGGAATAAGGACACCGAGGTGGGTGAGATTCAGTGACATTTGTGTTTCATTGTATATTCTGAAAAGTTCTCATCTGTCCTTGAAATCCCTTTGCAGCAGAGGTGACCCTCAGTTGCCTGCGAATTCAAAGCAGCTTTCCTTCTCAGTTATTCAAAGTTATTATTGCCCTATAATAATATTATATATTATTCCACCAGCTAATTGACCTGGCAACTAAATATCACTGATCATTTCCAAATAGCATGCTTAAATTCCTGCTTTTCCTGACATTATTTTACACATTCTCTAAATATTGTTTATCACTCTATGCTTAAGGTAGTTGTCTTTTTCACCACATGCTGTAAATTCCTTTAGGTGTTCTTCCTGTGTCACACCTTTAAATTATTCTGTTGGACTTTCTGGCCTTCTCTGGCATTATTTCAATATATCTCAGACACTTGGATGCCAGTGTAGATCCTATTTCTGCATGTCAAAGCACTTGCAAGGGCCAGCAGGAAATGTGCTGCTGTACAGAATCCTATTCTCTAGGCAGAATATCCATTCAGCAAAAGAAACAGGAGAAATTTCTACTATTTTACTTAATATCCAAATAACAACAACCACAAAAAGAGCTACAGCACATTATATGAACTTGTTGAGACAGCCTACGGAAGCAACAAGATTTAACAGAAGGTTTAGAAACAATTGTGTCATTTAAGTAAATTATGGCTCATCTGCAGTGTTCCAAGGAAATTAGTTGTTTTTTTCTGAAGCCAAATGTTTTGATGTTTAAACATATAGCTGAGAGAGAAGCATATACATTAACAAAAATGTAAGTATGAAGTAAAAACAACCAAATATTAAACCAGCCACTGTTAAGAATTAAATTTTTAAGACTATTAGAATTTGCTGTGTAGGTAAATATGTGCTATACTCACTCCTGTCTCTGTGAAATATTGTACTCATTCAAATCAATTATACTTTTACAGATGTGATTTCATAAATGGATAATTATTTCCTGTCTGGAATTACATCAGGTAAAACAATCTATTTTAATTGTTTCTGTATCGGTGAACTGCAGCACAATTTTTTTTCTATCCACAAAACAAATTTAATCAACTCTGCCAAATAAGAACTCATTTGTCACTTGAAAGATGAAATTGTTTATTTTCTCTGTCAGCCAAAAAAAACCCCCAACAAACCATATATCTGCATGCATATGTTCCTTGCATCTGTAAATGTGCCTACTTTGGCCTTCTGTAAAAATTCACCTACACTGGGGACAAATGTAGGTGATTCTGTTTTTCTTCCATTACCTGTCATAGATGTTTGTCCTGAGTACACAAGGACAGTGCTAGCAGAGGTCCTGCTGACTCCTATTTAAAGACCTCTTTAACCAGGTAAAATTAAAAATCTTTGCCCACAAGGCTGTTTTTGAAAGTCACATATGACACATGAACAATGAAATATTGCCTTTTATTTTTCTCAGGAGAAATTTATTAAACTGACCAAAGTAATACAAAAGTTAGGGAACTTAATAGATAAACAGCACAGCTGGAGAGAATTTCAGCCAAAACACAGCAGATATTTTCCCATACACCTGAATATGGGAGGTGCACCTTGAAGGCTTTGCTCCAGCGGAGCAGAGGGGTGGATGTGGATTCACAGATCCACACCAGGTGCCCTTTTGCAAACCTCAGGCACCAGGGGCAGTGGATTTGCCTTGTCCCCTGCAGCCACAAGCCCCAGCCCACGCCCTGCAACCAGCACTGTGTGTGTGCTCATCCAGCCTCAATGTGCTGGCACTAAGGAGGAAGCAAAGCACCTCACCAGCCCTTGCTTTCCAGTCTTCTCTGTGCCCTGACTCCTCTGTTACACACTGGACCAGCTGCTCTAAATTATGTTTGCAGAGCAGCCATCTCTACTGGTGACTTCCTTAGCCATGCCATAAGAACTGGATGCTAACAAACCTTTCCCTACCAGTGAAACGCCAGTTCTGCATCCCATTGCATACCAAAGCTGCCTCTGTAATTTCCAGGATAATCCTGGGCACAGGAATATGGCCCCATGTGGCAGTAAACCCCTAGATTGTTCTCTGTCAAGAATTTGTCCTCTACCAACTTGTGAAGTCCCCAGCAGTCCCTGGATATACCTAAACAGATTGCACAGTCCAGGGATCATCCCCCAAAGTGTTTTTGGTGTAGCCACTGTGTTCTGGGGGCTATATGATTTACTAGTGTGGATGCAGGCTGATGTGTACCACCTGACTTCAAGGTCCAGGAACATTTATTTCCACACAGGCAGCCAGCATGTCTTGCCATGTCCCTTCCTCTGTGCCTGTCACCTCCCTGGTGTCACCTGCCATTGCAAATCTCAGCTACTGCAGTGACAATTATTCCCTCAACCCAAGCCATTTTCAAAAGCCTTCTGCAGCAAGAGATCAGTCTGTGCTGAGATGTGAGCTAACACCATCACTCAGTGGCAGGCACAGAGCTCTCTGCTCTGAGACATTCCACCAGGCTCAGTCTAATTGTAGAGAACCAGCTCTCACCTCTCCCTGCCTGTCACTGATGTAGCTGCCCACCAAGACAGGAACTGCAGCAATAAATAGTCAGCACTTCCCCCACAATAAGAAAAGCAGGGATATATTTCCTGGTGCATTTATTTCCTAGGCTTTGGAATACAACATTCTGATAAAATTCTTATTAATATTAATAATAATATATAGCCACTGCTTGATGAGATGAGAGGAATAGCTGCAATGTACACACTGTATTTTGAATCATGCCTTTTCTGATTAGACTTAGACCTCTGAAGCTGAAGGCAGAGCTCTGCAGCATGTCTCTCATGATTCCTTGTACATGTATAGCTTGATAATTGAGAAAAAAAGGGGCAATTGAGACTGATTCACACTGGATTTACCTGTGCTGGTTGAAGATGTTACCCATCTGGATGATAAACTCTTCAGCTGTTGCAGCTAAATCAGAGATGATTGTGAATCTGACTTGTCAGCCTGCCCAGTTTGAAACCTGATGTTTTAATGTAAACTGAGAATGGTAGTGGCTTACATGTACTGGCAATGACAAAATCAGCACCTCACCTAATCAGTGATCTGGCAGGGACATTTTTGGATGGCAGGCTTTTAAATCACCCTGTCCTGAAGGGCCAAATCTTGTGAAAAGGGGGGGATTTAAGGACAGGGCTGTTACATCTGACTGGCTTCAAACTCATGTTCATCAGCCCTTTGGATTTCAGTAGACTGAAAACAATAGCTGACCTGTGGTATTGTGAAAAGTATTTTTCCTTGGCATATTTTCTTTGCCTATATCTCTTGATCTCATCAGAGATCTTGTCAAAAGAATGCACTGGAGAAGACTTACCAAGCAGGTAAAAAACATCCCATGGATAATTAATACCCAATTAGTTTGATGCCAGTTATACCTAAGACTTTAGAAGAAATTATTAAAGAAAATATAGAAATACATATAAATAAATTAATATGTCATAAGTCTTTGTCAAAAACAAAATCCTCAGAATAATCTGAAGTCTTCTTTGATAAGATATGAGATTTTCTAAATTAATCAGCGCATTTTTCTCTTGCCATGTAAGAAATTATTTTTTAAGATAACTAAACTGGATATCAGTACAGCTGTGAGATAACTGGAGATAAGGAAATGCAAGACTGTCATGAGACTTTATCTGGAATAGCATGGGAATTCTGGTTTTCCATGCCCGAGAAAAAGAAATACAAAATGAAGTAGGCAAAGTATAAGCCAGAAATTTATTTTACTCGAGGAAACAAAAATAACCTAATTTATTTCACACTAAAAAAAAATGATACAAGAATGCATCTGTGATAGGTATGTGCCTCCAGGTGGAGAAGGCTAGCAGGTCCCCTTCAGTGGTGCATGCCTAGTAGGGATATTCAGTTTGATGCCAAAAAAGTTCAAATAAAGTATTGCAAGCCATTCTGGGGGAAAAAAATCAACTATGCAAGGGCTAAAAATGCTTCATAGCCCTTTGAAAGCTCCTGAAAAAGCATGTGACATATGGAAATTTTTCCACTGGAGAAGGTGAGGGAGATCAAGTGGAAAGTGGAGCCTCAGCTGCTCAGTCTTTCACTGCATGGGAATACAGAGGGATGTGTCTGCCATCACTTACTTTGTCTGGAAGCTTTCTTGTACATCTGGGCTGTGTCATGTTCTGCAGATTGTCCCAGGCACATGCTGAGTGCCAGCAGCATCCAGGGAACCTTCCCAGCAGAGTTTCCTGACAACCCCATGGTAGCACAGGCAAGTCAGAGCCTAGTGCTCTGCATTTAGCTCCAGTGTGCTGAACTAAACTCTTCAGCTGTTGAGTCCATGATCAGGCTTGTGAGGGAAGGATGAAGTTTTCTATCAGAGTTTGGAGTGAAAGAAGGGATTTAATAAAAATATCTACGCTTGTAAGTCTTTCAAGCTCTCTGAAGAGTGCCATGCCTTGTTGATCCATTGGTTAAACAGCTGTAACAGACTGTACCTGCTTCAAAGAGGATTCACAAGAGACAGCAATCAATAAATACTTGTGAAGACCTTTGATGCTTGAAAATGGAAAATGCTATTTTCACTAGACTTGTACAACAATTCAATTACGGTTTTGGAGAAACAGAGGGAGAAGAGCAAACAGATTTGATCAAGACTGAGGTTCTTTGCCACGATTACACTGAGACCTAACTAGAAATAACTATAGGCTAAGAAAGAGCTGATTCAAAATGTTATCTTTCAGACTTATTCTAAGTACATGATCTAGAAATTATTAAAAAAAGTATTGAAAAAGATAGATAAGATAGGCAAGGGCCCTTCTGTCAGATCAGCTGTTTCTATGTTTGGACTAATGGAAGCAGTGTATCAGGTTAGAAAGGCACAGTCACAAAACTAATGAAAATTTAGGGGGATGATAAATGTGTTTTGATACCAACCTAAGACTCAGGTGTCCCTGAAGAGCTTTCTTCAGAGATAAGTGCAGGACAAAATTCAATTTCATGAAATTGCAGTGAAGGCAAGATTGAAGTTACCTAAATTAAGACTGAATTTAGACTAATGTTCTGCAAAATTTGGGTGCCAACTGCTCAGACCACTGCTTCAAAGCAGCCATTCTCTTGATACTCTCCTTATTGTCCACTGTCTGTGGGTGCCTTTGCCCCAGAGTACCATACAAACACAAACATTGCACATCTCTGCTGTCACCCATTCAGATCAGGTTGGTGCCCATGTCACCCTCAAGATCTCTTGATATTCAGATTTGGGCACCAACGTCTAATTCCACCCAAAAGCCTGGGGAACTTGGCCCATGGTGCTGTATTTGCAGGAGCCCACTGCCATGCGCAGATCCATAGGGTTGGATCTAAAAAGCAGGGATTTAACTTTCCCTGATGTGGGGAGTTGTGAGCCTCTGTCACTCCTGTCCCCAGCCATTGTGTTCCAAGAACAAGTGCTCCATCCCTCCAGATGCACAACTCAGATCCCAAGGTTTGTGAGATCAGGAGACGAACAGAAAAACAACAACCTGACTCTACTCTGAGAAAAGCAGGTGAGAGTTCTGACTGGGTTAATAAACCTAGCTGAAGGTGAGAGGAAAGGTAGTTTTTATTAGGTCCTGAGCACTACTATAGCAACAGTTTAGTATTTGGAAAGTGCACTGTGCCCTTGTGCATGAAAAGGACCTGCCAGCCTGACCTTTTTTGTCACGAAAATCTGCTTCTCATGTGCAGACCTGCTTCAAGATGCCTCTCTCCATGTGCTATTCCATAAGTCTCCTAACAAAAAAAAAAGGAAAAAATGTCTTTTGAATATAATGGAACACCTTCTCCCATGATTAAATGCAATGAAGAAACCATTGAATACAATGATTTGCTAGCAGGAGTCTCATATATCTTTAAATCAATAGAATTGCATTTGCTTGCTGTGATGAGCCCACAGCCCACCTATGGCTGGCAGAGGCTGAATCAGCTGGCTGGCTGGAAGAATTATGAAGAATATTACAAAAACATCAAAAAGAGCAATTCTGTTTTGTCAGGCATTTTGAGAATAAATCCTGTGCTGAGCAGTACATGAAGACTACACCACAATCAATCTCCTACCCAGCATCTTAGCCTGTCTTCTGTATCTCTTTTGGGCATGTGTAGTCTCATCAGGATGATGAATCTGGCCCTGATTCTGCCCTCTTGCCTGCACCATCTCTTGGCTTTGTCACTATGGTGACACCATTAACTTGCTGCTTTGTCATAATGTGGCATCTTCCCCTTTCCTGCCCTTTCAAAACACTGCTGCTCGTGTCATCCACCCTCTCTTCCAACTGCTTTTGCTATTCACTGGCCTAGAGTACAGACAGCAGAAACTTGTTGAAAAGATTTCACAGCCTACATTTTTATCTCCTTGCCTTCCTCACCTTCATTATCCTCAGCTGGGCCTTGGCATCAGCTCAGTTGCTTGCTTTGTGCCTTCAAGTGAGCTCCTCTGTGCCTTCTCTGGTTTTCTCTGGCCTTATTCAGAAAAAAAACCTCAGACCAGTCTGAAATGGCTGTTATGATTCTCCTTGAAACCCCTCCCTCAAACACCTGTTTGCTCTGTGATCAGGGCTCCTATCCTTCCTCTCCTGGAACCACTGGATTTGTCACTTTCACCACTGATGTGTGCTGGTTTCCTTGTGCTTTCCTTGCCTGTTCTGTTGTAACCCATCTTACATTTCCCCTGTGAGTTCTTCAAGGGAGAGAACTTCCCTATGCCATGTTCAGAGTGTTTAACTCCAGGAGGAGAATGGGACAGAGCTAAATCCAAATAAATTACTACTCTACAGGCAGCTGTTTGGTCTTTTTATTAAGGCAGAATCTGTCTTCTTCCATGACTTCTCTATGTTACATCCTGGTATGACAAGATATTGCACCCTGCTATGCTGAATGACATCAGAGCCACTGGGCTGTTGGGAAACACTCTCAGACTTGTTTGAAAAACCCAGATTGAGAGAGAGAGAGAGAGTTATCAACTATTTCTCTTGGCTCCAGCAGAAATTTCTGCAGCTGCCGTTTAAAAAAAAAAACAACAACTTTCCAGGCTGGATATTTAGGTTTCAGCTTTTGGCCCTCTTATCCCAATTATGTCTTCATTAGGCATGTGAAAGAACTGCTGAAACCCCAAGTCAGGTCATTTTTCCACCATATCCTGAACCTTCAAGACTGTAAGTACCACTTGTAAGTACCACATCAATGAAAGTAATACCTAATAATGGTGATAGAATCCAGAGAAAAAACACACGAAGTGCAAAATGTAGAATCAAAAATGAAGGTTTGAGTAGAGACTTCTCTTCAAGACATTTCATAAACTGAAAAATGAGGGCTTGAGCATAGCCTAAGACACTTCATAGGCTGGGACATAATTGCTCTCGATTCCTTTATTGGCTTTTTATCTCAAAGAAGACAGATGACAAAATGCCAAATGGTTTTTCATAAGCCATTAGTACATAGTTTCCCTCCCTGTCTCCTTCTCCTTCTTTGCACATTTGGATCCTTTACTTTTTATATTTGTAAGTTTACAGTTTGGAAAGGTCAAAAAATGCAAAGCACAAAGCTTTTTCTATCTGCAGACTGCCCTCTTACTATTTATACATTGCATTTGAACTTAGGGACATCAGTCATTTTTGATGTTAGACAAACCCATTTCAGAAGGTGCTCCTGCCCTGAAAGATTTGCACTGAATAGATGAAGCTTCTGAGAGAAAGAAGATAAACCACAGGGACTCACCCCAAGTCAGGGGGCAGTCAAAGGGCAGGCCCGGGAAGGAATTTTTATCTCAGTGATGCCTTAGTCACTGTTTTGCCATGAACTAGTGTCTTTTTTTTTAGGACAAAGATTGTTGTGACTGAGAAATTGGTGTTTCTCTAACCTGTCAAAGGCCAGACAGTACATAAAGGGACCACTGGGGTGAGCCAATGCAGCTTAATAATGTCTCAGTGTACCTGTACCCCTGGAGAGCATTTTTAAGCTGATGGTCAGATCCAGGTTTCCTGGCATAAAGTAAGGCTGAAGTTTCTGTGCCCCTTCTTCTCCCCACCTCTATAGACCCCATTGCTATTCCCCCATCCCAGCACTCAAACCTGGGCACTGTGGGGCCCTGGCACCCCCATCCTTTGATCCTGACTGCTGGCTGTGGGCAGCTGCATACAGCTTGCAATGCTGGCAGCATCAGGGTGTTCGTTTTTCATCCTCCCTGTGATAGGAACAGAGGTGAGGAGTTCAGCACTCTCCCTTACCTCCACTGACATCAGTGCTGTGTCAGCCCTGATGGTATTAGAACAATCTTTTAAAAGCAGTTCATCTTATTACTGAGCTGTGCTCTCCCTGAAGGCCATGGACAAATGTTAAAGTCTGGAAGTGTGTGTGATGTCACAGAAGAAATATGAAACGGCAGCTGAACTGCTGGCTGCTGCAAGGGCAAATTCTGGTTAATGTTTCCTATTAACTCCTAACTCCTTCTGTCATCCTGCTCTTGTGGTAGGGAGAATCTAAAGGAAATAGCTTTCTCATCTTCTGCTCAAAATTGTCATTTCCCAAGGATTTGCTAGAGGTCTAATTAAAGCAGAATAAATGCATTTTGTATTTCTTACCCAAGAGGGTAGTTTAGATCAGAATCAGTGGAATGAATACAGCATGTTTCTGCTGGAGTTTTGAGTGTAAATGAAAGGGATACTGTGAATGATGAAGACAAATGTACTTCAAATGAAGAATTAATACTGCTCATAACACTAGGAATATAAAAATCCATATTATTAGAAAAAAATGCTTTGGTAATATTATGCACTTCAGTGTTTAAGTCTCTGTCACAACACAGAAGGAACAGACAAATATTTATGCTGATGTTTAGTACTTAGTACTGCTGTGGCTGTAATTTATATTCCCCCATAATCATGTCACAATGCCACTGTGTGCTTTGTGTTGTGCCATTTTCGCTTGTGATTTTAATGTCCCTGAAGCAACACTTCATGGGGAAACCCCTTCTTCTAGCCAAGAAAACAACTTTTCTCAAATCTCTGTGGTGCTCTCTGAAATACAAATAACAACACTAATAAAGCCCAGAAGCTTCTGTATTGAACAATGCACAACTAGCTTGTGAGAGATGTTTTCTTCACAGGGGTCCTTATGTTCTTAAACAAGACTCATCATGTGATTTTTGCAAACAAGCAGGGGGAAGCTGTAGTTAACTGAGACATGGTTATGAAATCTGTTTATAAATGTGAGTTTTTACAGACAGAAGGAAGCCAAAAAATGTTCATGAGATCACAAGCCTTACTAAGCAGCAGCCTCAGTGCTCCTGCTCCAGGATCATTCAGAGATCCATGTCCTGTTGACAGCCTCTGCACTGGATTATCTCCCCAAACAACTGCAGGGTGGTGTCTGCAGAGGTTCTTAAAGATGGATGAGATGTTTAACCAAATCACTTACTCCCATACTCTTTCTTGGAGCTCCCACAGCTTTCTCTCATTACGCATTTGGAAGCACATCCTTGGCACCCTCAGCTATCTCTCCCTGCTTCTAGCAGCCAAAAGGACAAGTGAAGCATGTACCTCTGGCAACAATTAAAGAATGGGTTGGGTTGGAAAGAAATCTAAAGATCACTGAGTTCCAGCCCTCCATCATGGACAGGGATACCTTCCATTATGCCAGACTGCTGATAGTTTTGGTGACATAAGTGGCTTGAACAGGACACAGAGTTATGGAAACAGGCTGAGACACTAGGGGTTGTTCAGCCTGGATGCAGTAGTTTTTAAACAGACTTTTGGCTCACAGCTGTATTTCATGATAATTCATCATGATCATAATTTGTCTTAGTTTCTTTAGAAACAAAGATAGCACCCAGCTTTGCACTACTATTATGTCATCATACAGAAGACAGTATTTTAACCATTGCTATTAATACCTTAAACATATTATTATTAGCCAGGGCTTGCCCCATCCTTGCCTACAAACTATAGCTGTCTGCCAGATTAACTCCATTTTCTTCCATTTAGTGAAGTGTTGTAATAGTTTCCCTGAGCACCCTTTTTAGTCAGATTTTTAATGTATTATTGCTGTTTACTCATGAGCAGGGTCATTGGTGGTATCTTGGTTCCTTGCAATAATGAAGAAATTGGCTTACACAGTGAATAGCTGTTCCTTTGTCATCAAGTTTATGTTAACATTCACAGCATCAATTAAACCAAACTTGAGGATCAAATATGTGACAATAACTGGAGGGGCTGAAATAATTGCAAGGGTGAGGTCATGGTGATCAAGCTTCCAAATACATTTTACAGTGTGCTGATGTGAAGTCTGCAGGTTATTTCTCCTTCCTTCAGGTGTCAGAACTCATTTAGGCTTTAGACACTGCCGTAAAAGGCAATCAGCTCTTCCCTTCCAATCTCCAAAATCATTTTAGCACAGGTAATATCAACAGAGCCACATCATTTAGAGCCTTCTCCTGCTGCCGTGCAGCTGCTCAGGCAGTTAATTACAATATGTTCCTGGGATGAGAGGCTGAGCAGGCAGCGCATTTCCGCGCTCCATTAAAACGAGCTTAGCCAAATTAGGCTGGTAGGATAATGGGGATACTTCGTGCAATTCCTTCTATTCCCAGCAACAAGGATTGTGCCAGATATTGTTCTCTTTGTGTAAATTGTATACCTGGTGTTTGTTTACTAGGAATAAGTAATAGCTGTATTCTTTCATCTTACACCAAGTTGCTAAACAGCATTTTTCTAAATACTTATAAATTAATGTATCACCTTCTCATGCAAAATAACAATATATCTACTGTCAAACTTTGATTTAGCTCTGAGGAGAGGTAGGAGCTTGAAATATTTTTCTTGCGAAAGTACAGGAAACAAACCACTGCATGAGAACAGGTGCCTTACATGATATATGTCATTTATGCACCTTCATCATTTCAAGTAGAAATGTTCTAAGTTTGTGCAACTCTTCTCTATCACCTGCAGGAGCTGTTATGACTGGAAATTCAAATTATTTTAATAGCACTGATTTGTCCATTGTTGATTCATTTGCAGTGGGTCAGGGACCCAAAGATGGGATTTACCTAATCTTTCTCTCTGAAAAACTGTCATCTACATTCAGTGTAAAATAATTAGAGGAACAAAATGCCCTTTCAGGGAAGTCTGGCTTAGGAGAAGAAGTACCTTTAAATATCAAAAGAGCCCCCAAACCACCTTGAGATAGATGAGCTAAATGTGAGACACTAATGTCACAAAGGATGAATTCAGAACAAAGAAACCCTTTTTTTGAACCTGTCCATTAATAAGTTTTACTCAATTAACTGAAAAATGTAAAATTCAGATAAAATAATTTTATTTATTGTAGTTATAATTTTATTTATTGTAGTTGGATTTTTTTGGGGGGTTTCATTTTGCTCTGTTTTTCAGGCTGTACTTCCTACTTTCTGTTTTTCCTTTTCACAGTAACAAATGGGGTCTTTGGCACTCCCTATCATCATCCTCTTGGCTGAGAATAGAGCAGAGTAAATAGGGGAGTGTGGGTTATGCTTTAGCATGTCCCTTTAGGCATCTTTCTGACAGGATAACAAGTGGTCAGTGTGAGTGGCTCTCATGTGTGGTGTTAAGGAAAGAAAAGTGCTGTGTCCTCCTTCACAAGATGGGTTTTTTTGCCTCATCTCTGAGACATCTACAATAAGTTTAGTAGAACCTAAACTGGAGATTTCTCAATCAAGACCCAAACAATGAACAAGGTAATGAAGTCTGACTTCTGGTGGCTCATCCCTCCTTGAGAGTGGCTCCCTGGATAGAGCAGTCCAGGCCCTTCTGCAGAGGGAGCATTGGAGGCATATTTTGCTGTAGACTTTAAACATTACACCAGCAATTTCAGAGTTTCATGGTCAAATTCCAAGCCAGAAATAAGCCCTCAGTGTCTGTTCCTTTACTAACCACACTGCAATGAAGATGACAGATAGTGTGAGGTTATTACTTTTAAATGGTCATGGAGGGAAGTAGGAGTCCCTTGCTTTGGTGTTAGCAGGGGCTGTGTTCTAAAGCATAAGTGAGTGAAGCAATTGCTGAGAAAAGTAAGACATTATTCCATATATCATCAATTGCAGACATACATATTATCTATGATGTATGGATAAACCAGGAGGGATTTACAGGGATTTACCAGGAGGGATTTTTTTAAAGAAATGACTATTATTCTGTAGCAGTGTGGGGGTGTGCTTTTATGAACAGACATACATGTGATTCCAGTGTGTGCAGTTTTATTGTATTCAGAACTGCTGAAAATAATTACCCACAGTATCAATTTCCCTTCTGGAGCTTAAGAAGCAGGTTGAGAGCAATGGTGTTATTAAGGATAATTTCAGAGCAGTAAATATAGCTATCTAATCATCTATAATGGCAGGCTAGACATCTAAATTTGACTGAAATGAAGAAATATATCACTGCACTCCCTATTTCAGTGAAAATAAGCATACATCTATCCTGCCTGCAGCAAATGTGATGTACAGAAAACATTCTTCAAAACACAAAGTTCCTTAGTAATTAGTTCTTAACCCTTACTCTTTAGTCCAAAGTATTAAAACCAAAACACTACATAAAATTTTGCATCTATTCTGTTATGTATCACGATCTACTAAAGAGTTGAAATACTTTAAATACATTTTACATAAATATAAAAGCTCTTCTGAATCAAAGCCTATGATCTGGAATACAATGAGGGTCTCACTGATGGTTCAGTTGTTAAATGGATAAAGTCCTAGAGATTTTGTTGTCATTCAGTAGCCAGTCCATATCAAACATAGACAGTATTTGTCTGTCTATGCAACAGTGGTTTGGAGCTGCATTAACAGATGGAACTGCTGCTCTCAGCTCTGCAGCGTGAAAGGTTCATAGGCCCCTGGCAGCAAAGCATATGGTCTAATAAATATGAACAGGGTCAACACTTAACTCTGTGCTCTTGGGATATTTCATATTCACCTAATGCCCTTCTGGGAGAAAACCTTAAGGGACGTGGCCAACATATATATAAATATAACCGTTCATATTCTACTTGGCACATACGGTTTTGCTTCATATTTTTAGCATGTGAAGTCTGCAGATTTTAACAGCTTTATGATGCTACATTTAGAGATGAGACCAGTAATAGTGGATGAGAGACTGAACACGACCCAGCAATCTGCACTTGCAACCCAAGAAGCCAAAGGCTGCATCTAAAGCACTGTGGGCAGCAGGTGAAGGAAGGGATTTTGCCCCTCTGCTCTGCTATGGTGAGATCCCACCTGCAGTGCTGCATCCAGCTCTGGAGTCCCAGCACAGGAAGGACCTCAACCTGCTGGAGCAAGTCAAGAGGCCACGAAGATGATTATAAAATTGGAACTTTTCTCTGCTATGAGAGAAGGCTGAAAGAATTGGGGTTGTTCAGCCTGAAGAAGAGAAGTCCCTGGGATCACATAATTGCAGCCTTTCAGTACCTGAAGGAGCTTACAGGAAAGATGGAGAGGGACTTTTTGCAAGAGCCTGGAGTGACAGGACAAGGGGAAAATCTTCAGACTGAAAGAGGATGGGTTTAGATAAAATATTAGGAGGAAATTATTGTGAGAGGTGATGAGGCACTGGAACAGGTTGCCCAGAGAATTTGTGGCCTCTCCATACCTGGAAGTGTTCAAGGCCAGGTTGGATGGGGCTTTGAACAACCTGGTCTAGTGCAAGGTGTTCCTGCCCATGGCAGGGGGCTGGAACATGATGATCTTTAAGGTCCTTTTCAACCAAAACCATTCTGTGATTCTATGATTCCATGATTCCATGGATAAAGAGGTGGTTCAGGCTGAGCTTGTCACAAATTTTGCAAATTGTGGTTTTTTTGGGGAATCTCAGGTATCCCTGTCTGTATCAAGACTGACTGTGACCACATCCAAGGCTCTGTGAGCTCAGTGCCATGCACTGGCTCACATCTCTTGGGGTAGGAACTGCAAGACAGAGTTCACCCTCACTGGAGAGCTGCAAACCAGAGGAGGTTTGGCTGAGATATTTTAGATGATTGCTTCTGTGAATACATCTTAATAGATTCCTATACTTTTTAGAGGAAAGCTTAAGTATCAATCCGGTTAAATAGTTTAAGTTCTGCAGTGAACAGCAGTGTCAGATGAAACTTTTAAGTGCTGGTTACCCATTTCCAGGTGAGGTCACCTCTCTGCTCACATTCACTACTCATCTTCAAATGGCTCACTGGATGATTTTGATTCAGAAGGGTTCATGGTGAGTTATCTTTTCCGAGTCCACTCCCAAATTGTGGCTTATCCTCGGTACTTCTGTGTATTTTCTCACCTGGGCTTGATTTATTAAGTGCAGTAGGTGTCTCTCTATGACTGATCCAGTTAATCAGTATCTGATACTCCACAGGCTTTACAACCTTTTACAACCTTTATCAGGGTATAGTAAAAACGGGCTTATTGATGAACCTCATCAGAGAGACACCAGGTGGTTGGCAAAGGTGTCTTCTGGGCATCAGCTAGCCCATTATTAGAATTGTTAGATATGTTCATAATTTCTATTAATTTATTTTTCTAGTAATCTTATGACAGTAAGTTATAACCCAAAGGACCTTCACTACACAGGGTATGCAGTAAAAAAGGTGAACAGCAAAGAGCTTAGGCTTGCTGTTGTAAATACACTTGACCCTCCTAGATGACATTTGACACTCTCTCAATTTAAAAATAGACTAGGGTGTTAATTCATATCTCTATGGTTTTTCTGGCTTTTCTGAGCTTGGAAAGTCTTTGTGTACTACTTTCCATCTGACAAGGAAGAGAGGTGAGAGAACATGTATCAGCAAAACAGCATCAGTCACAGCTTTTCAATGCAGTTTTAGTTTTTTTCTCTTTAACACTTTCAAGGTTGTATCACCAGACATTCTAACTAGTAAATGTACTGTGAGAAGAAATTTAGCACAGAGAACATTAGCATCATCCCTGATAATAATTAAACAGCAAATTAAAAAAACAAAACAAAAACCTCCAAACAACACAAACCCCTACCCTCCAATGATTAGAGCTGTTTTTCTTATGTAATTAAACCAACCAGCTCATTAGCATTAACCACACTACACATTCTAATGACCCAATTTATTTTAAACTACAGATTCAAGCAGATCTGATAAGGCTGCAGTTTTCTAATTCTAAAATAATCCCTAATTTAAAACAACCTTCTAGGCTTTGACTGCCACATTGAACCATGTCCCATTAAAATTGGACTTACTCAGCAGAGCAGTCCAGTTCATCATGAAGAAATTCAGGAAGAGAATTTGCAAGCTTTTGACTCCATATGTTCTTTATGGGAATTTGATGAATTTATTTTAATTTAAATCTATCTAAGGACTGAAACTCAAAACTGTTATGGAAAATGAACTCTTTCCCTTATGCTAGAGATTGTTCTGTCTCCCAAGGGCAGCATCTGGCAGATAATACAGTATGTTGTGCTGGAAAGCAGCTCGGATGTATTTAAGTACCAAACTGTGGTTACAAAGGCAAAGCTTAGAGGACGATGTCATTTGACACAGAATTTTAACTTTTAGCCTTTAATACCAGTCAGGTTTCTTGGCCTTCCTCGGCTTTAGAACTTCATCGAATGAGCCATAGAAGCCTTTCCAGAAGTTTTACAATGTGCCCAGAAAGTGACCGTGCTTACATTATGGTGACTGCCCCAGAGCAATGAACTTGTGCTCTGAGCCTCCAGATCCAGCCCAGGTGACGACAAAAACTGGGTCAAGGGGTTCTGGCCAGTTCAAAGCAGAGCATGATCACATCCTCACCCTGCATCCAGTACAGCCATATACTGAATGGAGTCACTGGATCCCATACTGGGATCTCCCTTTCCAGAGAATTTCAGTGCTTATCAGTGATCCCTGTTAGGAGATAATTTTGAATTTAAATCAAATAAATTCTGGTTATCTTCAAAGTGGAAGGTCATTTGCTGTGATCAGATAAGATGGCAGACACTTGCCTTCCAGATGAACTCCATTAAATGAAAAATGACTGCTCATTAGTGATGAATTAAGCTCAAAACACTAAAATCTACATCCTGGGATTGATTCTGGGCACACTTAGAAGATAGATAAATTTAAATGTTTGCTACATCTAATCTTTCCTTATGTGCATCTGGATGTTCTATAAACCAATTTACCTCAGCTACGGAATGATCAAGCAGTAGAGATTCAAACTATATATAACTCCTATGCAAGAGCATCAGAACATGACATTAATCTCCTTTCTAATTTCCTAAGCTCCCATTTTGTCATACAAGGTGACATCCCTCACAGCAACTGGGTGATTTATGTTGTGGAGGGTATTCTTAACTGTCTTTAATATTGGTGCAACAGCTCATCCATCTTGAAACAAATTATATATGCAAGATTATTTATTCAGGACAGGCAATGAATCATTAAAAAAAGGTCTGATTTCTGAATAAACATAGCATATCTCTCTTTGTCTCTGTGGTATCAAGTAAATTACATGTGTCCATTATGAGTATGTTCGACTCTCCCAAAATAGATTGACTTTAAAATCTTATGGTGAAATACCTTACGAAATAGAATAAGGATTTGAAAAATAAAACTAGAGGGAACTTATTGTCTTATTTCCACAATATAAAAATTGATAAAAGTAGCATGACACAAGGTCAGAATTAGCAAAATAATCCTATGTAGTCTATTCTAGTCTTACAGCATCAAGGATTTTTATGCCAGTTGCATGAAAGGCACCATTATGGTTCATTCTAATTCATCTATTAACACCTTTATGTGTAATAATTAACTTCCTCATAACGCCGTGTTTTTGATAGACTTGAAACTTTATTTTTCATTTCTCCCAGAATTGCTAAACAAGTTGACAACTGCAATTGCCTTAAGTTGCCTCTCGCTTATGTGTAGGAATGAATGTGGTTGTCTCTACAGTTCAGTGACCAGGAGTTTTGTAGGATCTGACTGGGTTGCCTGTTTTCTCTGAGAAAGCATGTCACCTCCTAGGGCTGCACATGGTAGTGGCAGTGGGTGGAGAGGGGAAGGATGACAGAAGTCTGATATTTCTTAGCTTTAAATTGGCGACAGGAAGGTAGAACTGAATGATTTTTAAGGTTCCTTCCAACCTGAATCATTCTATGATTCTACAAAATACTCTCTTCTGCTAACCAGTAACAAGACCCTGTAACACCGGAACGTGAGAGGGAAATGAGGGGTCCCAGTGAAAGGCATGGGGTGGTGGGAGCAAGATGTTTTCTCCCAGTTAAACACTGAGCTGCTGTTAAATGCTGGCTGGGTGCCTCTTCCAGGGCTCACACTGGAAGGGCTCATTCAATACCTCTGTAGGGGTTTTAGTTTGAAACCAGGTGGAAACACCAATTTTGTGTGGTGGTTTTGGTTCGCCAGTTTGAGATTTCCTGGCCAATGCACCAATTTATGTGGTGGATTTAGTGCTGACCAAATCACCAGTGCACCCACTAGAATTATTTACTCATTTCCTACTGTGAGATAGGATCAGGAAGAAGGCAAAGCAGGCTCAAACTTTAAAGGGTATAAAGAAAAACTTTATTAACAGAACTAAAAGGATAAGAAGAATCAGAATAAAACCTTCAGAACACTTCTCCTCCCCCCCCACCCTCTTTTCTTTCCCACTGATAATGTACAGAAACAATTCAGTCAGTTTATCACCTCTAGAATAATGGTCTTTTTTCAGATCACTTCTGGAAAGGAGTGTCTCTTGTCATGCTATAGAGACTTCTTCACAAGAAAACAGTTCTCTTGTGGCTTTTAATTTCCACGAATAACAGCTACCCGGAAATCTGCAATCGTGAAGTTCCTCCCATCCCTCCAGCCTTCCCACAGCTGCGTTCATGGGCCATGTCAAACTTATGAGGCACTATTTTAAGGATGAGCTGTTCAAAAGCAAAGGTTCTCTTTATCTATCTCTGAGATCATCTTCATCTCTGGGAACAGAGGTCATCTTCTTCTTACCCTGGGGGCAAAGGGTCTTCATCGCTCTTTCTCTCTGTTCAAACTTCTCATGGGATCACAGCTACTTCAACATCTGCTTGTTCAGCATGTATGCCTTTGCTCACGTCTACAGTTTGAATGCTTCATCCTCCCATGCTTTTTCCATTATTTATACGGATATCCAGTGTATCATAGTCCATCACTATGGCTTACAAGAGAATTTCAGCCTGAGGCATCTTCTCATTCTCCTCCTCTCTGGAACCTGATTTCTTCTTTACTGACCTTGGTGTCTTCATGTTGTTTCTCTACATGCTTTCACTCTGTCATTTTCTCTCACTCAAGAGAGGATTGAAGGTCTGCAAGTCTCATCTGTGCACTAAAAGAATTAATATCTCACCTGAGGCCTGCAGACCATCATATGATCCATGCCAGGTGGACGCCGGAGCTGTTTAGGGTGAAGAATTCTTCAGTGGCCATGCTGGGGGAGGCCAGAATCTCAACAGCCAGGCTAGACCACAGGGCAGCACCTGCAGGTTGATGGCTCCCCCTCACCTGCCTGGTGATTTCTGGTAAAACTCAGCAGCAGCACCATTCCAGCCGAGCCATGGGCCTGGTCTGGCTGTGATGGAGAGGGAAGCTGGCTCGGCCAGTGCTGCAGCAGAGCAGGGCCTGGCCCTGCAGGGACAGGACCCAGCGGGCTCCCCAGGAAGAGACCCGGCTGTGCAGGGATGGGGCCCAGAGGAATGTCTGGGAAGGGGCCCCATCCCTGCTGGGACAGGACCCAGAGGACTCCCTGGGAAGGGGTCTGGCCCTGCAGCAGAGCACACCTGGCCTGGCCTGGCCCAGTCATGCAGGGACCTGGACTGACCAGTTACCTGTACTCAGGCCTGAAGAAAAAGAGAAATTCCTGGGATTTGTTTGTTTTAAAACGTGAATCTCACAGGGGCGTGTTTAACTCTCTAATTGGTTTATCAGCATGCTTGTTGTCAAAGCCAGCCAGCAATTGGTTTTGCCAGGCACAGAAGAAGCTGTTAGCAGCTCCTCTAAGAACATCACTTGTTCGCAGTGGCTGGGCTCATTCCCTCCTCACCAAAACTCAAATACAAAACCAGAACACCTCTCTTCTATTTTTGATGGTGTTGTGCAAGATGGCATCCGAAAAAAACCTTGTAAAGGCTGCATAAATGGTACCTGCTTCTTCTTTCCCAGCCCCAGCATCTTGGTCAGTCACAAACAGCAATAGGTTGCTCCGATATGACATGCCAATGTACCTGCTGCTTCACTCCCTTCTAGATGTTCACAGATTAGTTTGGTTACCTTTTATGCTGGCTTTTTTTTCCTACTACCATGTGCTTGCAACAAAATCCCCCACAGCTAACAGCCTCTGTAGTTTGAATTCCTTTACAGTGACAGCAATTGAGAGAGCAGCTGTCATTAGGGCCAAGTTCAGGATATCCATGCCTATCTTTTTTTCTCCTTTGATTCATTTATTCTCATGACAACATGGCACTCGACCTCCATTCCCGCCATAGCAATTGACTTCTTGTGAGTGAGCTGCCATGTATCTTCCAAGCTTTCATTTTGCTAAGCTAATAAATCAATTTTCCATACAGGTGGTAGGGTTAAATACTGCCCACATCTAGTAAAATCAGAGATAAGACAGAGGTAAAGAGAAAGTTCTGAACAGTCTGAGGAATTCTGGGACAGCATTGGGGGGCTATCAAACACTAACTAAAACATGCAGTTTTAAAAGGTTTTGGTGTCGGATGTCAGTTAGAATGCCCATATTCCATTACCTGCCTCAAATTAAATGCACATCCAAGAGAAGCAGGTTTAGAGCACGTTTGTCTTCCTCACGCTGAAATCTAGGAAAAACAGGAACCAAGTCTTAAAAGCCAAGTAAACTCCAGCTTGGTCTAACTCAAAACTTGCGGAGGTCAGTGTCACTGTCTTCAGTGTGTTTTGAGTCAGTTGTCCTGAGAGCAGCCATATTCCATCCTAGCTGTGAGGAGGGCAGAGAAAAATCAAAGCAATTGGAACAAAAATCCAATGTTCCAGGAGAAAAATTCCCATGTCTTTATTATGTGTCAAGTATAGAAAAACACATTACTACCAATTTCTCTTCCATGGGAATTATTAAAAAAAACTTTTTGTGTTCAAAAGTTGGGGTTCCTGTTTTGTGGCATCAGTTTTCTTTCTTTCACAGGAATTGCCTCAAATATAAAATTCATGCCTGAAGAAAGAAAAATCAATCAAACCATAATAACTTATTCAATAGTATAGACTAGTGCTGCCACTGAAAATTGATACAGGGATAATCAGAGTGCACCAGACCCCATCCTTTCCTGAATTACATGAATGCAGCTCCTGGTATAGCAGAGGCAGTTTTGATACTTCAGAATCCATACAAAAAAGCATGTGACCAAATCTCCTCCTATATTAGTTTTATGACAAGGTAATTTAATACATTTTAATGAGATGACTTTATATTTACACCCTTGAGAGAGACAGAAGAAAAAGCTTAAAAGCTTCAGAAATACCACCTCTTTTTTTTCTTTTTTTCAAGGGCAGGAAAAGCTATAATGTGGACATGTAATTTTCAGAAACATGATTCTTTTATTCTTTTCCTTTGTGGAAGGATGATCTACAATACTGTAAATACAAATAATGGCCATTGAGCAAGGTTCATATATTATGCTGTCAACAAAGTACTGACCTGAAGACCGAAAACAGAAATAGAAAAAAAAAGTAATAAAAATATTGATTATAGCATGGGATCAAGTAAATTAACTTTTTGAAATGAGAGAAGCCATGTAAAAGGGAAAGCTTCAGCCTGAAATATTTAGCTTTCTTCTGGTTTTGCTGAAATCTTTTTCTTTTAACCTTCAACCAGTCTGCATCCTGGAGAAAGTCTCTGCTGATAAGGTTACTCATTCAGCCCTTCTCACCTCCTGTAATTTGCCTAAATTATGGAAGGCAAATTAAACCAGCTTTAAGCAATATTAACAGGCTGGTGCTACCATCATAATTAAGTCACAGCAGATGCAAAGGGACGATGGAGACTTGGTTGTAAATAGATCAAGTGGTTCTGATGACAGTAATGCATTTTATTAGGAAAAACTATCATCATTGTTATGATCTAATGCACATTTACCCTTTTCTTGTCCTTCAGTCACTGGGTAGGACATAAGCTAAATTGAATTTGTGTATGCTAATGTTTTTCTCCTAACGTGGTGGTTTGTAAAAATATATTAATAATAACTGATTTTAATATTAGATTCTATATTATTTAGTGGTTACTCTTGCAGCTACACTTGGTGCTGTCAATAAGGCCGAATTACTTTTCTTGAGAGGTATTGGTGTCCTGCACTGTTGTCTCAACAAGCCTTGTGCAATGGGCTGCACAAGAGACATGGATTCAGCTCTTCCTGTTCTTCCTCTGAGCAGCCACCAGCTCTGAGCTGGACCCAAGCAGGAGTGTCAAGAGAGCTGTGTAGAATAAGGATTGGGCTGTGAAGAGCATAAGGCAGAATCATCTCAGCTGGAGGGAGCTGTGAACCTGAATTTGCAGTCCCTGGAGGTGTGCACTGATCACTGGGCTGGCAGCAGGGTCACTGCTTCCTCCAGCTGTAATTTGCGAGCATAGAATAGACTGTTTGACAAAAATAACATTGTGATTTAACCCCAGCTGGCAACCAAGCCCCACACAGCCGTGCACTCACTCCCCTGTGGTGGGATGGGAGAAAGAATCAGAAGTGTCAAAGTGAAAAATCTCAAGGTTTGAGATACAGACACTTTAATAGGTGGATCAAAAGCTGTGCATGCAAGCAAAGCCAAACAAGGAATTCATTCACCCCTTCCCGTGGGCAGGCAGGTGCTCAGCTATCTCCAGAAAATCCGGGCTCCATCACACATGATGGTGAATTGGGAAGACAAACACCATCCCACCTAATGTTGTCCCTTCCTTCCTCTTCTCTCAGCTTTTTATGCTGCTGTTGATGCCATGTTGTATGGAACATCCCTTTGGTCAGTTGGGGTCAACTGTCCTGGCTGTGTCTCCTCCCAGCTCTTGTGTACCCCAACTTCCCTGTTGTGGGAGTGAGGAGCAGAAAAGACCTTGACAAGCAGCAAAAGCAAAAACAGCCCCTACTGAGTGCAAGACTTCAGATTTGACTGAGCACATTCCAACCAAATCTGTCGTTACCTCAAAGCCTTTGAGCACCAGAATGATTATTGTGGTTTAACCCCAGCTGACAATTAAGCACACACAGACAGTCACTTCCTTCCTTCCAGTGGGATGAGGAGAGAATTGGAAGGGTAAAATGGAGTTGTAACTGAGCATCAAGGAGGAAGGGATGTGTCTCCTGAAAATCTCCAATGTCTATATTTTACATGATGTCCTATGCAAATGTGTGGCATGCATGGACTTGGACACCTGCAATTCCCAGGCCAAAGAGAAATATCAGTACTTCGTGACTACACAGTGCCCTCCTTTTTTGTACTCTGCTCAAAGGCACTGCTCTCTCACTCTGCTTGCAGGGCAGCACAGGGTTAGGACTGGGCTTGAGCACTGCTGTGCTCCAAATCCTGACCAGGAGACAGCACACAATATGCTGTTTATACTTGCAACATGCTATTTATAGGGTTGCCACACATAGCCCATCTCTTTGGACTTTATTCACACCACCAGTGTGGGTGGCCAGCCTCAGAGATGTTGATGCTTTTCTCATTCCCACAGGTCTCTGGGGTGTACTCAGTTCTGATATCCTTAATTTGAATTTAGCTTGTTGTCTTCCTGTGCTACCCAGCCTACACATCTCTGCCTGTTTACACTTGAGAAAGAAAATCTGCTCAGAAAAGAAATAAGGCTCTTTTCCTTAGCTTGGAGCATCAATCAAACCAAGCAAGGGGAAATGAAGTGGAAATGGAGTGTGATATCTGGGGAAAAGCCTTCCTTTTATCTTTCTTGATATTGTTGGTTACAGCTAAGGGGGAAACACTTCACAATTCCTACATTACTCTTTGGTGTGTGAAGTAATTGTTTTGGATAAGGGTAGTGGTTGAATGTCTGCATTCTACAGCCTGTGCTGGGAACAGTGCTGTGATGCCAACATAGCACAAACCACTGAGTACAACTTATCTGTTGGGAAAACCTAATTAATAGACTTGTGTTCATCCAGACTTAATATTACCTATAAATAATCCAACAAATTTTAATTATGTCAGAGAGGCTACAAGATAAAGACACAATTGGAATAGTGTAGACACCTTCCATTGCATTTTTTCTCCTATTAGAATGCCATGTTAATTTGCCTGTATACCATAATCTGTTTATGGGTTAAATACGGAATACATAAATTTCACCCCACTAATTAGCTGTTCAGTGTTACCTGGAGAGAAAAATAGCCCTGCTCCCTTCTATGGCTTGATCTGCTGCAATACAAGTCTGGATTGCTTGTGGTTGTGAAAGAGGTGCATGCTGGCGTCCTAGATAGTAATACACCTCTTATCATAATAACTTCCTGACACCAGACAATAGTAAGTTTAATCAGAAGATATTTCCCTCAATCAGAATGGAGAGAAGGTGTTTCAATCACAGATGACATCTGAACTCTCAGCTCAGCAATTATGAACTTCAGTGACCTATGAGGCATTTTTATTTTTTTTTTTTTCCTTTTAACACCAAACAAAACAATTTCCTCCTGGAAAAGATGATGGTTTTTCCAGCCTAAACTAGGAGCTACACAGATTAAGTAAATATTTGGCAGATTGTCCTTTATAAAACATTTGCAGTCAAATCCTTCTCTTCAATTAGCCAGAAAATGCCGTAGATGCTCTTTCAATATGTGTATATATATAAAAATATTGAACCTTCCAGAGCATGACAATCTGTATTTTATCTGAGTACTTCATATGAAAATAGAAAACCCCTGTCTGGAAGAGACATTACACCTTGCAGAGGTGGAACACACAGGTGGGCACCCAGGAGCATCACTGATTTTGGTTTTCGTTGTACCTTGGCTTGCTAGAAGACCACATCCCTTGTCATAGATGATGATCTGAAACAGTTTTATCACACTTAGATCACTTTCCCCTGAGATGACCCTTGTCTGCTTGCCAGCCTCAGAAAAACCCTGACGGTGCAGGACATCACTGGTCCATGCATATCTTGGTGTCCTCAGATCTGTTCCAGCCTCTCTGACTCTCTGTCTTGGACCTCATCATCAAGGAACACAGCACCCTGGCACACCACTCTGAGTGGTGCTCTTACAGTTTTAAATCCTTCCCATTACAGAAATGTGATCAATAGTTCTGCCTCTCAAACTTAACACCCTGAGGTCTCCTGAGCTGGATGCAGTGCTCCAAGTGGGTACAATATAAATTCACAGAAAACATACATTTTTTCATTATATGTGCAGCAATATCTCTCAGGAGATTATTTTTCTGTGGCCTGACTACAAGTGAAAAAAACTCTAAACTACAGCAGAATGCTGTGAGCTCATTGCAAATGTCTGCCTCCAATCTTGTCAGACTGACAGATATACCAAAAATGGGATATTGTTTAACTGATGTTTTGAGCAGTTTAGAATTTGAGAAGTGTTGCACCTATAACCAGAGATTGTCATCTAAGAAAATGAGCAGTTGAAAATGGTCATCTAATTTTAGACTCTGTGTTTGGACAAACTGCAATGGTCTATGTCAAACCCATGCAGTAGAACACCTTCCATCTCTGGCCTCTGGTCTTTTCTCCTCCCATATGTGGGATTTCTTTGTTACTGGTTAAAAGCAAAATTCACTGGTCACTAGAGTGCCCTGAGAAACTCAGAAACAAAGTGATTATTAGTAGATTTTCTACAAGAAAAAATTGCCTGTGTTTTAAATATTTTCCAGAAAGGACACATTTTTTCCTAGGTCCCTGAAATAAAGCAAACAATTCCAGAGAGGATAGCAGTGCTTATATTTATTATCTGAAAAACCTTATGTAGCAAAATATTACATCTTTCTATATATTTTGGCTGTGTGGAAGCTGATGCCATTAGAAATGAAATACCAAACTTCTTAGAATGTTTTTTTTTTGTTTATTACCTCATTTTGTTTTATGAATGCAGCCTCTAGAGCCTGTTTGTTTTCTGGCTTTCCATGTTGCTGTGACTGCTACTTTGGCTAGTTGTGCCATCACTTACACTGTAAAACCCAGGGGATCTATCCTCGTATGAAATGTGTGAACCTCCACAAAATGGATTTGAAATATGAACAATAATAAAAAGCTTCATGCATTGGGAAACAAATCAGTTTGTCCTTTTTGTAAAGTAAAAAAAGAAATTCTAAAAATGAGAGGATAAAATCCCAGCTTTGTCTCAGTTGTAAGCCCTCTCTGTAACCAGCCAAAGGAGAAAATTTCTCCAGCAGGTAAAGCCCATACAGAGACCAAGTGTACAAACTGCTCCAACCCAGTCCAGCCTTTCAATGTAGGGCAGACACTGCAAGAGAAAAGAGCTGGGGAACTGACCTCTTGTGCCAATTTCTCTTCAACACATAATCTCACAGAGCAGGGGGAATGAATGCCCATGGCACTGGGAATAAAGAAGAGAGATGAAGGAGAAAAATAAAGTTTTCCCTGAATAAAATGCAAGTTTCCTCAATATATGTGGCCCTTTCCTCCTCCCAAGTGCAAAAATTTCTATCAGATATTTCCTGAACTTTACTTGGTTCCCAGCAGTCCTCAATGCCCATTCCTCTGGAGGCCCTGAATGTATGCACATATTCCAATTTTCATTTGCTGTGTCTGTGCCTTCTATTTTTCAAAGCTAATAGATGAGTGTGATGTTTTATGCTATTTTATATTCTGGAGAAGTTTTCCAGCAAAAATCTTGTGAAAAATTGCAGTCTGCAGCTGTAGCTCACCTCACTGCAAGCTGCCCCATGGTATTGGAGCCCTGCGATTTTTTTCAAATGCTCCATGTACAGCAGAGATGTCAAATGTGCTCAGAGATAAAAGACAATTACAACTTCTAGCTGTGGTCTGTAGTCTTCATCTGTAAAGTTTGAGACTCATATTACATTCAATAAACAGGCTCTCTCTAAACTAAATATAGACCACTTGCTCATTCAAATATGCCGAGTGGAGCATAGCGTTACAGTAATTGCATTTACAAATGATGGGAGCATGCCAAAGCCTTTTGGGAAAAGGTTTCTTCCTCCACCTGTATTAATCTTAAGATTCAAGACATTGAGATGAAGGGCCTACTCACACCTCAGGCTCCTTTGACAGCTTTCCATCAATTCAGGTTGGAGAGCTGCCCTGGGAAGCAGGAGGAGTGGATGTTAGCCCGTGGTTTTCCAGATGGTGCTCCTGGTATGGCCATTCACATCTGAGTGGTAAGGGGATACAAAGGGCCCTCAACCGAAATGGAAACAATTTACACCTTTTTATTCTGGTAGTATTTGGAATGAAGAATGACAGAATCTATATGAAACTATAATTTAGAAAAGATTAATAAATAAATGTTATTTATTAATATGTTGTTTAAGATGTTGATTAAAGCTACAAAGCAAGAGATTATGGCTCTCCCTTCCACCTTTCTGCTAATATTTATATTTGAGAACTAAAAATCTTATTGCAAATACAAGTGGTTACATAGAAAAATCACCTCATAAACCACTTTACTGCCTCCAGATCTTTCCAGTGTGAAAACCAGCAGATTAAAAAACTTAAAAAACTGGAAAAGCTAGTAAAGGGGAAGATGAGAATTCAGCTTCAGAGGAGGCAAATACAAAATCAGCAATAAGGAGTTCTTGATGACTAAGATATAATGTAGCATAAGGAATTTAGACATGGTTTCAGCACAGAGACTTTGTGGCTTATCCCAGTGATGAAGAAGAGGTGGCCCAAAACAGGCAGATCTCAGAAGATCTGTCTGGTCTTAAAGATAACATTGTAATGACAGTGACAACACAGAAACTCAGGAAAAAGGATAGGGGCACCTGAATAACCTACACCAGATTTGTAAAACTGAACCTATTTCAGACAGGGTCTGTCAAGGCATTTTCAACAGAAAAATGAGAAGCTGGATCTGATAGGAATTTCCTTGTGCTCATGTGGGGAACAAAACTTTCAGTCAAGGTGCCATGAGCCCATCCAAGGAATTCCTCAGCCCCTCTGCTCCTGATGCTGAGCCCAAGGGAGCACAGGGCACTCCCTTGGTAGCAGAAACCATTAGGAACCATTAAGGCTAAGAGCAAACTTGAAGACATTCCAAAGGATTAAACAGAATCTTGAGGATGGTTGAAAGGAAAGGCAAATGAGATTTTAAGCACTCTGCAGTTTGATTCCCTGAGTAACATGAGGCAATAATGGATCTTGGAGAAGGTAACGAGGTGTCTGCAGGGAGTAAATCTGTTCTGGGCTGCAGATGAATAATCAGACCCTCTGTGAGGCTCTGTGGCAGCAAGAACTCATGGATGGTGGACGGAATAGTGAGCAGGAGGAAAACCATCATCTCCCAGGTGGGTGCAATGAGCCATGAGCTGGGCTGTCAGGGCAGTGTCAGCCTGGCTGTGACATTATTACAACCGCTAAGGGTGAGGGAAGAGATCTGTCTTTTGCTGGGCTGGTGGGACCAGCCATGGCACTGGGGGTGGGATGTTTCTGGACTGAATATGGTGCAGGGACTGCAGCTGCAGCAGCATAACAAATCAGCATCAAGAGCTGTCAAGAGGACACTGTTATTAATGTAATGCTGCTATTTATCAGTTCAAGGAAGCTGCAAAATTATCCTCTCCTAGGAGAGTGACTGAATAAATGTGACAGAGAGAACATAAAAGGGATTGTTTGGTTGAGCCAGTATGGGAAACTTGGGCAAGAAACCCTGTGATTTTAGTCCCAAGAAGCTAAATCGATAAATGTAAATGCATTTGTATCTGCCTTCCCCCCTTAGCTCCCATGCTTTCTTTTCCTCCCAACTTCTCACTGGCCTCACTGGCACAAGGAGAAAATACATGTACAACCTTGTTGTGTCTGTATTAAAGAGACCTTTTCCACGGGTTTCTAGGGCAGAAGGGTCAAATCTGTGTGCTCCTCACATGGCCAGACCTGAGTCAGGCTCCTTCTGCTTCCCTGGGTGCATGGTCACTGGCAAAACACAGAAAGTGAAATGCCAAGAACAGTGAGGGGAAAAGCACAATAGAGAAAGTCCCTCTGTGTGGTTCCTCTACATGGTTCCTCTGATCTTGGGAAATGTCTGTAAATAAACATCAGGCAGAGAGGAGGAGGAGGCATAAGTAGAGGACCAAAGTAGACAGGAAGGGAAGGATTTGCAGATATTGTAAAGAAACATGATGTTGGAACCCAGAAGCCTGGGAGTTTTGAATTTGCTGTGCTTTCTAACCCCCAAGAGAACACTGCTTTTGACCTGAGGCCTTGGAGAAGGCTTCCAAATTTGAGTGATGGAGTTAAAGTCACGGGTGTGTAGTTGGAATAGAAGTGTGTGATTTCACATGGTGAAGGGTTTTGAATTTGGGGTTTTAGAATATAGTAATAGATATGGGACAAGATGGAGATTTTTGAATGTTGTCTCTTTCTGTCTTCTTCCTTCTTCTTCATGATTTCAGGTAGTAGTTTCTGTTTAGATAGTCAGCGCTGCACTGCGGGTCACAGGTGTTTGGGTTTTGGGTCAAAAGTATAAATAATATAGGTGTTAGTTCTTTATTGGACTGTTTAGCTTTAAAAGACCTTGTAACTAGCTAGATTCATTTCCATTTTGCTCGCTTTTAACTGGTAGCTAGAAGTCTTGATGAACTCTCTGTACTTTAGATAAGATTTAATAAACAACCAAGTCCAAACTCAATAAATTAGTCTCCTTCCTGTTTTTAATCCTGACTCTGAGTGAAGACAGAAGAAAATGAAGACAAGCCACTAATTGGGTGGTACAGTTAACCCATTTACAATATGACAAGGAATTTCAGCTGGCCTGAGCATTGGGGAAAGAGTGAGCATAACGAAAAACATCCCGCTGGTCTCATTAAGTCAGAAAGCTCCAAGCTCTGTGGCATAGGTGTGCTGAGGTATTGTTATTGTCTGTAGCTCTGGGTGGCTTTCTGCTGGAAATACTCAGAGAACAGAACATGGCCAGCTTTCAGCTCATCCCAGGCCACCTCAGAGCAGCTGCCCAAGATCCAGGACAGGTGTGGCCGCACAGGATATGGGGACTGGGAGCAGGGGGTGCCTCACCAGGTGTCCACAGCAGACACTTGCAGCATCCTGGGCCTGAGAGGATGCAGTGTGCTTTGGAACTGGCACTCATGTCCAATGAAGCATATAACTGTCCTCTCAGACATGCTCGGAGCCCTCTGGACATTATTTTCTCTGCAAAGACCCATGTCTCTCTACCTCAGAGTCTTTTCGTGCAGCCAGACCAACAAAAAGAGTGTATAAATGCACCAGTTATAAACTCAGGTCATACTGTGCCACTGCCCAAGCAATTCAAAATGAGTTGTACATATGCAATACATAGATTCAAATACACCATCTACTTAATTTCAAGTAAATTTTTCTCTCCAGGACAAAAACACTAAATAAAAGCTTCTGTAGTGCCTGAGGCATTCAGTTTCTCTAATGGTAGAAAGCAGACTGGCCTCTTAGGGATTTTTCTAATTGGCAGAATGTGATTAAATAGAGAGCAGTGAGACAGGAAGTGCCCCAGGTGTTAAATACTTAAAGCTGTTTTGTGCCATTGTGAGTAAATGGAATCGATGCTCTGTATCATTATTTAAATGCTGTAATTAAATTTGGAAATTCAGGTGCCTAATGTTCCCTCTGGTCCACAGCCAGAAAAAATTACGGTCAAAGGAGAGGGGGCCAATAAGCCAGGAAGGCAGCTGAGGTATGCTGGGGATCAGAGGAGAAATTAGTTCGAGGGTTCTAATTGAAATCAGCGGACTTAAAGTGAAGCCCAACGAAACTCAGGGAGCTGAGAGAGGTTTGCTTTCATTTTGTGTTTGTTGGGAGAGATGATGTCTGGGACTCTCTGCTTCCACCCTGGGTTGCTTCTCCCTCATCTCTGTTGAAGTGACCATGGTGCTACCTTGGGGAGGATTTTCCAGTGATATTTACCATGAGAGGCTGTTGTTCTCCATAGCATCAGCCGAAGCACAGCTACTTGAAAAGCATTTTCAAATGTTCAAGAGCAGAAGAGAGTGACACCACTGTTTCTAGTGATGAACTCCTGCTCACAGGAGGACCTACTCCTGTCCTTGAGCAGATGGTCAGAGCTCTCAGGTGGCCCTTGAGAACTTTCTTGATTGCTACCCAGCAAGAGACACAATGACACTCACTTTGGCACCTCTGCACCTCAGTGGCTCTGAGCTGATTGTGTAGATAAGGGACACAGATAACGTACACCATGGTCTCAGCCCTGTACTTACTGGCTTAGAAAATAGCAGGCTTGGTCTAAATTATCCTATTGAAGCAACTTTTGTGCCTTCTTTAGATGGATTCACCTGTAACAAGAGGCTGAATAGGGACCACTACATCACCTTGCCTGGATATTGCCTTCTGGGTAATCAATTTTTCTACACAGAAGGAATATTGGTTTCATGGCCCCATTTTTAATGACAGAGTAGGGGCATGATGAAATATTTCTGCTTCCATAATCAGCACAGGATAACAAGGTTGGTTCCCCACAGGTAGCCTAATAGCTGGGTGCTGATGCCAAGGAAATCCATACTGAAAACAAACTTTGATCATCAAGACCAGCTGAATGTTTCATCTGCGAAGTCTTCAAATCAAGAATGTGACATTCCCTGGAAGTTACTACTTAGGTAACTTACTGAGCTCAGCATAGAAGTGGGAGAGTGAAATGTGCCTGATAGTAGGATAAGGTCAAACTAACTGATCAAATAGCCCTTGTCTATGAGAATCTGAGTCATTGGTGCAAAAAGTTTCTGCAGCCTCTGAATTTGTGATGCAATGATGGCTTTACTTTTTTTTTTATTATTTTTTTTTTTTTTAATTTTTTTTTTTTATTTCAAGGTTAATAGCTAAAGATAGTTGGTGCCAACCTTTTAAAAGCAAACTTCATATTATATATAAGCCCAGGACAGAAAATTGTCCAGTCATATTTATGCTTCTTGTGGGAAAACTGCCTTCCATTGCTTGAAAAATTGTTAATCAAGGTTTATAAGAGGTTTTCTTATTTTCAACCAATCAGTTTTAAGGTCAAGCTCTGTAATTTGCCATTGAAAATATTTTTAGCCATTTTGAAGAGCTGGGAAAATAAGGAAGTTTGTGGTTTTCAGTTTGTTGTCCTACCAGCACTTCATTCAGAGAGGTAAGTGTCCTCATTCAATTTCCTTTTTTCTTAGTATATTATTTTAACAGGTATAGCTGTCTTCAACAACCCACTCTAGGGGAAAAAATATAGATCAAAGAAAATTAAAATGTGAATTGCAGAAAGATACCTTCAAGCAGTTTCTGTAAAAATGAAATTGCCTACTAGAGATAATCTTTAGAGCAGTTTCCATGGAAAGTGCAAACAACCTTAATGCAAAATTATGCCCAAGTCTCTTTCAGATGTTCCTTTATCTAAAACAAGCAGCATAAATAGCTCATTCGCACCACTGCTTCACTTCACAAACACAGCACTGAAATCAGCAGCAAGGATGGCAAATTCCGTCCCTGATGGTTTTTAAGAGGATTATAGTTCTGCAAGATGTTCAGCTGATCCTGAGGAACTGACATGGACTTGGGTGCAATTAAGACTTTGCAGTATCAAACTGATAATTATCAGGCTTTGATTAGTGTTATCTCCTGGGTATGAAGCTTTTATTTCAAATTTTGATCTCATTAGGTTCTCTAACTTTTTCTCATTGCTGTTTCTTGCAATAAAGTAATCAGGTAATTTTGGCATGCAGATTTATGAATGCCTCACAATTTATTGGAGAAGACACTAATGAATTTTAGAGCATATTAATTAACCCAGTGATTCTTTTACGTTGTTCAGGCTTGAACTAATAATAGAAAACTTATTTTCAGATGCATTTCCCAATTTGCTTAGATATAAATACCTTATGTACACAAATGCAGACATAATTCTTATGCTGCTGTAGTACATTCTCAACAAAACATATTGCTAAGATTTGTATCTCTCACCCTACATCAGAGGTGTCACCCTCAGATCCCAGCTATGACCCTTAGACAGTCAATTCCTTGGACAAGGAAAGCCAGACTCTTGCTATGCATTAGAAAAAAAAACCCCAACTTTACCATCTGTTTTGTGTAGTTTTGTGCATGTGTTTGTATGAAAAAGAAATAGAAGTAGGGCTTTTTGTCTTTCCTAGCAACGCTTACAGATGTCATTGGTTGAATGGAGAGATTAAGAGTTCCAAAATCTGGGATAGGCAAGAGATAAGGTGGGGGTGTCCCATTCTCAAGGGATGTGGGGAGTTTAAAGCAGTTGTCTGTGAATGGGGAGTCCTGGAAATTGCCCATCAAGGATCAGGGCTCCCAGTCAGTGGCTCCCAGCAGTGGTGGCTGTGATTAGTGGGACCTCTACAAGCTGCTCCATGAAACAATATCGACTTTACAGCATTGCCAGGTAAAAACTCGCTGATTAGCACATTGATCTGTCAGACATTTCAAAATTTCAGATGTTTTGCTCTGAAACTTTTGGCACCACAAGCCTATGAATTAAATCATTCATCTGGGAGGCAGGAGAGATAGTTTCTTTAAAAAGAAGAGTGTTTTAGAAAATAACGTGGATGGGAATTAGCAGGGCTGGGTAAAAGCAGGCTCTAGAATGTCACTGCCAGTTTACTTCTACATTTTCAATTAATGATAGTTGTACACATGTGACACATTTGTGCTACCTCAACTTGTGGCTGCTCTTCTGAAAAATGTGTTAAGACCACACTGTGGGAGATATCTGCAAAATTGTTATTTTCTTTTTCTTTGGCAAGGACCATACTTGAGGGAAGCTAAACACTCTAGCCTGGCACACACGCACAGCATTTTCTCTGTAAATAGAGAGCTTCCATCTCCAGCCCCTGCTGTCTGACACATTTCATGTTTATTAATACTACAGGAAAAAACCTCAACATGAATGTTGTTGTTTTAAAGCAGATGTCCAATTAGCTGCTGGCTGCTATTTTTCTCTTAGACATGCTTTTGGGAGATTAATGATAATGAAAAATTGTTGAATCCCCTTTATCCCAAAGAACATACATTTCAGCACTTTAGATCCAATTCCATAACCCGTGACAGACTACTGGATGCTGTACTGCTTTCAAGTATTATCCCCATCTCTGTTTTGGAGAAAGGGAGGGCTTGTTTGCTTTTGTACATCTACGCCTGCTTTGATCCATATGTAATTTATGGTGTGCTTTCAACTGTTTAGTTAACTTCCCTTCTGTGCATATTCCACAAAGCACAAATTCCACAATTTGTAAGTCAGCTCTACAAACTTTGAAGAGTTCTACTTTTTTGAATTGTTAGATGGACTACACATATTTGTGTAAGAAGCCATGGTGCACACATTGTTACAGACCATGCTTAATGGATTGGAAGTAGGAAGCTTATAACACCACTGTGAACATCCACTGTGTTTGCAGGCTACCAGTCACAAAAGTCAACCAGAGCAAAACATTTTCTGCCAAGAAGGGCAGTTTTCTGCTGGCAGCTGGGTGTTGTAGTGCAGCAGGAACACCATGGAGGCAGGGAGCCTAAGGATCACTGTCTGCAGAAAATTTGCTCAGCTGAACTGCCCTCCTGCAGAGCTCCAGTTCACCCTGCTCCAATTAGTATCACCCAGTCCTTTTCTGCCTCTGCCAGAGACCTTTCTTCTCTGAGAACCCAAGGATGAAAAATCATTCTCTGCTGTAAAGGGAAAGCTAAGGGAGATGGTCCCAGGGTGGCTTCACTCCTGCACTTTAGCCACCTTTGGCTGCAACCTTTACATCAGTTTTTGTCATATTTTTGTTTCAGTCATACAGCCCAGGCTTTCTAGCACTCCAGAATGTGGGTAGAAACTCTTTATATCACACTCTATAAAATTTCTCTGTAATTGAAATAGAAACTCAGATGTTAATTGCACTGAGATATACGAGTCTGGAAGAACATTATTTTTCTTAACAAGTTCTGGGTATTTGATCTCTGCAAGATGAGTGATGAAACCCCACTAACACAGCTGTGATGGTAGATCGCTCTACCAAAGGGCATCTCTTCAGCAGAATTATTTTTATGAACACTTTCAACTGCTGTCCCATATGTTGAGCACACTTGGGAGAGGCTTGGCTGTGCAATGGGGCTTTTTATGCCAGATGAAATGGCAGATCTCTGAGGAGTGAATTATTCATACTGATACCATGACCTTTCATTAATAAACTCAGTTTTAAGAATAAACTTTAATCCTATTTACAGTCTCCCTTACTTTTTTTTAAACATCTTTTCTCTTCTATCTCAGTAACATACACATCCTAAAACTTCAATGTGAATTCCTGAGAAGACTATTTTTTTTAAAAACATTGCCCAACATTTTTTGTTAATGAGTTCAGGAATTTAAGAAAAGTTCTTATACTCCTTTCACAAAACACTCCAGTAATTTCGCCTTCCATGGAAGAAACTTACTGCAGCCCTAGGTAATTAAACTTCCTACTACATCCTACTAATTATATGCCACTTCCTTTAGGGAAATTATTTTCCCTATTCCTGAATCATATCACAAGAAGTATATATAATAATAATAATAATAATAATAATAATAATAGTTTATTTTTACATATATTTCTCCTCTCCTACAGCTAAGACCTGTTTCATTCCCAAACTTCTCTCAGCACTTTAATATTCAGGGACTCTTGCATCATAATTTTAAGCCAACTTTAGATTATTTGCCTTGTTTAAACTTCCTAATGCAGCACAAAGCGTTGTTTACTTGCCTTTCTTCTCTTTACATTTGCATTTGCAAACAATGGGTTTGCAAATTACCTCCTTATCCCCCAGTGTGCAGACTATCTTTTAAATGATTGCTAATACATCTTAGATTTTATCTAATTAAACCATACTCAGACTTCAGGTTTACCTTGCCTTGTACAGTTATATTCCTCTCTTTACTAGGCTTTCTGGGTCAGCTTCCCTTAGCGCTCTTAAAATACTGCATAAATTCTGGAAAGAATAGTAGGAAAATTTATTCTGGGAGTCCTAGTTCACTGCTTCAGAAGAGGTCTGATCCCATGCCCAATGAACTCAATAGAATGAAACCTGATGATTTTTGATTAAAACTTTTGATTAAACCTGATGCATTCAGCTTGGTTGTTCTCAAATCTTTCAGATCCAAATCTCCTCTTTCTTCTCTTCAATATCTTAAGAATGGACAAGGGCCAAAAGAAACTTAGGCTCTTTACATGGCTGCTATAGAATACAGATCTCTCAATGAGGCAAAAGAGAGGGAGAGAAACTCAAAACTGTACAGGTCAGAGACAAAAACCTGAGAACTCTGCCTCTCTCCTGGTGAAAATACAACCTCCTGCTCACCACAGAGCCCACACTCTCAAATCTCTCCAGAGCTGAGAAACTAAAGCTGGCTTTACTTGTATCTTCCTCCTGGATATCACTAAATCATTCAGGTGAAAGAAAGACCTTCCCATTCTCTTGAGTGGCAAATGTGCACAGATCCCACCTCCTGAGACACAGTCTGTTATCAAGAGCAATTATTCTACCTCTTTCTAACTACTATGAACAACAGTGGTTAAATTAATACGGCTTTCTACCCACATCACAGACTGAATTTAATTGAAGATTGTTGTCTGGAAGGAGAACAGAATCATTTCCTAGGGGTCTGGTCCAGTCACAACTGTTATTTTATTTACTGAAGGAACCAGTGATAGTTCTTTGCTCTGGCTAAGATTATGGAAAAGGTGGATAAGTTCAAAAACAGAAACTAGACTATCACATTGCTGAATTTTTTGGTATCTATATATGAGACCCTTTCATTCTTAATGTGTGTCTTGGCATTCAGAATTCATAGAAGGCTTGGGTATTGTGAGATGCCCAGGAACAGGAGTAACAGAGATCCATGTGCTGTGCTTAAACTTAGCCAATAAGATACATTCAGGTAGGGCTTAAAGTCTTTGACCTTTTAGAAATCCTCAGTGGAGCTTCTTCTGTGATTTATGCTGTGCACTGCTCCCTAATCCCTGTGTCAGGATTCAAAGACAAATCTATTGCAGGAGAGAGAGTAAAGCAAAGTAACCTACTGTGAGAGACTGGAAGGGTTGCTGGCTTGAAACATTTTGGGTGAGGGGAAGGGACAGCCTGAGCCTTGGCTCTGGGGAGGTGATGCCCTGCCCTGCACACCTGTATCCCAGCCCCACAGGGGCTGCCAGTCCCAGGCACACCAGAGGCAATGCTCCACACTCTGCTCCTGGAACCCCTAACCCAGCTCCTGAGTGGCCAAATGACCACGAGCCCCACCTGGGGGAAGGGCTCAGGAAGGCCAAGGGGTTTTTAAGGCCAAACACAAGGCAAGCACATGTCTTGACCCTGCCTCCTCTTGGAATTTCTAACAGCTGCACACAGCTGGAACCAGGAGTGGTAGTAATGTATATTATTTTCTATCTCTTTTCTGTCTTTTTCTTCTTCTCCTCATTTCCTCTTCTTGGAATTTTTGAGTAACTTAAAATTCAACAGGCTTAGAGTTTGCAAAGTTGAATGGGTCAAGTTAATGCTTTGAGAAGTGTTTTATGTCACTTTTAGATACTGATAAGGTCCCCTCAGTCGTAATACGGCAAGGCTAAACAGGCCAAAAAAATTAATCTCGTTTGGAGGCATATGTGATGTTCACACGTCCAGAATCTGCCTCTGGGCATTTAGTTCCCTCTTGTAAACAGCCAAATATGAGGTTCCAACCTTTCTTTGGGCAAATTGCTCCCAGATGTACACAGCACGCACCTTTACAATTGCAAATCTGTTTAAATACCTGTGCAAAAATTCATGAATCTTTCTCTACATCTCCAGTTTTGAAAACTTCAGTTTAAAGCTTACATGGTTCAATAGCTTCCACTTCAGTGATTTAGAAAAGGATAGAAAAAGGCCTGGAGAATTGCTTAATGCAGAATTGTTCCTGCTGTCATGATACTGTGAAGCATAAGTATCAGCACAAGAATTTGCTTTATTTATATATATTTATAACAGATATAGAGATGCCTTTCTGTATGTACCTGGATACCAAGTGCAGCACCTATATGTACTATTCTCTTTGGCACCTGGGCTATGCAGTTTAACATTTGCTTGATCTTTTTGCACTGAAAATGCAGCTAGTACACGAATACTTATTTTGGCAAATTTTGGCATATCAAAAAAACTCAGAATATGAGGATCTACAGTTTATTCTCTATACCCTGAAGCTAATAACTCCTTTTCAATAGTTATAGGGAGCCAGCTTAAGTAACCATAAAAGATACAATAATCAGGTAAAAGAAAAAAAAAATGCACAAGGCTTCATCTTTTCAGAACTTGACTCATTCAGGTCTCAATGCTGAGCTTCTTTGCTTTGGAGGAAACTAATTAGTAAACCAGTTAAAAAACTTGATTAAACGAAATGTCCTTGCATCCTGCTCTGAAAATACCAATACTTGATTCACCAGCAATTGCTTTAGAAATGAGTGTATGAATATTAATATTCATGTGTTTGGTTGATGAAGCTATTCACACCTTTTCAGAATTCTGCATTTTAAAAAGTGTGTTCCCTTCTGTACTTTCTTTGGAGTTTATCATCCTAATAAAGAGCACATTTAGAGCCTCTTCCTTCAGTGTGCTGAGTGCTCTACTTCAGCCCTTAGTGCCCATGGTTTGGTGAGCTCAGGGACATTTTGTGGAACACTGATTGTGCTCAGCACAGTAACAGAACATCCTTTCTTTGCTCTAGTCCTTTGGTCCTTCTCTTAAATAGGTGGATTATTTTAGCTTAGACAACACTGCTTCAAATAACTCTCCTTTTATGAATTTTATCTTCCTTCTCAGTGCTTTAGAGAAACAGCATCTGATGTTATTTGTTCTTGAGGTAGATGCTAAAAGTTCATCCTCAGCTCAGCCCATGTGGCCCAGCTCCCATCTGCCAGGCTCTGCTAACAGAAGAGCATGGCAGACCCTTCTTGGAAGATGCTTTTGCATTTTAATCAAAGGACAAAATTAAGAGGCTGCTTTATTAGGAACTGTGACTGAACTATATCACCTGCTTAATTTCCCCCAAAGGCTGCAGGCTCAGCAGCAGACACAGCAACCACTTTCTCTTGGGGTCTTGCCCCAAGATGCATGTGCTATGCTCAGAGCTAAAGAACTGGATGAGACTCTTGTCCTTAAAATTTTGGAAATGCCAAACATGCTCGCAGATTAATCCCTGTCCTGAGCAGAGGCAGTGAGTGGTGTTACAAAATTCCTGTTGGATTTATGTATCTAATGCAGCCCTGGAGCTGCAACTGAGCTGGTACATCCACACAAGGATCCCTTGGAATCCCATGGGTCAGAGGCACAGGACTTCAATGTCACAATCACGAGCGATCCCTTCCTGTCTTGTCACAGCTTTTGGCAGTTCTCTGTATCCCCTAGGGGGTTGCAGGGAAGTTGCAATGCTCTTCCCAAGGCTGTAAAAGGGAAATAAATGCAAGATGACAACTGAAGGCCCTTTCCTGTCCCTTAGTTCCTGTCACTATGAGTACAGACTGAAGAAAAATCCAGTAAAACCATTTTTGCTTGGTTTCTCTCCATCTGCAGGATTTACTCTTGGCTGCTCTATTCCAGTTACTAGGAGAAACAGGGATTCTGAAACAATTGGGCTGGAGGTATCAATTCTTTCTGGCTCCTCCAGCAATGAGTCAGAGCTCCCGTGCTCATTCTCTTAACTCTGGATGATGCCCTGTCCTCACATATATTAACATCTTGCCCCAAGCCTGCTGGTCTATAATCAGAAAGGGGATATCAGCATGACTTAGGCTGTAGTTTTCAGGTAAAGAAACAGGATTTTTGGGGCATGCATATCTGGCCAGTTGCATTCAGTGCTGCTTTTGGTTGGTGTATGTTTACTGTGCTCTTTCAGGCTACCTAGGGACAATTTCTAAAATACGAATACCTCTTTGGAGTGGTCTGAATTCAGCTCATTTTGCAGAGGCCCTGCTTGCCAAAAAGCTGTCAGGTGGTAATTCCTGGCTGAGCCTGAAATGGTGACCTGGTGAGCTGGCTCTGAACCATTGGTTTGTCCTTCCAGGTGAAGATAATTCTGTGAGATCAGCACCAGCCTGCGGGATCCTGGTGCTGCTCACAAAGCAATGCCCAGACTGATGAGGCAAGATCTGCAGCACGCACACTGAGGGACATCTGGTTACTTGCTATCCTTAAAATTTAAATGCACTTCAGAAATAACAAAAAGGAAACCTAAGCACTCCCAGCTTAAGCCAGTAGGGACATAAACATCTGTGGGAAACATAGTGATTCACAATTGAACAGCTTCAGTTTTAATTTAATTTTGCAGCTTTCTTAGCCAGAATAAACATCTCCCAGGAAAACATTCCAAAACTCATGGTCTGGTGAGAAGAAAAACAGAACAAAACATTAGTCAAGTGTGCAACAATGAAGACCAATCCTGGCCTGGCAATGAGAAGGAACAGACGACCAAAGCATTTTTTTCATCTCAGACCACAGTGGTTCAATAACAGCACCCTGCCAACAGTTGTCTTCATCCAAAAGCCAGTCCCAAATTTCCAAGCACATCAAAATACTATGAAAGAACTGAGTTACAGTCAAAATACCCAATCATCTGATTTTAACAATGAAGATGAAATATTAATTCCAGCATGTTTTTTATTCTGAGATCTTCACCTTCTTAGCCCCAGAGTAGCATACAAAAAAAAAGAATTCATATACGCAGAAAATAACAGCATGTATAATTCAATATCAGCGTGCCTTAGCTTGATCATTAGAGGAGTTGGAGGTTTTAATCCACAGCTCTAGCTACAACTCAAGTGAAGGGAATCATGGATACAGGAGAAGATCCCTATCTTCTAAATGGCACAGTCATTAGCAGCTTGTTGCCTTTTTGCACACACAAATAACAGCAGTGAGGTTTCATCTTAATTTATTCCTCGAAGCAGATAAAGTCATAGGTGAAACGACTGGGAATAGGTGTCACTTATGTCTCCTTCCTGGGCATTTGCCAGCATCCAGATTCGGGACTGAAAAGGGGGAGTGAAATGTTCCACATACAAACAGCCTTTCATTTGCCACCAGGAACTGGAGTAAAAACACCCTAAGTACTAGAAATGCGAAAAAATAACAGAAACACATGGCAAATTTACATGGAACAGTGTCCCTTGTCGTACAAAAATAGGTGCAGTGTTTGCAAAACATGAGATTCACACAGTGAGAACAGATGACCGACCAATTGCTATCACATTGAAGTATGTGGTCCACATTAGGGGTGTGACTAAATTGGCTCTACCACCACAAGAGTCCCTCCTCTTATCTCAGAGCAGGTTTCCAATCCCTTCTTAATCCTGTTACTGGATTTGGGGGTAGGAAGGGACCTCAAACCACCTACCTTGGATAGGTAATCCAGGGAAGCAGGAGAAAAGCAAAGGATCAGGTGCATTGAGCTTTGCCATGGTGGTACAGTGATCCTCAGCTTCACAAGCTGCATCTTGTCTCGTTGGCAGCTCACACAGGTGTTGAAAGCTTTGAAAAGCCAAATGGTGTTTTCATACTTCCCAAGGGGGTCCTCATATAATTTTTAAAGCTGGTCTAAAAGATCACAAAGGTATAAAATGGCTACAGCACAGCCTGTGTGAGAAAGACACTGGGGCTCATTTGGATACAGCACCAGATTCACTGTTTGCATGTAGTTCAAAATCTGTAGCAGCACAAAAATTTGAATGTACAGAGTGGAAAGGATCATTTAGAGCATGGTCCACAGCTTCAATCATTGTGCTGATTTTATCTTGACATAGTTAAATCTAAACACTGCCTGTCAGCAAGATGTTCAGAAAACAAGAGAATCTGTAAGATGTTTTTTCTTATGAAATAAATTCCTTAATATAATTTAATCCCTCTTTAGCTGTTCTAGTCCAAAGTTTACGTATTGCAGAGTGCTTGCCTTCTCCAAATTAATTGCAAAACTAAGTCTTTGGAATACTGACAACTGTAAAAATCCCAAACTACAGATGGCAATATTAGAACACAAAGGACATGTTGGAAGGCTGATAAATGGACAAACTAAACAAGTTTTCTCTCAAAAAGTTTGGGAAACCAAATCCTAAAGAAACAGGGGACTTTTTCCTTTGCCTCCCCATAAATATTTCTTCTCTACAGCACTAATAATTAGGAAGTTTGTATTGAGAAAATTAACAGTGTCTTCAAAGACAGGAAAAGTAAATTTCTTTTAAACGCTCAACTGAAGAAATACATTGAAATTATTTTTATTGTTGAAGTATTTTCAGTAGTCTTTCATTCTGACTTAAGAGTGATATTCTGCTTAAGAGAGTGAGTAGGTAGCAGCAAGGCTATCTTACTCAGAATACTTTATATCCTTGTGTATATGCAGAGTCCCATTTGCATAGTGCCAAAAAAAGGAGTTGTTAGCCCTGTAGTGTGCAACCATGGGAGCTGGAAAATGATTTTGTTTCAGTTTATCTGTCATTGACTGTTGTCCTAACCAAAATATAAGACCTGATAATTTTGAGATATGAGTCAGCACTGATGAGTTTGTTTCAAAAGGAACTTAAACATCAACTGATGAAATAGAAGGGAAAAAAGCAGTGATGGAAGATTTTTATTGCAAATTTGATGGAGAATCAAAGGAAACAGCAACTCCAAAGGTGTAGCAGAGCAGCTCTCAGATGCAGTCCATACCCAGTTTGTAAAATTTATTTCTGTGTCAAGTCTGTACCAGCAAAAGTTTGCTGGAATTACTGATTTCTGAATAAGAGAGTGGCATAAATTTAGGAGGCATCATGCCTAAATGTCAGTGGCAGTGGAACTTTTTGAAAGAGCTTTTTGATGACAGCCAGTTCAGCTTTAAGGATGTAGAGGCTGCTCCCAGAAGCTGCTGGCAGCATCCTGCAACCCCTGGTAGAGCAGAATTAGATCTTTCACAGGCACACTGGTCTTCAACACCAGCAGCCATATCAAGCACAAAAATCAGCACTTTTACAGATGATAAAACATTCAGCCAGCCCCTGACTTCAAGTCCATAAGTAGAAGAAAATGAAGTTGGAGATTAAAAAAAAAAAAGAAAAAAATACGGAGCTAATTAATTTTCAGCTGTGAAAATGAAAAAAAAAAAGAAAGAAAAGCACACAGTGCAAACGCTCATTGTTTGTAACTTAATATCACTGCTCAGAAATAAAAAAAGAAAACATAAATCTGAAATATTGTCTGTCACAGTGGAGTAAATCACAATTCACATCCTCATGAGAGAAAATAACCATTTTCAGATTCTTGGTATCTGAGTGGAAGTGGTGAAAAAAGTTTTTCTGAAAAATGAGGGATGTAGGTGGAGTGGGAATTTCAATGAGAGGAAGTTCTGACATTTCAGTCAACTGGCTTGCTTCAAAAGCAGTTTTTCAAAGTTTTAAAAAAGCCTTTCATAAGGTGTCCATCAGCTGCATTATGCTTTAATCATAGTTCATATTTTCATATCAACATGTGACTGAAAGGCAAAAGGGACTTGTGAGCAGCAGGTCCCATCTGTGTGAGTGGAAAGGAGACATATGCCAGGTGATTCCCTTCTTTCAAGCTCTGCAATTCTTCACAGGGAGAGTATTATTTGTCCTCCAGTCAACTGGGGACATAGAAAAATCTCACAGAAAAAAAAAAGTCAAACAAAATATTTATGTTTATAAAATTTTCCTATAAATTTCAAAGTTGGTGAAATTTTATTGGACTCTAATTCAAATCTTTCATTTTAATTTGGGGTTGTAAAAGCACTGAAGAACTTATTCATGTCTTTTCTCTCTTTTTTTTAGCGAAAGTTATTTTTAAACAGAGGTGCTTCTTTGAACAAAATGCAAAGAAAAATCTTGTTTCAAAAAAAAAATAGAAGTGGACTTTTTTCTTGACTTCAAGAAAAAGTCAAAAAACCCCATAATGATATTTTGTAAATGAAGATGCAGGGAGATAAGGTGCTACAAAAAGTCTCAGAAAGAGTGGTTTCAACAAAATAGTGTCTCTATAAAAGTAGGAAATGGAAAAGAACTTCTGTCTCTCCTTTTTGTATTGCTGTCTGCAAGTGAGCTGCACTACCCAGCCCAAGAGAGTTCCTAAAATCAGAGACAGATGGACTTTTCTGCTGATTCTGGAATTGGAAAGGCTCCTGCTGTAGTCATTCAAATTTTATCTCTTCTTCAATTTCAAGATAAAAAAGTTTTTCATGTTCTTTAATACAAAGGAAGGTGTTCTTCCTATTCTAGAACAAGTCAATTCCCAACATGGGCATAATTGTCTCCTCTACTTGTACCAAACCCCTGTCCTCTTCTTTGGGAGAAGGCTTTCCCAAGGGCAGCTGGGATTTAACTCTCTTTGGATAAAAGAGCAACAAAATGTCAGGAATATTAAGTCTGAGCTGGGGCTGCTCTTACAGGGTAAACCTGAAAACTGAGAATGCCAGGAGACCCTGGTACTGAGAAGCCTTTGAAATGCTGGTCTAGGCACCCTGGTTCACATTTTTTGGGGGGGATTTTTTCTTACAACAGAACTGCAAACAAAACCAAATACCATCCTTCAAATCCAAGAAGTCTGGTAAGAGTTTTAACTGTGCAGTTTTCACATTCCCCAGTTTTACAGCAATCCCTGTTGCACTGTTTTCTGTCATTCAACAGCCCATAAGCAGTGAAGATCAACATTCCTGGTTTAATGTGGATAGGGAATTTGAAAGGGAAATTAATTTTCCAACATCACCCTCTGAATAGGTGGCATAGTTCAGAACTGTGAGCTGTTTTCCTGAGTTCTGACCAGCACCTGGAATACTATTTTATTCCCACCAATAAAACCAGAAAATAAAAAAAAAGAGTTTTGATAGAATAGTTTTTGAAGAACTCCAGAACATTCCCCCAGTACACAGGAAATTTTTAGAGCTGTACCTGATTTTAATCACACATATTCCTCTTAAAATAAAATTTCTGAAGGGAAATGTCAGCCTAACCTGTTGCTAGTTCCTTGCCCAATCTCAGGGCTGACAGATCACAAATCTTCAGCACTGAGACAGGGATTTCCTTTCACCTTATTATTTAATAAGCCACCAGCAATGGATCTACCTATTCTGGAACTCTAGTCAATAAGTGTCAGGGGCTGGGATTTATTAACTGTCCATTTATACAAACATGATTTTCTGCATTTAAGAGATTTGTAGTGGAAGACAGCACCTGAGCTGACTTCCTTTATCTGCACATTGAAATGTTTCCCAGTGAACCGGAAAGGTCAGCAGCAAAATGAGCTTCACAAAGTGATTTATGTCATGCCCAGTCAAGGGCAACACAGAACCTGGTTGAGGTTTGATTAAGAAGAAAAAAAAAATCCCATACCTCTAATCAATGGTAATTTTCAGCCTTGCTAATTGTTTGTAACGCTGGTATAGGATAAATCCTCACCCTAGCTAGGTTAGATGGAATTAAATTGTGTTATTCTTTACTGCAAGCCGAAGTTAATAGAAATAAATGTGTACAAACTTCCAGTGCAGTTTATTAAACATATTCCTCTGGCTGTTGCTGTGTCTTTGGGTGTGATGAAGCACCAGTCTCCAGGTTCCAATTAACCTGCAATGATCAGGGAGGCAGAGCTTGGGAAATCTAACCTCAGACCAGTAACCACCAGCCACAAGGACCATCAGATTGGATGACAACCCCTTTGTTCTTTATTGAGCAAAGTTTGGGTTATTTTTCATTTGCTGCCCTCCTGACAATGTTAAACTGCCTTTCAACCCTTCAGGACAATAACCACACAGTTATAATGGACAGTCTGAGAGACAAACTCTGCATGGAAGCCAATAGTTTTTTACTTTTCATAGTAAAAAAATAGTTTTTTAAAAAATTCCTTCTATCAGAGACACAAATATTTCCCATTTTGTGAATAATGAGGGAATCCGCTAAAACCCCTTACAAAACAAAATAGGAAAACAGTACTAAACTATTTTTTTTTCATTTGAAACAGCATAAAGTAGAGTTTCTCTTTAACTTTCCCCCAGTGAGGAGATGTGGTAAGATCTCTTGTGCTGCTGACTAGCTTAGGAGCCTCTCTAAGCCAGGCAAGAGGCTCAGAAAATGGCAATGATAGGACCTGAGTGTGATGCCATCCCACCAGGGGAGGCAGGGGCTGTGACCTTTTGTAGTGGAAACACTGCAACACCACCTCACAATGAGGCTAAAAAGAAGAAAAATGTGCTCTGATGTTCTTGATGCCAATTACAGCATGGGGACTGGGTCCCTGTGTGTAGCAAAGCATGAAGATCATTGGGTTATGGGATAATCCAGGTTGAAAGGGACCTCAGGAGCTCTCTTGTCAAACCTCCTCCTCAAATCAGGTCAGTTACAGCTCAGACCAGGTTACTTTGAGCTTTATGTGGCCCAGTCTTGAAAATGTTTTAGGATTAGATTCCCCTGAACAAGTCCTCTTTCCTCAGATTTTGTTCAGTGGGCAAGTGCTCCATTCTAGTGGCCTTCTGCTGACCTTGCTCCAGTTTGACTCTGTGCTTCTTGTGCTGGGGGGAACATAAAAGTTGTGGTTGAACATGTTTTTAAGTGTAGAATTGAAGCCTACATTCCTTGGGCCAGAATGTCCTTTTCTCAGAACTGTATGGGCAGCAGTGTGCTGGAAACCACAGAGCTGCTGACCTTCCTGCTGGCACCTGCCTCAAGTGCACAAGGGTGAGATGTGCATGCTGTGATTCCTCTTGAGGAAGCAAGAAAAAGAGGAAAATTGAGGGGAATAAAAAAAGCCATCTTTGAACAGTGATTTCAAAAGAAACAGAATGTTAAAGGTGAGATCCTTATCTTTGTGGCCTTATTTACTGACATTGGTGCAACTTCTGACAAAAGGCTGAGACTCGAATTCAAACAAAAGTGTGATTCCTGCATTTCTGAGAAAAGACCGTATGAAAGAAATGGCCAAATAATCACTTGTTGAAATTTTTGGCTTTTTCTGCCACTCTCTTTTCCATCTGAGGTCTGAGGTGAGCTTGAACCACCTATTCTTCACGCTTCCAGTTCTTCATTCTACAGCTCTCTTGTGGGTTAAGCATGCTGTGCAAAGCCAATGGGTGTTTTTGATTCTCTTTTTGGCCTTTTGAAAAAATCTTTTTTTCCTCTTTGAGTCCAGTAAGTATCCGATGAAGTTGAGAGATGGAAAAGGCTAAAAGCAACCATACTATTTTTCTTTGTTGAGTTTTCTCTCTCTTCTTTAGCATTTTCTTTTCATGCAAAGAAATTCTGTTGAATTTTTATGTTACTTAACCAACTCAAGCCCTGGTATTTTACACATCATAACCTCTGAGAACATGAAATCAAACCACCATAAGGCTCAGAGTTCCATGAATAAAATCTACCCCTCCTCCCCCCAGAAAAAAAAAAAAGTGTATAAAATAATAAAATATTAAATATCAAAACGAAGCCTTCAGTCTGTTCTCCAGTCTGATTTTCCAGAAGAAGCACTCTAAGGAAATAACAGTACACAAGTGATTCCTCTCTGGATGCAGTAAGTGAATCACCTTGGGTGGGGACTCATCTCTTGGAGCTGCTGCTCATTACTGTGACAAGACAAGGGGCTCTTGGAGGTGGAGCTGCTGTTGGAGGTTTGTTTGTGGGCCCAGAGGAAGGACCCCCAGTGAGGAGTTCTAATTTATCAATAGTCAGCTCTCTTTTTGCAGAATGGCCTGTTTAGGGAGATCATTCTGTAGCAATAAATTGTAGAGATATAGAAAAATGGAAGCAAAGTAAAAAGCCTCAGGTGGTTCTGAGTGCAGATACACCACAGTAATATCCATGTCAATCCAATTATAAACCAGATAGTATATAATTCTTTGCCTGGAATACTGGACAGTGATGTACAACCCACATTATGTACGAAATAGATGTTCAGAACTCATCAGTAACTGAATTCAGCATTAATTGATTTACTGAGCAATTTTCTGTGAGTCAAATGTCCCCAGATATGCTATAACAGAAGCAGCTCTTTTCCCTGATACTTCTTCTGACACGTGGTGTCATCAAATATCACCTCTTGTACAGTAATGGCTCCTTTTCCTATAAATACCAAATACAATGCTGGGAAAAAAGATGTCCTCCACCTAGTAGGAATCTTCTTTTTTTGCCTTATGAACTGAGAATAACTCCTGATAATAATTTGATTATGCTTCTCAAGAATATTCAGATAGGCCAATTTTCTGCTTATAAAAAATAATAATGATATTAACATTAAAAAAAAAAAAGAGAGAGAGAGATTTGCAGTAACTCAATCACTGTGCGTAGACCAAAATTAAACTGTTCTTTGATGGCCAAGATCTTCTGGTGAATTTTAGCTGTATGAAAAAATAAGGAAAAACTTTTTTATGAACCTATCCTTATGGGTACTCAGGTTCTATCTGTTTTTCATGAGTTTTGATATTAAGCATCTCTCAGTAGTTTGCTGGTGGAACTCAATTTCGTGACTATGAGAAGACCCTTGTCTTATTGAGGTACATCAAGAATTTCCTACTCAAACAACACAGGAAAGGTATTTCTACTCTATGGCAGATGGTCAGGTCTTTGCAAACTGACATTGCTTGGGTATGTGACTTTGACTGTAGTTTTGGAGTTTGGCATTTAAACAACAGAGATAATTCTCTTCTTAGAATCTGATAGACAATTTTTAATTCAGCCTGCCAAAACAACTGAAAATTCCAGGCCACAACATGCAGCAATAATCTATGACACTAAGCATAAAGTTAAAAACAAACAATAGATATAAACTTTTAGGAAATGTTTACAAAATTAATCTAATTGTCACTCATCTAGCAGTCCATAACCTTACTGAGAAATTATCATTACTCTTCTGCCATGATAATTTTTTGTTAAGAAGGTTGTCTTAAATGACTGCTTAGCACTCTAAGGATTTGTTTTCTCATGAGTGAGCTTTGCAAAATAAAGCAGTGCCCAGCTAAGCTTCTCTAAGATCTGCTCTTCCTGAGATCAGAAATGTCACTGTAAACAGCACATCCTCTTAGCCTAATGGGTAAAGGCTTTCATATCCAGACAGTAATTCCCCACAGACAAAGTAAAATGTATAATATCAATTTTATCTGAACTTATAATTAGCAGATTCTGAGGTTCTTTCCTGAGCTAGCTTCCTGCTGATGCACAGTTGCCCTGACATGGATCTGTGTTTTCTGCTTTTAGGGTTTGCTTGGTTTTGGTGTGTCAGTAATGCTGCACTGCATGATTCAAATATTGGTTCTCTGGAGCAAGGGGACAATGGGTCCTAAAATATTTTAGTTAGAGGAATCAAGGTGCAGTCCAAAATCTGATAATGCCTACATTTTTTACTATGTATTTTCAGGCAATTTTTGATAGTTTGAAATATCAGTGACAAGTGAACTACTAAAATAGGGTAAATGGCTTAGAAAACTGCACAGAGCAGGATGAAATCTGTGAGCTAGGAGGCCAGACCATCTGTGTATCTTTATCAGTAAAACATTATTTGTAGCCCAACAAGGGAGAGCTTCATCTGGAGCCTGTTTCCAAAAGGCTGGGAAGTGCAGCAAATATACCTGAGATCAGCTGCCTTGTTAAAATAAGTCATGTTATTTTCAATTATTATCTGAACCACAAAAAGCATTACAATAGTCTTAGAATCTTTAAGGTTGGAAAAGACATCTAAAGTCATTGAGCCCAACTATTAATTTAACACTGCCAAGTTCACCACTAAATCATGTCCCTAAGCATCACATCTACATGTTTTTGGACATTTCCAGGGACAGTGATTCCACCCCTGCCCTGGGCAGCCTGTTCCAAAGCCTGATCACTCTTCCCAACCTGTAACTAATTTTAAAGATCACTATTTCTATTACACATCCGAGAATTTTAAAATGCTTTGGAAGCACAAGCATTTTTTCAAATTGTATCACGCAAATATAATCTCCTTGCAAGTCTTTCTTCACTTGTGCATTTGAGCTATAATAGTTGCCCCTACACTATCCCTAAAAAGAGATAAAATCCCATGGAGCTGCATAGACAACTTGCATAGATCAGGTATGCACTTGGACACAGCAACTTGCCATCTGTGATTCAAGATAAAAACCCACAACTTTTTGTTCTCCATCTTTTCTGTAATAAATTAATCCCCTGTGAGGGCAACACAGCATCTCTCTACACTCTCTGTGCACGTCATGACTCCCCTAGAGGAATTTTCAATATACAGGAATGAGAGTGATAAAAAGGAAATGGTAACTTCTGCCCTTGGACAGACAGTCGCACCAATATCAAAAGATATGCCTGAGATTTCATAAGACATCTCTAGCACACCCAGGAATGGCTCTTTATTTATGTCAGAAAGAGGCCACAATTTTTTCCATAAATCCAACTTTCTAAGGGCTAAATTAGTACAGAGGCATCTGAATGAAAAATGAAAGCAGAATGTTGATTCTGCAATTTCACTTTAAGATCTTTTCACTTTTATATTTTTCCTCCCACTGCATGAAGACCAGCCTAAAGATGGAAGAAAATATCACAGAAAGCATTCATTATGTTTCAAGGCACAATAAAAACACTGGTAATACACTTATTGCTGAGATGCAAAATGAATCTCAAAGCAATCAGAGGACAATAACAATTTTAAATTAAAATGTGCACCGTGTACAAATTGATTTTGCTAAAGGCAAACAAACTGTCAAAAAGATCTCTGTTGGCAAAGTAGCTTTGAATATTTAGATCAAGTTTACTTCTTGGTAAAGGTTCCTAGAAAAGCTGTATTTATACTATGGAATTTATTCCACAATTTACTGCTTACTCTGCATCTTTAGGTGAAGATGCAAAATCTCAATTTTATCCTTGTATTTGTTACATTTTTTCTTCCTGTTATTATTTGAAACGGGAGGCTGAGAAGAGGAACACTGGGAGGATAATAACTGATGTTTATAGATAGAGGAAGGTTAACCAACTTTCTATTCCAGAAACAGCTTTTCAGCATTGACCACAGGTACTGCAGGAAACATCAGCAGCTTTTCCTGTGCAGGGAGGCCCTTGGACTTTGCAACCAGCTCTCACACCTTCTGCTCCTTCCACAGGAGGCTCTGAGCAGAGGGAACAAGCCCACAGCAGGCACAGCTCCAGCCCCAAGCTCCAGAGCTCCAGCAGGGCAGAGAGCATCCATGAGCTCCTGTGCTGGATGGAGACTGAGCTGGGAGGAGAAGCCATGGAGAGCTCCCACAGGGCAGTGTCTCTGCCAAAGAACAGCCCCTGTGCATCACTGATGAATGTCCTGTGAGATACTGAACAGCTGAAGGACTCCACTGAGTTGGATTTATTCTCTCAGATGTTTTGGAGTTCACTTTCCTTTCCCTCCTGTTGTGCTGTTACTTACTTTTTCTTCCTCTCATCCATCTAATTGAAAGAGTGCTATGAACAAACAAATTGTATCAGTCTGTTCAGTTTAGATGGTGCTTTTTTTGATACCTGATACACACAAGAAATCAATATGGAGACTGGATTGAGATGTGGTACAGGACTCCTCTGTAAGAGATTAAAGAATGGATTGAGCAATCTCCAAGTACCATTCATGTATATGCTGCTTTTTGAGGACATGGGTGATCTAGTTAAAACAATTCCTTTTTTGAGCATAGTGTTGCCAGGAGATAGGTCATTGGGCAAAGAAAATCTCTGACTTCACCCAGGAAATTTTTTTCTTTAGAAATGCCAAATGTATGAGGAGCTGAAAGCAAGCAAAAATATAAGTTTCAAATTATTTTTCCCCTCTTCTCACTATTAAATAAAGTATGTCAAGATATTGCCTGATTTTACAACTTTTTAAGTACATTTGAGCATAAATCCCCCACAAACCTCTACTGAAAGTATTTCTACAGAGAAAGCCCTTTACCTGAATTGCTGCATTCTAGTAGAGGGAGCCTTTTACATTCAAAACAATAGATAGTGACAGTAAAACCTGTGAGAATGGCCAGGTTTTCAGGGAAGATAGGTTGGATAGCCACAGTTCTCCATGGCTATTGTTATCCATCAGTCCTTAAGTGAGCTGGGCTGTGGAAGAAGAATGAAGAAAATGGGCATGCTTTATCCCAGTTTTGCAGAGTTAGGATTTGCCTGGTTCAGGAGAAAAGCAGGAACTCACTATATGGATGTACATTAGGCATTTATTTCTCATAGGGAAAATTACATGCAGTTGCATGTTAATTTGGAGGCTATGTTAAACAAAGAAAAAATCCTCCAAGAAAGAAGTACTGTGGTATAAGTGATGTGTCTCTCTGCAATCTCTAAGTCTGTGGATGTATGAAGATTTTGATAGAAGATGCATATTTCTATTTTATATTAAAATTCATTAACTATAGGTAATGGAACCTGTATTTTAAGGAGTAACATATAACAGCTTTTTTCTTTATTCACAAAGAATTTTAATTTCACAGAATATAACAATAAAATATATTAATTCATATCAATAGTTAACAACTTAATTAGCCTTAAATCCCCTAACTCTCAAAAGTCTAGACAATACCCAGCATCTGACTGCACCTGTTACACATTTTGGAAGTCTTACACTGAAATCTTGCTCCAACAACATCTGTACTGACAAACAAACCACAATTTCTCTTCAAGATCTTTCTTCCACAGCTGTCTTGTGAGGCCCTTTCTCTCTGCAGCTGCAAAGTCTCAGACTCACTATTGAAGTTAACCAAGGTCTGGTGGCTGCCAAGTGCCAAAGTGGCAGCCTCAGTACCTCTCTGCACTGTTCCTTTTGATCTTGCTGGGGAGAAGAGTGTTTTGGGTTTTTTTCCTAGTTCCTGTGAAATGTTGATTTTTCCTTGAAAATTGAATGTTTTCTGCTATATAAATAATATAATAATATAAAAAGTACATTGTTTTCCCACACTTGGCCCTTTGTTTCACACAACATGCTGCAGACATGAAAATCAACTCTACATACACTGGGGAAAGTCAGAGACATTTTATAAGCCCAGCTGGGCAAGTGTCTTTTTTTCTGATTTTGTTTTATTTTTCTTTTGTGAGAGCTGTTGTGAACAAAGAACTGTCTAGGTCAGAAAGAACAGCTCAGTGGGAAAATCATTCAGCATTGCTTTTTTAAAATATTTGTGTATCTTTCATTTCAGCTCTTCTACACAGAGCATGTGGACTTCTGGGTGTCTGTTGAGTTTTGTGACCTCTGATCAGACCTGCTATGATCATTTATACCCTCCCTCTTGTGTTGGCTTGTAACAGTTCTCTGGGTCAAATGATTTCAAATTTCTGTGATGCATTTGTGTCCAACACATGACAGCTAAAATGGCAGAGAACCCAAAATATGTAGGTCCTCTGTCAATTTGTATGAAATAACAAATTGATTTTTCTCCTTCATCCTCCACTCCTTTATTTCTCCCTTTTGCTCACAAAACTGTGGGGATGAACTAACATCTCAGAAACATTTGGGGTTATATTCTCTGCTGATAACAAACTGTGATGTCTTAGTGGGGCTGACATGAACAGGGGACCTCATCTCTGGGTTTCCCACACAACATTTCCTTTCTCTGCAAATGGATCACACATTTCAGAGGTAATCAATCTGAACCCCAGTAACACACAGGGGAAAAAACATGACACCTGCTGATATTTTAGTACCTCACCTCTATGCACACTGTTCAAGACTATCAGATCCAAACTCTCTGTTAAGTTACCCTTGTTGTAACACTTTACATGATCTCCATGTAGGTAAAAAAAGACACTCAAAGGAGTAAAAGAAGCTGGTACAGAAAATGAAGTTATTTAGATGTCTTCAAGCAGTAAGGTTTATGAGTTAGCACTAAAGAACCCTCATCCCATAAGGACAATGGATCTTATCTTTGATGGTGGAAATGAATATGGAAAACATGCCCATGTTTTATAGTAGACACCTGTAAATGTATTTTTCAATTTGCAGTTTTTTCTGTACAAACTGGTATTAATTGGTGTTTTCTAAAAATTGATGTGATCTGGTAAAACTGCAACTGAAACATGGTTGTACTAGCTAAAAACCAGCTAGTTGTGCTGTAAAAATTCTCTTCCCACTATTGTCAGAGCTGCAAATCTTCCCTTAAAAGCTCTGGGAAGTTATAGCATACCATGAGGAGCAGGGCTTAATCCTAGAAGCTTGCCATAGAGTGAGTGGGATTTAGTATTAATGCTCATTTTACTGTGAGAGATGCCTCCCTGGAAAGAGTTGTGGGTCCTTTTAGCAGAAATGGATCCCGTGACAAAACCACCCATCTCTGAGAATGTTTCTGCAGCACTGATAAAGAAATGACACTGCTGTTCCCCAGCTGTGATACTGAATAAAAAGAAATGTAATATAGGCAGGGGCTAGAGAGAGATCCTCTCATGAACAGACAAAGAATAAATAGAAATGTGTCCCTCTAGGACCTGCAAAGCTCTTGTCTGAAATGCATGTGTGCCCCATGCTGTTCTCAGGGTCATCACGTCTTTATGCTCCAGCATTAAGAAATTTCATGAGAAAAGGCAGACAGGAGTGAAGCTGAAAGGTGCTTGGCAACAGGGAGGTACAATAATGAGACTAAGCAGGATACCAATTTCACCCTGGGGTCATTGTATGAGCTGCTGTGTACAATGAACCCATCTTCCCCTGGTGGAACATTGGACTGGTCATTAAACATTGATTTTTATTTTTTTTAGGGGGCAGAGAATCCCTAATCACTTTAAATTTGGTACACAGTGTAGTAATAGCTCATCTGCTGTGGAGGCAGGCTCTACCTTTGGCAAAAGTGATGCACAGAGTCCTGGCACCTGTTTCAGCTGTGGGTAAATGCCATGGAACAGGAATCAGTGTAGAGAAAATGAGTTAGCACTGCTCTACCTTGATCTGATCTCCCAGCACATTTTCTTTGGAACTCTGCCCATAGACCCTCGACTTTCAGGGTAGCTGCATTTTCCAGGCCATTTTCACCAAGAATAAGTAGAGAAAATTTCCACTGATCTGGGGGAAGCCCAGAGATTGGTCTAACTCAAGCTGATTTCCTTGGACTTCCCTTGTTATCTCCAGAAATGCATACAAATCCTTGCCCTAGAATCCTCTTTGCCAGATGCCTATAAATATGACTCCTACTTTTTCCCCTAGGAAATCACAGGCTGATCTTCCTCCTTCATAAATCCCTGCCCTGTCCTCTGATCCTGCATGTATTTCCAGCCACACTCGTCTTTCTTTTACCCATGTGAGAACAAGTTCAAGGAAAAGGACTTTAATGTGGATCTCTCATGATTTTATCAGGTCTCTGAGTAACATCCAGGCAAAACAGGCAGTGAGTCTGTCCTGTTTTCACATGGGACCTGAAATAACAAGCACTTTCCAATCTGGGCTCCAGAAGTGGGAGCAGCGTGCAAGCATAATGGGAAGCCTGGAGGGCTTAAATGTGACGTGTATGCTGAATTTTGTTAGAGGCATTTTCTAACAAATTCAAAACACATCTTTAGAGTCTATTAGTGTAATGATCATACCACCTAGTGGGTTCCAGGAGCCCTCAGAATTCAGCAGCAGGCACAGGGAGGGCTGGTGAATCGATGTTTTTAAGCACAGAAAGTAGCTGAGTGAACTGTCCAGAAGCAGTGAACCAGTTTTCAAAATCTGCTTAGAAACAGAGATCTTTTTGAATGGGTGGGAGTTCAGATCCTAAAAACCTTCTGAGGACCAGCTACTTTCTGTCATGCAGTGCATGAAAATGCAAGACGCTGCGTCCTGCACTGCATGTGTGCCTGCAGTTGCATGGTGTGTTGAGAACAACCTGTGAAAAGCCCTTTTCCTTCCACTCTAGCTGTGCTTACAAGCAGTGGAGGGTGCTGGAGGCCTCAGGGTCCTGAACTCAGAGATCACTGAGAGGTAAATATATGAATATTTTTCTGCAGCATGAGCTTGATGTGTTTGTGCATTCATTCAGCAGCAGCACCCCCCTGATTTCAGTGATGCAAGATCAGATGCTTTGCAGCCATCTGCTTGAGAAGATGGCAAAGGAAGCCAGAGATGTACTTATTCCTCCTGCAGAAAACATTGCTCAGGTGCAAAAGGGAATAAATGAGGAGGATTAAAGTTAAAAGTATAAAAGAAATACTAAAAAAGACATATTTCAGACCTGAACATACAGAATAATATTTCAGATTGCATCAAGAAATGGAGCAGCACTTTCCTGTAGCTCATTAGCCTGACTTGGTGTTGACTTTGGAGAGCTCTTTACGTATGTCATTTAATGTAATATTGATTTTTCCTATGTGAGTTTCATTATTTGTGAGCTCTCCTAAGATGAGCAAATGTGATGGAAAAATAGAGATTTTCTGTTGACTGATATTAACACTTGACTTTCTCTCACACTTGTGTGTGAAGAGCACAGAGGTGCATGGAAGTGGAGCCAGCACTGTGCCTTGCTCAGAAGTGTGGTCGTGCCCCATCCAGCCTTTCACACCACTGGGGCTGCACTACAGCTCCACTTCGACTGTCCAAGCCACAGGGAGAGAAGGAAGGACTGTGCACACTTCACAGGATGACAAAAAAGGGTTGACATACAGAGACCCAGCTGCAATAAACTTGCAGAGTTTTACCCAGCAGCAGACTGGGTAAAAAAGCACAAGATTTTCTGACTGAGCCTCAGATCCTGCTCTGCTTCTGAAATGGCATTCCTCGGACAGAGCAAGGCCCAGAGGCCAGGGGCTGGGATTCAGCAGCCAGTTACAGATTCATCTTGGTCTAGGTATAGCTTTTGCTCCCTTGGCTTTTTATCAAGTTTAGCTTACACCAGCTCTAGCAGGTAGAATTCCTTTAATCTTTGAGGTGCCAATTTCTCCCACCTGCATCATGGGACAACCAGTGACAGTAACTCAGATGTTATATTCTTATGATATCTACACTAAGCTCATGTTTATTAAACCTGATTATGAAAAAAAATGTGCCCAAAAAAGGACACTGAAAACAGTGGGACAGTAGAGAAATAAATCTTAACAGTCTTACCAGGTGTACAGAAACGAAGCCAACCACTGTGCAAAGGTTTCCATGCATTCTTAATTTTACAGATACAAGCAGATCCATTGCGAACAACACATGAAGAGAACTGTGACCAAGGTGCCAGCAGAAATGGGATTTCATTCCAGCATTCCACCCCCTGATCCTTCCCAGCTGTCTCCCAGCCATGTGGGAAGCAGCTGCCATTTACCTGCATGGCTACCTGGATTCCCTGTGCCCCTAGATCCGACAAGGATCCAAGCATGCGGACAACCCCTCTGGGAACATACTCCTCTTGTTTTTCTGATCATGCCTTTGATTTGGCTGCTCAAGCTGAGAGCTTGAACAGAATCTGCTGGGCCAGATGATTCTTTTTGCATTTTCACAAACTACACACCTGTATTTTTTCTCTGTGTAACTGGAATCAGTCGTGTGGGGGTTTGTGCTGTTGTTTTATTTCTCTGTTTGTTTTTTTTTTTTTTGGTTTTTTTTAATAAGCAAGTAGTGATTAAGAACGAGAAATAAAAAAGGGGGGTTTAGGGTCATATGAAAGTAGCTTACATATTCTGAGTGAAGACAGATGTAATGGCATTATTTTTGTGAGGAATTGGGATGGCTAGAAATTGGATGGCTTTTAATTTTGTTTTTCAGTACTTCCTTCAGTGTTAAGTTAATTAACTGGAAGGTGGCCAGATAACTTGGAGTCTTTACAGTATTTGGGGTATTTTGCATTAAGAGAGACAAGCCCACTACTTGGTGAAATAATTAGATTAGCCTGAATGATTTAAAGCCCTTGGAGGAGGAGAAGAAGTTGCATAAGCTTTGTATATATAACGCTCAAGCTCTTTTTGATTTTTTGCAGAGACTTACTGAGGCCCTGGAAAACCAGGCCTTGTTTATGAGGCACTGCTCTGAGTTCACAAACCAGCCAGAAAGCACCAAAGGAAGCAGAGGTAGCTGGCAGTGATCACCTAGAAACAAGGCAGGTCCCAGCAGCAAGCAGAGCTCAGATCTCTGGGTGCCCATGAGTTGTAGATGCTGTTTTTTCTGACCCACTCAGATGCAAGGCTGATTAATTCTTCCAGGAAGGGCTCTACCCATGTCTGCCTCATTGAGCAGAATTCCAGCTCATATCCCAGGCAATGACCTTGCTTTACCAGTGGTAAAAAGATGAGGAGCAGTGACAGAATCGGTGCACATCACATGCTCCTGACCCCTGCAAATCAAAGGAATAATTGGGAAAAAGGGAGCTTCTGCATCTAAAAATCCTCAGAAATAACAATGTGGGGGGGAAAAAGCTCAAAATACAATCCTCTGTCTCTGCTGAATGCCAGTGGCACAAAGCCAGCAGGTTTCCTGTGGATACCATGCTGTGTTCCACAAGCTAACACAAGGGGTAAACTCTGCTGCTGTTAATTCCATGAGCCTTAAGCCATTCCTTTTTCCAGAATACACACAGATCTCAATTTAGCAGGAGCATCACCTTGCTACAATTAGCAGATAATGGATGTGGAGAATAATATCTCTGTACCATAGTAAGACCATAGGACACACACTTGAGCCCAACAGATTGACCTGAGGAACTGGAATTTCCTTCATCTATAAATTCTGTTCCAAACCTGGCTAAAATCTACAGGTAAGCAGGCTCTGAGCAAAAATGTTGAGATGATCCATTTGCCTTCAGAATTTTATTTAAACTTTATTCCCAGTTGGAGATTAATGTAACCATTTCTGGCTGAACCTGACAGTCTCTGTCTTTTGTAGTACTACACAGCTAATATCTCTCTACAAGGATGAATCATTCTTGTACTCTTCCATATTAGGCCCAAATTCAACCTCTCAGTCTTTTCTAGGCATATCTTATTTTCTCCTGTCTGCCATTTTAATATAGAATTTTATGCATATACTTATATATCTTGCTTACAACCTTCAGGCTTTAGAATATTTTTATAAATGGGACTAAAGTTACTAGATTCACTAGAATTCTCATGGTAAGGACAAAGCATGTGATGCATGAGACTTGGGCACCATAGGAAGAGCAATACATATTAATTTAGTAGCCCCAAAGCAATCCCAAATCATATGGAAACATAATTTTTGCTGACTGTTTCTGTACCAAATAGCTGTAACACTCCCTGTCAGTTGAAGAACCACCCTCTGCCACTTCCATCATTTCATTATGAAAAATGCGGTTTACCTGTTTAGGCTTAAAAAAACTTGGTTCTCCTAATGAACATATTAAATGTTAGACTGGAATTTCTTCTGCATGCTTTTGGTAAAGCTACAGGTGCCTTATTTAAATATTTTAATCTCCTTTTTTACTTGCCCTCTAATGTTGTTAGACACTAGAGCTTAAATAATCTCCAAGAGACTTTCCTGTGAGCAATTGTTTGAGCTCCTGCTCTGATTTTTTTGTTTCTGGGTGTGATTGTTCAGTCTTGAAGAGCAACTTGGACAATTTGGCCATTGCCAAGAGAAACCTTGGATACTGAGTATCTTACAGAGCCATGAAGGTACCACACTGAAATACAATAACATCACATTTGGACAGCTACAAAAGCATTTCTACAGCTTAGGCAGGAGGGCTTCATTTAAAAACATTTAAAATCCTGTAAAACTTATATTAACAGAAGTATTTCTCCTTCTTTGCAGTGTATGCTCTCATCATTGTTTGTTTTCTCATTGTTACTCATATTTTCCATCCCTGTGATGGTAATATTTCAAATTGACGTTGCACACATTGTTCACTGCTCTGTGTTTAGAGAACGCTAAATTTCACTGAGGATTTTGAGAAGCTATACCTAAGTGGCTTGCCTGGACTGGCTTGTTGTACATGGCATCATTTGCAATCACAACATGCAATAAGACGTCTTTGCTGGGAAAACAAAACAAAACAAAAATCCCAATCATCCCTGACCCTACCTCTAGCAGCATCATTATTTTAACATGAATCAAAAGGTGTTAAAGGTGCATGACATCTAAAGGTGCATGACATAAAATGACATTTTTGCCTATAGTCAGTGAAGTCATGCAGTGATGATTAAAGAACTCAGACAAGTAAAGTCCCTAGTTATGGATGTCTTCTGCTATTTTCAGTTGATTTATGTGGCTTGAGTTGTAAATTACAATGAAAACTAATTTGGGAAAGTTATATTAAACATATAATTTGGACATGGTTCTCCATTTAGGAAATAAGACATTATAAAGTGTGTACAGTCAATTGGCCCAAGGTGGTTACAAGGTAAACAGAGAAGACAGACCTCAGTAAAAGGGGAAAACACATCAATCATAATCTTGCTTCTTTCTGTGCTGGGTAGGCCCAGTCCAGCTCCATCTGTTTTCTCAGCTGGAGTCCAATAATGTCCTAAGGAGTATAGAATTCTCAGCTACTTCCAGCATGGTATATTTTTTTCTCTTCCTCTTTCCTCTTCTTTCCTTTCTTCATGTGGTTTATTAAACACAATTTTTTTTAGGATAGGGTCAGCATTCACAGGCCACTTAAAGGTTGGACTAATGCCTCTTCCATCAACGAGAACAAAAGGGCAGGATTTGCTGTGGCATTTAGCCTGACAAATTCACTTGTACAGAGAGATGTGTATATTTATTAAAGATGAAGTAAGTGCACTGGCTGCTTTTCTTTCCCACAGTATTTTCAGTTTTGGAAGCACCCCAAGACATTTCAGGTCTTTCTGTGTTTGAGATGGTAATTGGGAGAACAATTGAAGAGGATTGAGCACATAGTGAAGAAAAAGCAGTAGGAGGCAAAGATTTCTTCAGAAGAAAATATAACACATTACAGAAATTGAGTGCTCTGCATTTAATAAGGCAAGCAAACAGACAAGAGAAAAGCAAAGAAAAGGCACAATGGAGACAAAAAAGGCGTATTGTGACAAGAAAGCCAGAGCTATTAACTATCAGTCTGGTGATAAACTATTACAGTATTGCCAATGCTGTCTCCTGAAGAATGTGAGTTCTGTGATAAGAGATTTGGCCCCACACAGAGATAAAGAAAGTGTATGTGGTTATATTTTCAAAAGGACAAGAAGATAAGTAAAAACTCGGAGTGGGTAGACTGGGAGTTGAGCTATCATTTTGAAGTCTCTAGCACAGGCAAAAATACATAAAAAAGGGAACAAATGAACAAACCCTGGAGTAAAATAGACCAACAAATCAAGCTTAAGTTATGCAGATGTCAAGAGAAAGCAGATCTCACACTGGGTGTTGCTGATTTGATTTTAGTAGAAATTTAGTGCTCTGTTAATCAGATCTCACAAATACAAGGGGATTTGGCTGTCAGGAGACCCTGAGAAACATTTATCAATCAGCAAGGAAGAAAAACATCTTCCTCAAAGACTGTGGGTGTCCACAGAGGGCCTCAAAAGTTTCAAGAACAATCAGAAAAAAAGAGAGTGAAAACATCTGGAGGATGGGAATGGTACGAGTAATCTCAAATATGTTTTCTTATGTAGAATCACAGGTAAAGTACACTTTAATAGAGAAGGACAAAGAAATATTTTCTCAATGTATTGTACCTTATACAAGGCAAGTATTTTAATGAGACATCAATGCAGATTTAGAGACTTCATGATCAGGCATTATCAAAAATATGCTCGAAGAGAGCAAATGGGACCCACTGCATGTGAGAGGGCTGCTGTACTCTGCCTGGGGCACTGGAAAAGCTTTCCTTCTCTGTAGGGGACCAAGGACACTGCATGATGATCTCACTGTGCTCTTCTAGAAGATTTTAATCATGGACACCTCAATTTCTAGCACAGCATGTTCTAATCAAATAACATCTAAGTCTGTCATATGTAACAGAGCACCACACTGCCTAAGGTACAATTTCCACCCAATACAAGCAGGAAATTGGAAAGCACCCTTACCCCAGATAATTTTATGGGTGCTGTGCATATTTGCTCCCAGAAATGTAAAATGAAAATTCAGTTATTTTTGTTGCAGGAGGTGTCAGGTCGAAAGCTCCCAGGCTTCCTCACCAATGCCAGGAAGAATTTCAAGTCCCTCCTGGCTGTAGAAAAGGATCATTCCCACATACCCCAAAAACTACAGTGACTGGCTGCAGGTCTGCCTGACAGGGACCCCTTGCACCTCATTCCCATCTCCCACAAACCAACTTGCCACTTAGAATTTTTCCCCACTAGTCCCAGGTTTGATACATCCGTGCTCAAATCTGTTAGTTCTGATACTTCTGCTTGGGTTAATAAATCCAATAAAAATGATGAGTCCACACTACTTAACATCCCAGCAGGGCCTGGGTGAGTTTGTGCCTTGTGGTGTTTCCTACAGCAGAAAGAACACCTGGAGCCTTTGGAATTAAAGCCCAAGCTGCACACAGGGATTGTGGCACAGGGTGCTGCTTCAGCCCAGTGTTTTGCTTCAGCAAATGAAAAAACACACAGTGTAGGCATATCCTAAAACGACACCAACCACACCCCTCACCAACTGTGCCTTGATCTTAACTCTCCTATTGACTATTTTTACAATCAAAACATTCCATTTTCTCCTTATAGTTAAACATACACAGCTATGATGGCTCAGTACAGTTTCATGTACTTCAGTTAAAAATTCTCTTTGCCCTCAGACGAAATGGTTTTCTGTTCAAGATCAAAAGTATTCCTCTTTATACCTACTTATATCAACAAATTTAAGTGAATGGTCTTCCATTTTGTTCTGTTAATGCTGTTGGGTTGATAACAGGACATCTCAACCTATCATACTGTAGTGTTATTCTCATTAGCCTGAACTATTGTCCACAACACCCTCGAGCCCATGATTCATCTTTTTGTTTGTAAATGTCCATAAAGCAACTAGCAGAGGAAACCCACACCTCGAACAAAGTTTATTTTTGGTTCAAATGAAACAAGGCTCACCTGTGTCTTTCTCTCACCTTCTCCTTTGCCTCTTCATGCAAAAATAATATTCTATTTTTTATGACATCATGAGAAAGTTTTACCTTCTTTCACTTAAGGGTATGCAATGACAAAGAGCACAAGGAAAAATATGTGTTAAAAGATAAAAGCCAGCTTAGTCTAGAATGCTTAAATCATACTCCTAAACACATGGCTCTACAGGATGCAATCAACATTATTCAGATGTTTTATTGTGCGTGTTTGCATTACTGCTCAGTTTAATATTTATTCAGTGTGTCAGGGAGTTGGAAAAATATGTCATAGTTGTTTTGTCTAGCCCTTGAACATGTGATACACATTCCCATTCCTATATCATTTTAGATAGATTTTTAGTTGCAGAGATCCTACAGTACTTTAAATTCTTGTGTTTTCTCCTGCTCTTACTTTTCTCCTAGGTAGCGTCTGTCCTTCTCCCCTTCCTCTGCCTCTCCTGCGCCTTCATTAATCTAATTTGTAACTGACAGGAAAGGTCCAAGGAGGACAACTTGGTTATTCTGATTGAATAAGGGCTCTTGCAAGTTTGTTAGGGGCTCTGGGCAATGAGGATAAAGGGAACAACATAGCCCAAAAAATCAGTACAAGCAATGGGTTGTAAAACCATCAGCCCACCCTACAGCAATTGCTGCAGAACCACATTTTAGTCCCTTTTCTTCAAGGTATCTTTTCCTACAAGAGAATTACAAAATTGTTTCCCAGGTGTCACCTGAACAACAGTTGCAGACCCCAACAGGAACTGCAGCTCCTGGCTCTGTGCTGAGCTGTGATCTCTCTGAAAGCTGCTGCAGATGGGGCGACAGTCTTGTTTGGAACACCTGACTTCTTTACTCAGTTTGTACCATGGGTACATTGAACTGTGCACAAATAAACATGTTTTTTTTCAGGGCTTTATAAATTGACTGCATTTCTAGGCTCCTCACAGTCTTTGCTCAGGTCCCTTTTGCCCACTCTTAAGAAAATGTTTTAAAAAACACTGAAAGCTGGCATTTATTTTTACCCTGAGGCTCAAGACTTTGAGGAAGGAGAAACTGTTTTCTAAATGCAGAGCTTATTCCTGGAGAATCAAATGAGGCAGAACTTTGACAAATTAAGCCAACTACACAACTTTAGGATGAGGAGGGGAGGAGAGGTCACCTCTTGTGAGTCAGGCAAATGAAACCATAGGTCAGTGAATTTACCTCCAGACAAACAACTTTGAATTATATTATATCTGCTTCTTGGTGATCGTCTGACCTTTCTTGAGACACTTTATTTTCATATCCCTTATTTTGTCGCAGCCCAACAGCTTGTTATTGAATAAATCACCGGAGGCTAAAGAAAAGCTTTAGTTGCTAGCTCAGAAACACATTAGATGTGACTTCTTGGATACACTATTTCCATCATATCCACCACAGATATACGAACACAGATGTTGCCTGTGCCTAATCCATTTGAGAAGGCTCACCTGCTTTGGATAATCACTTCCTGCAAGCTCAGTCCTACTTTTGAATTTATTACACTTTTCTCACCAAGTAGTCGTGAAAAAAAACAGATCTCTGATGAATTGTTTTTTTTCTTCATTAGGCACCCTTTTCAAATTGACTTGGTTGAGAAGCATGAATAGGGGTTACTGTGCTTCCCACCTCTTTTGTGTTGTTCTTAAATTGGAGGTCATATTTCAGAAGGCAATTAAGCACAGATTTAACTTAGACTGTGCTTTATGTACCCTGACTGTCACTGTAATATTCACAAGATTAAGCACACGTTCAAGTGCAGGTTTGCACCAGGGCACTTCATAGTCAGTCTAATGTGGAATATTTGGACCCTTGCTAGTGTTTTGGATGAATAGGCAGAGTAATTTAAAAACAGAAACTCCTTGATTANATTTATTGTCATATATTCTTCAGCATTCAGATTCAATCTGTCAGTTTCCGGAGACTGAGAAATGCTCCATGCTCCTTTATAGCCACACTCTAACTATAACATATGACAGAAAAATATCAAATCTCTGATGATGAAAAAAAAGGAGTTAAGGGAAGGGATGATAAACCCCATAAAAATAACTTAGGCACACTGCTGTCAAAATGAGTAATTGTAAACACTTAAACAAAAGAAGGCATTTCAGTATGCCTTGTTTTTTTTTCTTAATTATATCTGCACATTTACGTACCCATGGATGGTTTTGTGCATGCATATTTCATCCAAAGGGAAACTGTCATGGCAAACATATAGTTTAAATGTTTTCTTGTAGCTTTCTTTCTATGACAAAATTGCCATCACATTTTTCCACCCTGTAAAAACCATGTCTCCCAAAGTGTCAGATGAACTGAAATGCTTCCAGTTTTCCATAACAAAGAGAAGGAGTAAACAGATGTCTGAGAGCGAAGGTTTAACACATAATTCTCCAAACTGTAGCTGTTTGTTTATTTTTTTTTATGTAATTAAGTTGCTTTATTTATGTATTATTTATCATTGTTTAGAGGAAGGCTCTTTCCCAAAGAGTAGCACCATTTTTTAGCCAAGAGAAATTCAGGAGAAGAACATTTAGTGTAAGGCTGAAAAGAAGGAAATGGAGGAAGGGTTGAGGAGGTGGGAAGAGGCTTGTGAGAGGAGAAAAGAGTTGTTTAAAATGATGGCGCTATTCCAGTGCAAGGGATCAGCAAGAAGAGTGCCAGGAAAATGCCACACAGAGAAAAAAAAAGCAGAGAAGCGAGAGGGAGGAGAAAGGAGAGGAAAGTGCTGTGTAGAACAGTTGAGGAGAGATAGAAGAGCATGGACCTCATAAAAGTGACACAGGGAGAGGAGCAAGGTACCAAATGTGCAGCCAGAGCAGTGGGAAAGGATGATATTGCAGCTGCCAAAACCTGAGAAGATGAAGAGCAGAAAACTAGGGTGCTTTGAGAAGTATGCAGTAGCACAGATGAGAATCTGATGCCATCATAGACACCAATATTTATTGGTTTTCTTCCTAAAAAAGGGCTGATTTTGAGGCTGTCTCAGCACACTTGGACCAGGGAGCTCAGAGGGAATGTAGGCAAAATGTGCCTTGCAGAAGCTGAAGCAGGGATGGAGAGAACCAGGTACATCCAGCAAGACACAGACTGTAGATGTAAATCCCCTTGCTCTGGATGGGGCTGTGCTTAAGCTACACAAGGGGAAGTTTAGTTTAGACATCAAGAAAAAATTCTTCACTGAAAGAGTGACTGGGCACTGGAATCGTCTGCCCAGGGACAAGATGGAGTCACTATTCCTGGACAAGTTGTGAAAAAAGACTGGACGTGGCACTCAGTGCCATGGTTTAGTTGATGAGGAGGCATTAGGTTCATAGGTTGGATTTGATGATCTCAAAGGTCTTTTCCAACCTAGTTCATTCTGTGATTCTGTGGAATGTGTTACAGAAAGTCCCCTTGCCTAAGCCTGAGGTCAGGCTCTCCACAAGATGTGCTGAACCTGTGATTTGCTCTTGTGTAGAAGTTGCTTGTGGCTTGCACACAGCCATGGTTTGGGCAATTAAATTACTGCTACCTTTGCTCTGCAGTCTCTTGAGTTGGCATCTTCTGTGAACCCTTACAGGATTGGAAAACTGTAAAAAAGAATTACAGCTCATGAAATGTTCTGCCTCTCCCAGGAAGCACCTCTGAGGCCAGTGTTCCAAATCTGAAGCCCTTGAAAAAACGTGACCATCACAAAATAATTGTCCTCACTCATTGGTTTGGAGACAGGGAACAGTGATTTTAATAAACATCTAATCCTAACCTCTCTATCCCGTTCAGGTAAATTGCTGGGAGAATATCTGGAAAAGGCTGTGAAAATGCTTCAATATCTGAGCTGTCCTGGGTCTAGGCTATGAAGACAAATGCTTTCTTCTCAAAGAAGACATGTCATAATCAAAGTATGTCTGAGGGACAACATTTTGAATATCCAGATCTGGACTCTACATTCAGGTTTCATTCTTAAAGGAAGTGATTTGGACCATCATCACCATGAATAATGGATGCAAACACTTCTCAGTCACGATAGGATCTTACTTGTAGTGCCAAATGAAATACTGTAGGTCACATCATCCATGTTTCCATGAGACAGACAAAGGGTCAAGGGAACAGTCAGGGCTCTCAGACATCAACTCCCCATGGTCCATGACAATATTCTTCCAGGTTCTTGAAACTGCCAGAGGGAGATGGCAAATTGAAAAGAATGGATTGAATAATTCAATTGAAACAGGTTCCTCAGGGTAAAATAGTAATAAATGTCTCCAGTCTTATCTGACAAATGATAAGGAGTTTAGAGCTGTTAGAGTGATTACTAACACAGCTACACCTCCAGTTTCAATGCATTTCTTCTCTGATAACTAATATACATCATATTTCTACATCTGTCTCTGGCAGCAAGCACAGAAGTTTGTACTTGCTTAAGAGAATATACAATGCAGAGATGTGGCTGTGTACTTTTCAAATGCTCCCTCCCTGACAGGTCCCAGTCACTGCCTCTCACTGCCAAAGGAAGCTACAGATTTAATGTGGCAGGTTGTACCCAGCGTGCTGCACAGCTGGAACCCAATGAATCAGCATATCAGCTCTCATCCCTGAGCCCTCACAGAGCTGAGAGAAGGAGCTGCTGCCTCACTGAGCAGCACTTCCCATCCATGAGAAGATGCTCTGTCGATTACTTGTCAGATTATCTGTCCCCACAGGACCAGTGATCCTCTCTGCTGAGACTGATGCTCTCTCCCACTTTCTGCACGGTGCCTCTGCTGCCCACTGGCTCCTTCCAGGCATCATCACAAAATGAGGCTGGATTGAACTGTTCTCCAGCTTAGAAGATGGAATGAGATAGCATCTGGTGACAGCAGACCCACGGGCTTCATTTCCCTCTGAGGGACCTGGGGCCATAATTCCCTGTGTGGAGAGGCTGCTGGGGAAAGTAGGAATGCAAGAAACAAACACGCAATTAAAACTGCTTTTTGCATTTAATTTGATCTTTTATTCTCTGGCTTATTATGGCTTCCAACTATCCTGAATTGCATGTGGAGCCCTCCCTCAGATGGGCCAGAAGTCTTGAAAAAATAAAGGAAAAAATCAGAAAGAGCAATCACTCCTGTTGCTACTGCTATGAGATCTGGTGCAAGGGGATTGAAGGCCTTATTAGAGCCTGCAAACCTGCCAGGAAGCAATTTTTCCTCTTTGGTAATAAAGCATGAAAAGAAGGAAGAGAGTCTGAATCACAAATGTGGATAAAAGAGATATAGCCTGAAGTGTCTATCAAAAGTCATTAAATATTTGTCTTCTACAGAGAGCACAACAGTGGAATAATTGTTACACTGGGACACTGGGAGGATCTAAGTGAAGGCTCGTTCCTGTGGGAGGTCTTCAGGCTCTTCCACACAAAGATGTGGCACCCTGTAATGCCTTTAATCAAATACCTGATTTTAAAAGTGCAGCACAAATGAAAGCGATGCTCTGCATTGTGCACTCACTGCCGAGGCAAAACATAGAAGTGAATTGATGAGAAACCTTTTTGAGAATGACCTTCATCTCCAATTGCCAATTTACCTGTCCCCAGACTGCCATTTCTTGGAGAGGAAAGAACTGGAAAGTTGTTTCTAGCAGTGGTCCATGGTTACTTTCAGCTAATTTGAGGTTCTCTGCTGTTGAAGGGGGGTCTATCCTCACCACCTCCTCTCCTTGGGTTCCTGTGTCAGAGCAGTCAGACAAACCTGGGTACTTGCAGCCCCTTCCAGTCACCCTATTTAATTTCACCTCATTTCATCTCATTCACACAATGCTGATGTGGGGAAGACTCAGGCATTATTTAGCACGTAAGAGTTGCATCCCTGTGAACTGTCACAGAGCAAGTTAAATTCATCATGGGAATTCAGGCAGGGGTGGCACATTTACCCTGCCTGGGGGACACAGATTTGCTTCATCTGTCATTCGCAAGCAGAGTCAGAGTGAGGCATTTTGGAAAACAAGAAATATAAATATAAATATAAATAAATATAACAGTGTACAAAAGCAGATGTCTCTCTGCAGTGTTATACCCAACGGGCTGGACCATGAAGTCTCTGCCTGGTGTGTGCAGGGAAAATGAATGGGATAATTGGAGAAGTTTTGAAGGAATCCAGTGATGCCATGCTGTCTTGGATTTTCTGAAGAGGACAGATGAGCAGATTCATCCCACCAGCTCTCCCTGGGCATGCACTGCTCCTTACTGAAGTTGCAAGCCAGCAAATGTGCAGTGAGGAGCATCTTGTCACAGCCTGGTGCTTGAGGTCCTTTCATGTGGTTGGAATTATTTTTTCAGAAATAAGTCAAGATGAAGGAAAATGCTGGAAGGGCAAACATTTTTGATTGTCCCAGACCTTGCTTTATCATATCAATTTTATGTCATTTTCTTAGCTGAAAGATTTCTTTCAAATAGCAGCAGAGCTGGGTATAATAAGAAAATATAGCAAAATAGCTGCTTTTCCCTCTTCACAGTGTCTGCTGGACTAAGATATTAATTCTCCCCAAGAAGGTCTTAGAAAGGTAATTTTGAAAATGCACATCTGGCTATCTCTAGATAAGGTTAATGCATATAACAGCTTAATAATTATGTACTTTCCCTGATTTAGGTGTCAGGATGTGTAAAGCTAGTAACATCAAAATAAACTCCAAGCCCCAAACATGAAAACTACCAACACCAACACATCAAGTACATCATAAATTTATATTAACACTGTCCTGTGCTTCTGTTCTTGCTTCCAAGAAGTCACAACCAACAAATTTAGCAGCTACAGCAGGAGAATGAGGGACTGATTCACTCATTTTTTGAGTAAGGTTTGTTTTAATCAGTCAAACCACTCTGGCATAAATGGCAGGTGAATCAGTCCTGCAAGGTTAGAACTATAAAATTTCATTTAGGCAAAGCATTGATCTAAATAGGACATATGTCTTTATGGTGTGTGTGTGTGTATTTATATTTATATTTATATTTATATTTATATTTATATTTATATTTATATTTATATTTATATTTATATTTATATTTATATTTATATTTATATTTATATTTATATTATGTGTGCTCAGAGCTACATTGGAGCAATCTGTCCTTTAAGAGGTTTCTTGAGCATGAGTTGCCAAATGGCTCAGTACAAGATGCTCATATTATGCCCATAGAACTCCAAGTTTCAAGGCAGAGATCAAATCCAGACTCATGTTTGATACCATCCAAGTCCCAAGATCAAATGCAAATTTAGGCTGAGATCCTGAATACCTTTTCCAGGGCAGGAAAACTTGGGCTCAGCACTTGACCCTTGGACTCATCATTTTCCTAAGCAGATCCTGAATGTCTCACACTGAGGAATGAAGAGGCAAATAGCCAGCAAGACAGATGGAAATGTCAAAGTGCCTTGGATTTCTTCTGTTTGACACTTCTTAAGGAGAGTCTTTTTCTTGTAGTGCAGATAACCTTAGAACTTTTCAGCGTAGACCAGACTTCTGAGGACACATATCCCATTTCTGAGTGCCTAGAAATAGGCAGTCACAAGTCTGAGAATTTAGTAAAGAGACACAGTAATTTAGAAGTTATAAAGAATCCTTTGCAAGCTACACCAAAGCAACAAAAGACTTGCAAATATTTCAGCTTGCCTAAACAATAATTAAAGGCAAGTGTGGTATTTTTACAGTAAATTGTAGAGAATTAAAAGCATTTTATCCATCTTAGGTTTAGCATGAATTTTCCTCAACACAGCTTTGTAACACCACCTGTATCCCAATCACAGCACAAGGAAAACAATTTAATATTCTCTCTGAAAAAGCAGAATCAAATCCAAACCAAGGAGACTGCTTTCAGTCTCTTCCACCAGATTATGGCTAAAAGCAAGAGAAAGATGCAGAACCTACCATTGTCAAGTCTGATCCCAGGAAGCAGAGGAAGGAGGACAGCTATGGAAAAACATTTCTCTTTGAGAAGCTGTAGCTGGTGAATGTTTACAGAGTGCTGGGGTCTGGCAGGACTGTATCCATCTCTCCTGGGAACTTTGAAGTTCTCTGCATCTGTGGCAGGCAAGAGGGTACTAAACTGGTTTGAATTCAGTCTGTTGAGTTTAGATGGTACAGCTGTATCAACCTCTTACTGTTCCAATGAGGGAAATAATGTCTTATGTCTAGTTTAGACAAGGGATATTAATATTCATTGATAAATCCTTCCTGGCTAAGTCAGTGGATAACCCCAGAGCTGGCTGTGGGGTTCTTCCCTGGAGACTTTAGTAATTAAGTTGTGAAACTTGAAAAAGAAAAAAACAATAACTTTGAACACCTGAGAAAATTGACTTGGCTTGACTTGTCAAAAGTCATAAAAAGGAGGATTCCATTGAAGTTCTAACTATCATCACATAACACTAAATATAGAGGTCTGGTGCTATCTGAGGTTCTTTACTATGTTCAAGACATCACCTAGGGCTGGCAGACACAACAAAGGACAAGTGTGAGACCTGCACCCTTCCCGGGGTGTCAGGAGGCCAAGAGGGGTAGAGCATCTCAGGTGTCTGATGTGGGCAAATGAACAGAGCCCTTGGTCCACCCAAGCCATGGTGCCTGGAGAGATACTCAGGTGGCCAACTGGTGCAGGAGGAGCTGAACTGTTCTGCTACATCCACTGCCTTACACACCTAAGGCTTGTTTCTGTTCCCTGTACACAGGAATCCAGTGTTTGAGATGTCCTCAGGTGTCCCACCTGGCCTCCAGCTGCAACTTTGGAAAGGCAGGAATCTGCCATGTGTATTGTTCCATATTAGCCCTGAATAAATTATTTGGATATGAGGTCAGTAGGCTTACCAAATTTCTGCTTGGATTTTACTGCAGTGCAGCTCACATTCTGCTTAAGAGTGTGCCAACCTTTTTTGTGGGTGCTTTGGGAGTTCACGCCTCTGAAAAGGAAATCCAGCCCATTTGGAAAGTCTGGGTCTTAATGGACAAGCTGCTCAGACACATTCAGCCATTTTTGGAATTACTTTCATGACAGAAGAAAGAAGAGAAAGAATGCCCAGGGCCGAAGGAGGTGATGGTGATGACCTATGAAGTTGCTCCAAATACTTCTTGCTGTCAGATCTTTGGGGTTGCACTTAAAGCATATCAGAGGGAGGGACTAGATCATTCTCACTCAAGTAATTAAAAGCACAAACACTGATAATCAAGAAAGAAATACCAGAATGAAGGCTGTGACACAAAGGGCTTACAATGGTGTATTAATTAATTAATTCTCCATACCAAAATCCCCAGTTACTACAAGTCGGCACAGACTTGTTAACTTCTGCAAACAGTGCCACTTTACAGGAAGACATGGCGTTCAAAACTTCGTCATATTTAGCCTTGAATGGGAAAATGTGGGGGTTTTCTCCTCCCACAAGGTATAGGCAGTGAAGACATTACACATTTCAGCACTGCAGAATTACAGTATGCTGCTCACACATAGTAATTCACAGCATTTTCTAAGGTGTGAAGCCATTTCAGTTGTCAATAGATCACAGAAAAAGAGAAAAGGACAAGCTAGTGATCTCAAGATAAAAAAAAAAGCATTGTGCAGAGCAAATTGATAAGAAATCTTTACAAAGTTTAATAATCTTGCAGAAAAAATCAAGAACCTGTAACCAGATATTTTTTTTTTCAAAATGGCCTTCATGCAGCAGAAAATGAATGCACAAAGTGGGTGTTTTCATCAAGGAATTTATTTCTGCTGGTTTGGGCAATATGTCCCTAATTGAAATATTCAAAAAATATTTCCAGTTGCTGAGGAACCTAAATTTGTCATGTGACTTAAGTGTCTGCATGTAAAAGTTACCTAATCATATAATTTTCTTATGGTAGTCAGGTCATGGTGGTCAGGTCATGGTGACACCAATATGTTTGATAATTTAATCAAAAGCTTTTTGAAACCTTGTGAAAGGAAGGATCATATTTTGGACTGCTGTCAGTACTGTTCCTATAGGAAGGCTGGATTGGAGCTTCCTTTTCCAAAGCTTCTGTAAAGCAGACTACAGCCTAAACCATGCATTTTCTTGTATACTTTCGCTCCGTGGTTTTAAAACATCTTTCTAAATATTTTTGTAGTTACTTCATTTCTGTGTTCACAGGAAACAACCATGGAGGTCACAGCAAAACATTATAGATTCCGTTTGCTTTTTGGTTTAATTGGATATATTAACTTAAATCCACTGGGATCATGATGAGATTTGGACTTTTATGTCTAATGAGCATCATTAGTAATCTGGAGATTGGGACTAATGCCCAAATGCTTTGTAGGTAAATATTTTTTAAGTATATGTATCTACTGTTACTTTGGTCTCTGCCAATTGGTTTTATGTCTGACACTTATGAGTGCTCAAATCTTTCAGGCTGTGTCTCCCTAAAATCAATGAAGAAAGCCACAAAGTGAGTCTTAACTTTTAAAAATTCATTGGCATTTTCTCAAGCAAACCACAAATACAATTCTCACTTTTTTTGTGGTGTAAATAATTTAAGCCTTAAAGTCTATGTCTCCAGGCTTTGCTGCATGAGAAACTGCATTTTGATTTTAAAACAATTCAGATGAGAGGGAGCTGGGCCTGTTCAGCCTCAAGAAGAGAGGACTGAGAGGGGATCTGATCAATGTCTATGAGTGTCTGAAGGGTGGAGCCAGGCTGTTGGTGATGCTGAGCAGCAGGAGAAGAGGCAATGGGCACAAACATGCACAGAAAGTTCCACCTGAATATGAGGGAAAAGTTCTTCATTGTGCAGGTGAGCATGCACCGGAACAGATTGCCCAGAGATTCTGTGGAGTCACTCCCACTGGAAATATTGAAAAAGCACTTGGACACAGTCCTGTTCCATGTGCTTTGGGATGACCCTGTTTGAACAGGGAGGTTGGACCAGGTGACCCACTGTAGTCCCTTCCAACCTGACCCATTCTGGGATCTATGAAGACTCAATTAATTTTCACAGAGAACTTTTATTTTTACATATATAAAGCAAGCCATGTAACTTTTTTTTGTTACTTAAAACTGGCTTTTAAAAGATGAAAAACAATTTAGGACATGCATTTACCTCCAATGAAAAGTTGCACTTGTTTCATGGAAATACTTTTTTGCCTTCACTTTCCAGTTGCCATAAGACAAATAGAACACACATGGATGTCGGCATTTTCAAGCAAAAATCAGTAAAATTTCAAGTTCATAAATTCTCAGCTGACAATTAAGAAACTGAGATAAAATATTCAGCTCCTTCCAAAACATCATGAATAGTGAGGGCTCAACAGTACTAAGAAGTTACTAAGGCTAGCAACCTTCACAGAATTACCTACTCTGTGCTTTGTGTTCTTCTTGCCTACATCAAATTCAGGTTCAACATAGGTTTAAAGCTGCCACAGTACTAAAAGAAGAAATGCCAGCCTTCCTCTTTTCTGAGGCTGATCACATCCAAATCTCACATGAGCTTAGAGGAAAATAGACCTGAAAATTAACCAATATTCAGGATAACAACAAAAACAGCAACAATAATAACGAAAATTTATTTTTCAGTTGGATCAATTAATTTATTTTAGTACACAGCTGTATAGTTGTTTCAATGAGGAAATGGAAGTGTAAGGACTGCATAGCATCAGGAAGAGTGAAAGTGAGTTTCTTGGAGTGTCAATTGATGTTGTTCTGCAATAACAATTCAACCACAATGTAGTAAACATAGTTTTACTAGAAGCTACATGAAATGAAATTTTCAGACTGTTGCTACGGAATAAGAGTACAAATAAGGGCAGCTACTGCAGCTCTACTAATGCTTTGTAACTCCTTAAATTGAACTAATTTAACAGTGGGTCTAAGCCTTGAGAAAAGAATTTGAAAAGAATTGGTCTTAATTATCACAACTGCACCAAGTGTAAAGCACTTCACATTTCTATAGTGCTTTACCTTCACTAGCCAATCAATCAATTCAGCTCCCATGGCTAACTGAGATTATTAGCAATTTCAATGTCTTTTGCTTAAGGCTGGGAGAAAATGCTGCTAAATCTTCCCCAAATTCACAGAAACTTTCTGTAAGCAAAAGTATGAAAGAACCTGAATGCTCACAGCCTCTTAGTGTACTGCTGGCTGAAAAGGCAGGCTGTGCCCATCCCAGGGGAAGACTTCAAGGTATTCTGAAGGCCAAAGACTGTAGAAATAAAGGCATTGCAAAATGTGGAGAGGTTTAGTAAGTGCTAACACTTCCAGGAATCTAAGGGCTATGAAAAATAGACATATGAAACACATTTTGGATTGTTTCTGAAGCACTTTTTTGCTTGTTAAGTGTGCATGTGGTTAGCTCATGAGGGGATAAATGCATTAGGACAGGAGAGAAGCACTGAAACACCAGGAAGAATGAGTAAAGCAATGCTGGAATTACAAAATCTTCAGGAACAGTTCTCTAAGCAATAGGAGAAGGTGTTACAGAAGGTGTTATAGGAGAAGGTGTTACACAGATTGTATTTTCTTGGAGTCAGGTAGTCCAGGAACAACTGAAAATGGTCCAGTCCTTGCAGTATTTAATCCTTAGAGACTAATGTAGAATTTGATATATGTACATTTCAGAAAAAAATAGCATAGGTATCTATGCTACCATATTAATTTCGAATCAGAGGAAGGAATTATGCTTTGAGTTAATCTGATATGGAACAAGAAGAGCCCAGGAGGCCCATAGGAACAGGTTTAAACTGGTGAAACTTGGATTTTCTTAGGTGATATGAGTTGGGCCTTCTGGAAAGATCTGGGACATGTTTTTTCTCCGTTTAACAACTGAATTATATTAGCAAACAGATTGTAATGGAAATGAGAACAAACTCTTTATCTGCAGTCATGTCATTGTGTTACACTGAAAAATAAATTTTGTTCTATATGAGCTTTTGTTATTCTCTAATATTTCACCCTATCCCTTCATTAGTGCAGTAATCTCCTCCTCCATTAAATCTCCCATGTTTTTACATGCATATAGATATGGGAATGTGCAAAGAGAAAATGTGGTGAGGGTTAAATGGTTTATTTTTCCTGAATATATTTGTTATTAGTATCAGATATTGCATTAAAGGAACTCAAAGACTTTTTTGTTCCATTGTCCACAAGTATTCTGTTTCTGTTCTCTTTTGCATCGCTGTTTCCCTTCCCAGTACACTGCTATGGGGAAACTTCCTTTAGTCTGATATGTGCAATGTAGTTAAATTAAATTTGTAGGGTAAGCAGACTTTGATGGTGATGATTTTTACCAGAGGCAGGACCATCAAAATATTGTGGTATAAAATACCTCATTGAACTGAGGCAGAGAAAAAGGGGAAAGACCACTCAATTTAGATGAATTTATTTACTAACTTTATCTATGGTAATATTTTAACGCATGTAAGACATGGAAAAGGGTATCTGTAAAAGCACTGAATTTTCAAGCAACCTGCACATTATCAGCTAAGCAAAAATTTAGCTGGAAAACTCAAGGAAGAGGCTTTCAAAATGGGTCCATACTAGATGTCTCACTCTCTTCTTCACATCCATCAATTTTTCACTGGAACAACTGCAGTGGCTGTCCACCAACTTTAACAAAGTTGCTCTTGATTTAATAGTCCTGGACATAAGGGGCAACCCAAACTCTTGGGCTAAATTATGGATCAAAGATTTGTCAGAGACGGAATAAATCTACACGTTAAAGCCAAAAGCTTAACAATTACAGACTGGATGACACATAAGGAAATGAAACTGTAACTCTGACTTGTCAGTTCCAAGAACAAGGGCCTTTATCTCCTGGATGAAAGGAGTTACCTTATAAGTATTCTTGGCAGCTAGTCTCTTCTCATATTACAGGTTAGGTACAGGAAGGTGGACACTCATACCTCCAGAGCTACTATTTTACAGCAATTAATTCAGCCAGGGATCAGTTTGAGAAATTGAAAAGTTTCCTCATCTGTTCATGAGTCATTTTCAAACAGAAGAGAGAAATTGTGTGTGATTATGAAAGTCAGAGGGAGGACAGAAAGCTCAAGAGAAAAAAATGACCTTGCAATACTGTGTGAATACTTGTGCAAACAGCTAATTGTGTGAGCTTTCAGTAGAATCCAGGTAAGGCAAGGGCAGCACATGTGATTTATGCCACCATATCAATGTGGCTCAGCTCTGATGAGATGGTGAAGTGGCTTTTGCAGCTGACTGTTGCCCTTGGTCTTGCCTGAGACACTCAGAAAAACAGAATGTTTGAGGTTGGAAGGGATCCTAAAGATCATCTTATTCCACCCCTCTGCCTAAGGCAGGGATACCTTACACTATCACAGAATCAGAGTCACAGAATCACAGAACCCTTCTTTACAGACCTGCTAGATCAGCTTTCCCAAGGTCCCATCCAACCTGGTCTTTGGGCTTCCTTTTCGTGTTTGAGTTTGTCCAGGAGCTACTTGTTCATTCACACAGGCCGCCTGGTGCCCTTGTCCAACTTCCCTTTGTTGGGATCTCCTGCTCCAGGTCTCTATCCCATGGCACTCTACCAAGGAGATCCTTGAAGAGGCCAAAGTCTGCTATCCTGGAGTCCAAAGCTTGTTGCATGTCTTCCTTGTGCTGGCACCTCCTGGACTGCCCGAAACCTGCTGATCTGTCTTATATATATGGGGGATATCTGCTTATCCCTCAGACAGACACCAGCATGCTTGAACTCCCCTGGGCAGACCAGGTCTTGTGAATGTGGGGCTGCTGCCCCATGTCTGGAAAGGCTCTCAGCCATTCAGCCTTCCTGTAGCAGATCCTCATTTTAATATCACCTGTCCCTGCCCAGCCTTCCATCCTGATCCATGAGCTCCTTGTCCATCTCCAGGTGAAGCTCTCTGTGCTCCAGCTGGTCACTGACATTGAGGGTGTTGTCCCCTCCCCATCTCCCTGCCTGTCCTTCCCAGATCCCACATTCTTTCCCACCATAGTCTTCCACAGTCACAGCAGCCATTGCATCACATCTCCATAATATCCATAAAATCACAGCCCTGCAGGCATGTGCACAGCTCCAACTTTCCTTGTTTATTCCCATGCTCCATTCATGTGATAAAGGCACTAAATTTGGGCCCCCAATGACACTGGCTCACCTGCTGGAGTGGCTGGAATTCCTTTGTGCTGCCCTCCAGGTTCTCCCCTGCTGACCTCTGATCCTTCTCCAGGTTCTGGGCATCTCTTGCTGGCTCATGTCTCAAGCTGGGAGGAGTGGGAAGGACTGAGATTCTCCTCCTCAATTGTGCTTTAAATAACAAAATAAAACCCAGAGATCATGGCATGATTCTTAAGAAAGAAGGCATCAATACTGAGCTGTGATAGTTAACATAATGAGAATTATGACCTTAAAATCTAGAACTAATCCTTTATTATAATTTAGAGCTGATTTATGTTTTTGTTAATTAACATCTTATTTTTCAAGACAAAATATTTAATCAGATTATATTTATTTGCTGATTTCTAGTGAACATGGCTGCTTTGTCTTATAGAAAAGGTTAACTGTCAGAAAGATTAATTTCTTCTTTTCCAGAAAAAACATTATAATTAAGTTCTTAGTGAAACAGATGGACAATCCTACCCACAAAATAGAGGTATATATGCAAATATCACTGAACTAATTGATGCTTGGTTACATCAAAGAGAAGCACATAAGATGCTTTCATGGTGTCAACATTTCTGACTATGATTTACTGCCTTAATGATGTCTTATAGTGAGCCATTTTCCTAAGGGAGAACAAAACCTGTAACTCTTAGCCACAATTTATTTTCTTGATCAATGCAGCTGCATGAAAAGAAAATGCATTATGTTAGCCTAGTAAATGACACATCCATAGCAAAGTGTAAATCAAGTGTGCTTGGATCTTTTTCATAAAGAAATCATGTAAAAAAACCCAGATTCATCCAGGATTGTCCGTATTGTATAATTCTAGAAATAATATGCATTTAAAATTATTCGTTAATAATTAATTGCCATTCAGTTAATTTATAGCCCCTGAGGAAAGAGCCAGACATGAACACCTCATGAATTTCAGTAAATCAACAGTAAAACATCCAGAAGGTTCACATGCTTTAATCCCTTCTTTATTAGAGACCATTACCAGACAACTGTGTACAAACCCCTCTGAAACTGTAGGACAGTTCATATTTTCCACAACCCCTAAGGCTAGAACCCTTAAAAACAGCTGTAAAAGGGAACATGTATATTTTGCAAAATGCGGATGGGACTCATATCAGTCCTCCTTTGATATGTATTGTTTCCCTGTGGATATAGAGATCCCATACGTAAAAGCCTCAGAATATAAAAGAACACAGGACTAGTCCATAAATCTATAACTTGAAATTAACTCTGTTCCCTTAACTGATCACCTGGAGTCAAGAAATGCATGGCTTGGAGATATGTCTGATGATTTCACCAAGAGTTTGTAAAGTAGAGAGGGAAGAAAACATCTGTGTCTGAAGGGTTTACTATATGTAGGAAAATTATGAACATGACTTCTTTTACCTCCTGGGAAAGGGTAACAGTAAATAAATCTAAGTCCTTTACATCCAGCAGAATCATTATAACATCATCACTACTGAAACAGATGGACAATTGCACCAAATAAATAAAATATTAGTGTAAATATCACTGAGCTAATTGACTTTCATCTAGACCAAAAGAGGGAAAACAAGATACTTACATGTTACTAACAGCTGTGAGTATAATTTATATCATGAATGACTCCTTATGTTAAGCCATTATCATGGGCCTAAAGATTCTGGATCTAATTTAATTTCTTGATCAGTGAGATGGATGCAAAGATAGCACACAGGGATTGTTATAGAGTAAATCATATCTCTATGGAAATAAAATGTAGACCCACACAAATATATTTTTTTTCCTGAAGGGATTTTATTTTTCAACTGTTTTTAGTTATGTAAAAAATGTAACTTTACATTTTTATGTAAAGTTTTTCTTTTTTTAATTATTTTTCAGATATTTCCTCTCTAGAGAATAGTACAAGATTCTATCTGTTACTCATCCATAAAACCTGACAAGTCTGTGACATTTCTCAGATTTACCTCGTTACCACTGAGAATAGGTTTTATTATTTTTGGTGAAAATAGGCCATAGTTTCACCAAGTCCACAATTATGAGGACAAATTTCTTGCTTGAAGCTGAATGACAAGTATGTAATATCATACTTCTGGAGACAAAGCACAAAATCTGGATGTTCTCCTCATAACCTGATTTTATATGTGGCTAAACCCAATACCTGTTGGGATGAGACCAAAAAAAAAAAAAAGAATTCTGTCACTCTAAATCTGCAAAGCCTTTGCAACATCTCCCAGCACAGGAAAATGCCCAGACTCACTAAATCAAAAGTTAACAAGGTGGAATCTAGGAATTGTCCTAATAATTAATTAATTAATGTTTTCCATAAGATTTGCTCTAGGATTTGATCCTGAAATTCTGTAAGTACAGTACTTTTATTTTGAAGATAAGGCTATTTTGTTGTTTTTAAACTCATTAGATTAAGGGCTTGAAAAGATGCATATTTCAAATTTTAACAGCTTGAAAAAAATCCATCCAGATTATGTGTAGGGTTTTTTCCTCTTAAACACCTCTAGAAATCTAAATCTCTGGGCCCTGTACAGCATTTCAAGCTATAAAGAGTTTACATATTTCAAATGCACACTGACTACTACATTTCCTTTCACAATCCAAGCATCAGAATTCTTTTCCCCTCATTTTTCATAGCATGTTGGGTTTTTAAAAAAATGAATGGCAGAAACAAAGAGCAGCCGGTGGATGCAGTGCTGACTCAAGTAGTCTGTGATAGCTCTTTAACAGATAAAACACATCTTGCTATGCTGCAGAGGCACATTCAGACAGATAATGTGCAATTCTAATTCAAAAACTGTTTGAACATAATGTTTCTGTCTTGCTGCCTGATCTTTCAACTTCTGTTTCTTAGCAGTGTTAATTCTATTATAGTCCATTGGTTCTCACAAAATTAGTTTTTCTCAGGCTGTGTTAGAGAACTTTTTATGAGGCTTTTGGTTTTATATTTTGTGAGTTTTTTTCCCTTTTCCAGCCTTACCCATTCTGTGACTCAGACTCACCTTTGACATATCGCAGAAATTTTACAGAAAATCTTTGAACAGAAACCAACTGTGGGGCATGATGTGAGTGACCATTTACCGAAGATGCCACAGAAAAATAGATGGTGTTGGTGAGATACTTCTATTAGAGTTAGGGGATTAATAATTAGACAGTCCAAGGCACTGATGAAACCTTGTCTGCAATACTGTGCAACACCCAGATCCCTGGGTCATCAGGGAAATGGAAAAACTACCTGAGGACAGGAGAGGGATGAACCTGAGCATTTCAGCAACAAAGGCTGCGAGGAGATCTGATAGCTGACTACAAATGCATCACAGCTTAAGCACTGGGGAAGGAGAGGAGCTGTTTAAGCTGAAGGTCAGTGCTAGTACTGTAACAAATGCTCACACAAATACTCTGTGAGTAGGACATTTTCACCCATGAGAATGGAGTTCTGGAAAAAAATCCTAAAGTAATAGCAGGACAAAAAACAATCTGTATTTTTAAGCAGGTGTTTATTCATTTTGTGCCAAGGAGTAACATCTGGAGTCTTCCCTCACTAAAAGTGAGAGGGAACAAGAAAATACAAGACTCTGGAGTCCAACCACAAACTCTTTATTAGTGTTTCTAACCAGAATTTTTTTGCCAAAGAAAAGATTGCAGCAGGAAAATGTGCTGTGTAAGAATCCCACTGACCTCAGCTGCCCATCAGAATTATGTAAAAAGCCTGGCTCTTACCAGTTCAAGGGTCTGAAGAGTTAAGGTTGAGCATCTTCAGTGTCCAGTCATAGTGGCTTGGATTGCCTCTGCCTCACTAAGGCAAATGCTATATTATTTTAGAAATCACATGCTCTCTTCTTGCCAGGAAGATATTTAATTGCTTTCCCTAAAATCACTGAAAATCATTATTTATCTTAGAAGCTTAGCTAGGACATCTTCTTAGAAGTCTGAGGAAAACTTCTTTACTCTCATTCTGAATAACAGTGAGGGGAAAGTGCTGAGACACTTATTTATGCCTCCATGGCTTGGAAAATGCAGATTTTCTAAGAGTAGTAGTTCAGCTAGGGATATTAAAGGTGGCCCAGCATATGGCAGAAGAAAAAAATGCGACAAAATCATTGCTAAAATGAATGTAAAATTACAAGAAGGCAGGAGAGATTAAATTCTCTGTGGTAAATTCCTTTGGTAGAACATAAGGATGTGGTTGCTTGTTTATTTTAGGATGCGAAGAAGAGCAAGACAGCACATTTCATGTTCAAGGAAGAAAAGAAATTAGACAAATGTAACACCAGTGTTTCCTAGTTGCTGAAGACTGATAAATAAAACCAGATTGTGTATTTTGCCAGGCTGCATCCCCTCCTTTCTGCTAACTACAGAAATATTTCAAGCTTTTCATCCTATTTTATTTATTTTTCAGCATATACTGTCTTCACAATTCATTTTCATGAATCTGATTATTTCCATTTTGTGCTTCACATAATGAATCACATCTTTGTTTCAAGAGCTCCTCATCTCCTGATCCCCTTTGGGATCAAAAGCATGAAATTTGATACATTAGCCGTTCTACCCCATTACATTAATTTGGAATGAAGATCATGTTTTGACAAATTGCTTGAACTTTATGAAGCATTTATTGAAATCATTGCCTTTTAAATATATACAATTGCAGATCTTAGACAAAGAAAAAAACCCAAAGAAACAAAAACACATGTGAAAAGCAGAGAAAGCTAGAAATCAAACAGACATGACGGGAGCACACATAATTACTCTAAAATTGTCTCAAATTGTGCCTGCCTCATAGGCAAAAATGCCAAAGGTAAATGCCAAAATGCTTCTCTTTTCAAATTGAAAGAGCAGATATCATTCGCTACAGTTACAAGTAGAGTTTGCTACTGTTTTTATTTGGAGCAGAGTGAAATCCACAGCAAAGGTTGAGAAATATCACATTTGGGAGTAAATTTTTGATCAAGTTTCTTCTAGGAGATGTTTTTATCAGAATTTGATGCCTCTGTGGATGGAAAATAGGACACCTCTCTTTCATCTGCATCTTTAAATGTTTTAGCTCTTTGTCCTTTCAATTTCTAAATATTACAAAAAGCCAAGGACATGGCTCTGAGACACAAATGAACCCCTCTCCCCCTGCATCTGCTCCTGCCTGTGTTGGAGCAGAGGATCCTTGGTGCTGGCTCAGATGTGATGTTATGGCACTGAAGTGGAGCTGGATGTCCAGGGACAAATCCAGGTCCAGCCTCATGGCACAGATATTGCTGTGCAGGACTGTGAAGGAGAACAGCATGGAGAGGAGGGGACAGGAGCATGGTGAGGAGAAGGCAGCTCACCTTCTCTCCTCTCCTCTTGGGCTCCGGATCCATCTGTTGGATCTGGAAGTTTAGAGGCAATGTCAGGAAGGAAAGTTGTGTGAAATTCCCACTGTCTGCCTACTCCAGCAATACAATCAAGACCTTGGAGTCTGGATCTCATGGTGATTCCATGATGAGTGAAGTGCATCTAGAAGGTGCTCCAGCCAATAACAATTTCTACACGAGTTAAATGCAGTTGAAATTAATGAGATTTGGTAGGTTGAAATAGCTTATGGATGAGCTTCAATTCAAGGACAGGAATGGAGACTTCTCTGGGTCTGAATTTCAGAACATTCTTTGGGATTATGAGATAACAAACCCAGCTATGAATGATCAGACATACACCTTCAGTTTTTTCCCTGCTGTGAAAGGGTTCTGTGCTCTTGGCATTATTTCTAAAGAGAGAGAATAATACCTCCCTTCAGCCAAGGGATTTCTGACAGCCTGTAAAGATTATTCATGCTCCCTACAGACTGAGGGGAGAGAAATTTGTCCAAAAGTCATCTCTGAACTTTTTTGTTCTACAGCTTCTGAAGAGGCATGTTCTCCCTCTAAATACCTCAGCGAGGCAAAGCCCAGGAGCCAAATCAGACACAAAGAAGTTTTAAAATAACATACTGAGTGCAGCACAGGCCAATCCACTCAGCTGGCTCAGAGAAGTTTTGGCAGAGCAGCTGAATTATTGAGTGCTCAATAGCACAAAACACCAAAAAAATATATCCCCTACCTCTGATTTCATATCATTTTCTTCATGTCTTTGTGTCTCTACCTTTACTGTCCTTTTGTTTCCATTCTTTCCTTTGGTATTTTTGTCTTCCTAAATAGCAGTGATAAGGATATTTATGCAGATCTCTTAGTAGGCAAATGTTTCTTGTATGTGCTCTAATGTGCTTCCTGTCATGTTCATTATTCCTTCAGACTTTAATAATGTTCTCAGCTTGATATGGCTAAGAATAATGAGACATTTATTCCTCTTCAAGAAGCTAATTAAAAGACTCAGTTTTGTTTCTCTTAGGTGGGTTGATAGCTTAATTATAGATGTAAGATTCACAATAAAATCCCCTTTCTATATTGGGTAGCCCTATATAACTACACCATGTGTCTCTCTTTCCATTTTCTTCATGACATTGTATATTACAGTTCCATGGAAAAAGAACAATACAATAAGTTTGAAACAAAATGTTTCTGCTAATGAGCTGCAAAGTTATGATGAGCAATTACTATGTGGAAGCTAAAGTGAGAATTATTTGGAGCTGGAACTGAGGTTTCCATTGTATGCCTGAAAAGAAAATAGGGCCTGGCTATTGTCTTCACTTGTCACCTCCAACTCCGATCATAAGTAATGTCACATGAGTGATGCATGGCTGTGTGCCCATACTGGGCTTAATTCTTCAGAGTGGAGAAGTCTATCCAAAGCCAGAGACAATCAGAGCTTCCTGGGGTTTTGCCTTTGTTACACTCTATGCCAGGAGTGATTTAGAGTTACACTGTGGTGCCTTCCCAATAGTTTTCCAGATTTATATTTTACTTGTATTGTCTTCTTGTTACAGCTTGCTGTTAAATACCATAAATTGTGAAATAAAGAACAAAGACCTAAAGAAGCTCTCTGAGTCAGCCCATCAGAACCACAGTGCAAACAGAAATAATGGTAGATCCTCAACTCCATAAAGTCTCTGGTCCTGCAGACCTTCAGGGTCCACAAGAAAAGCAGAGGGATCCCTAGACTTACTCACACTGGAAGCAGAGGCAGAACTGTGTGGGGTGTTCCAGCCAGGAGCTGGAGGCTGTGGAACAAGACAAAAACCTGGAGAAAGAACCAGGCTCTGCCAGGGGCCCAGCAGGATTGTGTGGGAATGACTGTCCTCAGAAACCCTGGAAGAGATCTGGTCTCCTGCATTGGGATCTGTCCAGGCATCTGCCTGCAGTGCTGCTGCAAACTGGACCCTGCCAAGTGGTTTATTTGAGTGCACAGCTGGTGGATACCTTGCTGTGTTCAACATTTTTTTATCACATAGGTTCAAGTTTTGAAAGGATCATAAAGGAGCACCATGTAAGAAGCCCTGTGTTTCCATCCTGTGGGAGGAGATTGGAAACAAGGAGGAGGTCAAAAGCCTTCATGTCTGCACTGAGTGATAACTCCCTTGTTAAAGAAATTCCAGACACAGCTGGGTTAGCCCAAAGTGACATTTCTACTGAGTTTTATTGAAACTTGATGGGATATGGACAGCTGCAGATCCTGGGAGTCACACCATGGCTTAGCCCAAGGTTTGGATGCTCCTGACTTCACTTACTTGAAGGGGTTTTGTCTTTAAAAAAGAAACACTCACAGACTTTTTCATTTTGCTTTGAGGCAATGCCATAGCTGCATGCCATACATACCATACCATGGCTAGCAGAGGATCATCTGGTGGTGCTAACCTTTCCAGCCATGATCTCCCACCAGTACCTCCAGGAGCTACAAACTGGGGAGTTTTTCTTCCTGCTGAGCACAGCAAATACATCTGACCATACTGACTATCCACTGATTATTAGATCTGCATCAGGGACTAGTCCCTTCTNCTCTCCTCTCCTCTCTTTTCTCTCTTCTCTTTCAGAGATATTAGACTGCAACTTTGAAAGCTTGTAATAGAAATGCTAAGAAAAGATTTAAATACATATTTACAGTAATGCACCAGCACTAATATGTTGGCTCCTTTCCTGGAAAGCTCTAGGAGCCCGTGATAACTTTTAGACAGTCAGAAAATGTTAGAAGAGAAAGAAATGAAAAGCCATTGAAATAGGAAGCAAATAGTTTAGCAATGGAAGTGGAAGGAAGGTTTTCTTACCTTTGAAATTATTTAAGATTCAATATTAAAACCCTGATGAGGGAAAGGAATTCAATGTATATGAACACAGGCCTCAGGGAAAGAGTAGGACTTGAAGGAAAGGTATTAAAATAAGAACAGATGGTGGTTTTGAATTGGTGGGTACTTTCTTGTGCTGGCCTTATTTAATAAATAAAAATGATGGAGTTAGACTACCAGTGCTGGATTTGAAGATTCTGGATCTTTTGGACCAAACACAGTGATCCAAGTTACCTGATAATGGAGAGTTCAAACACATACACCACTGAACAAATGTAAATTACTGGGTATAAGTTATAATTTTGATTCTAGATGAACTGTTTTTCAGTGTGTCTATCATATTTGGCTGTCATCTGAAGCCATTGTGTGACCAAATATATATTAAATAAACCAAGGTATATTGCCATTACTGGAAAAATCCACAGCTCAATTTCATGGTCATTTCATAATATACATATTTCAATAGTAACTTAATGACAGTGTAGAATCCAGGATTACTCCTTAAACATGTGTGACCATTATGACTTAGATTAAATATTTGTCTCCCTTTCTGCTGGAAATCAAATACGAAAATTCTCTGCTAACATTTAAGAAGTGGCACTGTCTAAGCTGGAATGACTAACATTTAAGTGGCAACCTGATGGCTATTTAGCAAAAATTAGAATAATAGAATCATAAAATGGTTTGCATCGGAAGAGACCTTAAAGATCATCTATTTCCAACTCTCTGCCCTGGGCAGAGACACCTTCCACTAAATCAAGTTGCTCAAAGCCCCATCCAACCTGGCCTTGAACACTTCCAGAGGAGGGGGGATTCACAGCTTCTCTGGGCAGCCTGTACCAGGCTCCCACCATCCTCACAGTAAAGAATTTCTTCCTAATATCCAATCTAAACCTGCCCTCTTTCAGTTTAAAGCTGTTGCCCCTTGTCCTGTCACTACATATCCTTCTCCAGCTTCCTTGTAGTCTCTTCAGGTATTGAGAGGCTGCAATAAGGTCTCCCTGGAGCCTTTTCTTCTCCAGGCTGAACACCCCCAATTCCCTTAGCCTTTGCTCATAGGAGAGGTGCTCCAGCCCTTGATGCAAGATTCATAAGGTCTCTGAACTGGAATCATCAAAGCTTCTAAGGTTCAGACTGTGATAATTAATGAAGCAACATTTACTAATTATATCTAGGGAATGATTGTCATTAGGAATTGTGTGTGTGTGTGCAGGAACTGAAGGCACAGGGGCTCCTTAAAGAAAGCTTGAAAATTCAATTTAGAACTTTTGTTAGAACAGCTATTTGGAACCCATTTTAACAGATGTGAAATATAACAATACTTCCTGTAAAGGCTGGTCTAAGGAGGAGCAAACTGTAGTTCCACAATCATATTCTTTGATCTTTCAGACTTTGAGAAGGGCCAGCCATTTCAAGGGAGACTTCTTAGGACCTGAAAGTTTCCTGTCCTTGCACATGCCACACCCTTGCTATTGCAAGGACAGATAAAGGTGGTCCACCCCCTGAAAAGCCTCCTCAGGAAAAGCAGGGCTAATTTCACCAGTTTAATGTGGTGTTTAAGTGTTGGGCTTTGCACAGTCAACAAAATAAACCTTATCTGTTGTTTTCTTCTTAAAGTGAGATTTCTCCTTTCAGCCAAGAACTGAATTTGAGTCTCTTTGTTTTCATGGATTCCAGATTTCTCATGTAAGGCTGAGACTTATGATGATCCATTGCAATTAAATCTGTTAAACCTGTCAGCCCAAGGACTTTGCTGTCCTATAACAACCACTTGAGACCAACACACAGCATTGTGCTGCCTGCCCACTTTCTGAATATGAGGTAGCCTTGAAGAAAACAAGGAAACTGCCTGGGCACCATGGCTGAATGGTGTTAATGGCCTTGAGTGCCAGGATCTGCATTCTCTAAGGGCACCAGCAGCTCCAGCTGACACTGTACTTGAAGCCTAAAAATAACCAAATCTAAATATTTTAGGTTTTTCTGTGATAGCTGATGCCTGTTGGCTCTGGCACATTCTCCCTTCTGCCCCTCATGTCCTGAGGAACAAAAAAGATGATGGAAAGTCTACCTCATATCTAGAGGATGTTGTTCACTTTTGCACACAGCAGTCTGGTCACAGAGAGATGATGTGTCTGGTTGTCTTCACTATCCAAAGCTGAATTAAATTTTTCATGATCAAAGAAGACTAAAATGGTGCCAACTTACAGCTGATACACCGGAGGATTTCAAAGAGCTTCAGTGAGTGGGAGATAAAATTCAGGTTTTTCCTGAAACCCAGCACCCAGCTAAACCACATGGGAAGATTCCTCACAGGAGACCTCTCAAGGTTATCAATATATTTTATGGTATATTGCTCAACATGCATACAGAAATCTCAATTTCACTTTAAGTTGCATAAGATGCAGTTGCTTGGAATTCACAGTAAATGTTCTGAAAACTAATGAATTTTAAATTAAAAGCTATTGCTTCTTAAGATATGTGCTGTATAAGATAGAAAATTCATCATGATGTCTTCCAAAAGGATTAATGGGAGAATCCAGCCAGGCAGTAATTTCCCCAGGAAAAGTCTGTTTTCCCCATGACAGTAACTGGTGAGGGATCTCTCCCTGTCTCTACTACTGCATATGAACCTTTCATGGTATTGTCCCTGCCCGGTCCAGCTGAGAAGGGGAGTGACAGCGTGGCTTTGGGGGGCACAGGGCATCCAGTCACCACAGCCAGTTTCCTAAATAAACAAATAAGCCAACTATGGGGGCTTCAGTAAGAGCTGAAGATCTCCCTGCATACTTGGCCACAGTAAGTGTGTAAATCATGGTGGATAGACATGTGCAGCACATGCTGCTTAGGGACACTCTGGAAAATGCTAGAGAATGAGGACAATGTCTTAGCAGCATGAAGGGTCACTTCCAACTCCCCACAAAATACAATGAGAGAGAGAAAGCTCTCCAAGCTGTTAGCTGCTCTTCAAAAGAGCAATCTTTTAGGAACTGTAAGCACTTAAGTCTATAACTTTTATTTACTTTAGGAGTTTCTTTTAGCCACTAAGTATTCTTTGTAAATGGAGAAGGTCTATTGTCTAGATAAATTCAGAGCTGTAAATGTATTTCAAGTGTACATTATTTCACTGTGGGAGTATAAGCATTTTTGTGTGCTTTGTTTGCCTTCAGTTTAGATGCCAGTTTTTCATTTTGAGCAGTTCAGAGCCCAGAGGAGATTAAGAGAAAACTTCTCTTTAAAGCACAGGACTTTATATGTACTCCTATGCCATGATTCAAAAATGTTGATATGTCCTTATGCCTGGAACAGCCGTGCCCCTGAGTCCCCACCATACAATCTTTGCCATGGAAACACAAGCTGTGTCCCAGTGTGCCACCATCTCCATGGGTCAGTCAGCTAGGGGAGCAGGACAGACAGATACACAGCATTCCCAACCAGACTCTGAAAATACATTTGATTACTGCTTGTCCTTCCTTTATCCTTCTTGTCTTTGCACTTTTTGTATTGGCAAGCTCATCTCTGGGGCAAACTCTGGCTTTTGCCATCTGTTTCTGTCTATCCAGGCCAACTCTGATCCTCATTATTTATGATAGCAGAGATAATATAATATAAATTACCTCCTCCAGATCCCTTTTTTTGTCTCAGATTTCAAATGTTCTCTTCTAAACTTGGGAAAAGCTAGCACTACTTTGACTCAAATGAGATTGGAAGCCTTATATTTCATTTCCTTTACCTGATTCCATGTCCTCTAAATTCCAGTTAACCACAATCCCACATAATCCTCAAACTCATTATCTCACATATCTTACAAAGCATGAAACCATCCTCATCCAAGATCCCACACTATGTTCCACATATTAGACAAAAATGCCATGCTTTTGCTTTAATATTTCTCCAGCTTTATTTACTGGTCCCAGAAGCTTGTGCATCTCCACAGCCATCAACCCCTCCCTTTTCCTCCTCCTTTTAAAACCCACAATATTTGGTGGTGGGCAGATCATCTTCTCTGTGAAAATTTTTAGTAATATTTAATATTGTTTTCTCACTTTACCTGGTTCCACAGCAATAAGAGCTAGGGGGGTGAAAGAAAGGCAGGGAAAAGGCAAGAAAGAAGAAATTATTGGTATAAAATAATAATGCAGTCATCTAAAGCAAATATAAGTTATATTTCACTGGTTTTCATTAGTTTTGGAAAACAGCTTTTCATCCTCACAAAAAACCAAAACATAGTATCAGAGATAAGTACAGCACAACAGCATGTCCAGGCTGATCTCCTCATCACTGAACTATAGATTTTAGAAACCTCCAAAAGACTGTGTGTTCCTGTATCAGTCATGAGGTCCTTTTCTCCATCTATTTCTGCAAATGCATCTATAATTACAAATGCCCTTTGAAGAACTGTTACAACTGAGTATATTGCTTCTAATTGCTGACTAACAATTGTCAAAATAAATGAGCATCAGAAGTGTGGCAGCTTTTCTTTTTCATTCTGTTTACTTCTATACTCATTAATTTGAGAAAATAAGTGAATTTCAACAAATTGGAAAAACACTGAGGCTTTAATGTGCTTAATTTGTTAATGTTTATCCTGCCTTCAGAGGGCCAGATATCCTATCATTATTTCAGATGCATATAGGGCTTCTTTTCAGGTTTAAGTGGTTCACACTCTGTTCCTAGGCACCTCACTGGGATCAGAGGTGGTTTCCATCTTCCTGAAGTAATTTGACACTCAGTAAATTTCAGCTAAATGCTCTAGCTTTCATAAATGAAACTTTTTCAGGATACAGTGCTGTTGCATGACTACTTATTTTACTGCTGCTGAAAGTCAATATATAAATTACTGTCAAGAAGGCCAGAAATTGGTTCTAGCAAGGTCTTGTTCAGACTAATGCAAAAAGTTGCAATTTCTATTTGATTCTGATTCACTACCTTCTCTACAATTAGTGGCCACTGTCCAAAGCGCAACAGATGAAGGACCACACTGCACAACCTAGATCACAATTAGAAGAAGTTTCAGATGAGAACAAATAGTTTACAAATACCTCTGGATTTTTTCCTTTGGTAAGTTATAGGGCAGTTAATTTAGAACTCCAGGAAAGCTTCATCTTAACTTTAATAAGCAGCTATAATTTATATGTAGACACTCAAGATGGCAATAAAACAGTCATTATTTTCTAATTATAACTGAAAATAACAATTTTATTAGATTGCAATTGGTATATAAACATTATGAGTTTAAAGTCCATAAACAGAAACCTGATCATTTATTTGAGTCAAATAAGAACTGTTTTTAAGCTGGTCACATTAAAGTGAAACTGATAAACCTAATCTCTGTTTCACTCTCAATCTACAATACTAACTTTATATTAGTTTAACAAAAATATGTTAGTGTTACGTGCAGGAAAGAGGCATGAACATCTGTCAGTCTAAATTTCTATAAAATCTGAATCCTGTCACACCAAGATCCATATTCTCAAATATTTCAGCCATTTCAAAGGTATTTAGGAGCCTAACTCTTGTTAATTCAAACAGTGGTGGCTGCATAAATTCTATTGGCTGTTGGATCTTTATAAGAATTTCAGAAAAACTTAGGTGTTTAGCCACTCAGGTAATTTTGATAACTTTAAGTCCTAATTGTAGTGAGAAATTGAACATAAAAAATAAAGTGGGTCAGTGCTATCAGATCTTGAAGAACTGATCCAGTGAGTGTGCCCAGGCAGAGGTGCACAGGTGCCACGTGGAGGAAAGTGAATTTCCTGGTTTTGTAAGGTCAGTTAAACCTGACTATTGCACAGATATCTGCCGCCACGGGAAAGCTTTGGGTGTTTAAAGAAAGTGTGAAGGATTGGGCATCTGACACAAGGCCAGGAAAATCAGCAGATGTCTTGCAAAACCTTTGTAGATCCTGAAGTGTTCTTGAGATTCATGATACACCATTTTGGAATGAGTTTCTGGAGCACTGTAATATGAATGAGGCATAAAACACCCAGCAAACCATAAGTGGAAAGCTCAGCATTTCTGGTCATTAAAGTGTCAGGGAGTTTTCTGAGAGTGCAACCACTCCCACATAACGTGCCAGTCTGTTCCCAGCAGTGGCCAGCACACATGAACAATACAGGTCTGTGGGGTACAGGTGAGCTTTCTTACCCCACACTTCATGATTTTCTTGTTCGTGCCAAAACACTTTGTTCCTGTCCTTCAGAGAGCTCTTTATGAAGTTGTGTCGAGATAAGAAGGGTTTGCTAAAATACCAGCTCTGGACATCCTATTGCATGCTCACAGAAACCCTCGGCTCACTTCTCCTGGTCTGCAAGGAGAGTTCTGCTCAGAAGGTGACAGTGGTTTGAACTATGATGTTTGAGAGATGTTTTGGTCCCAGAGCATCACTCTGTGGTTCACTGACTTCTATATCAGAAGCAATCTTACCATGGGTTCCCCTGAGAGACAGGACTGTGTCCCCCCGACACAGCATTACCTGCCTTTGTCCAAAAAATCTTCACTGTGTTCCCTGAGTTGGCAGCAGATACTCTCAATTCGCGTCCACAGAAACATCCTTTCCTTCTCTCAGGTACCACTAGAAGAGATCCAGTCTAAGCCCATCCCAAAGGGTTCTGGGACAGCTCCAACTATCCTAGCCATGGCTCAGCACAAAATAAATAGTATGCCAGGAATTAACAGAAGTTAACAGGCAAAAGGTCAGCACAAGGCTGAAGACCTTCCCAAAACAGACAAAAAATTAAGGAACTGCCAATGGAAGAGGATTAATAGCTGAGTGTTTTGACTCAGTGATACACAGTGGGACTCAATGATCTTGGAGGTATTTTCCAACCTTAATGATTTAATGATTCTACAATTCCATAAGCAAAGTACAGAAGGAAGTGCTTGGGTGCAGTCTGCTCTTTATGCAGCTTCACAATTCAGTCTGGACAAGTTATTTGTTGTTTGTCGACTCCGAAGGAATTGCTTGACAGATTGTGCTGCAGATGTCATTGTCTAAGGGTTTTTTTTTCCCAATCAGTTTTGCTTTTGGGGAAGAGAAATGAAGTGGCAAACAACATTTATTGTTGGTAGTTACCAGAGTTGTTCCTGGAAGAAAAAAGTGTTAAGAAGTTATGAGCTGGATAATAGAACTGCGTACATTTTTAATGCAATGCTATTTTGTTTCATGGGGTAATAGATCTGCAAAAGGGAATAAGAGGGCATTGTAGTCGGAAGCTTTAAAACACATTTAATTGGGAAATACTGAAATTATATATTGGTGTTGTAAGCTCTTCTCAGGGAAAACAGTTATTGTTATTACTAACTTTTCCAAATGCAGAAAAATTTAGCGAATAAATAAAAATCATAGGAATGCCATACATTTCAAGACATCCCCACTGGAATACAACTTTCTCACATTTTAGTATACAACCATAGACATACCTGTTGGAAACACGTTTATATGGAATTTAAATCAAAACCCCCCTGTATAAAGCAGATACAGATTTTCAGCAATGGAGGGCTTCGTTCTACTCTCACTGAATCAGCTTGTAGAGCTACTGTTAACTTTGCTGGAAGTAAAATCAGCCATTTTGCTTGAAGCTGGAGCTGCAATTCTGAGGAAACACAACAAAATCTACTATTTTTTTAGATGAAAATACTAATGGCTGGTCATCCAGTGAAGAAGAGTAAACTGACAAAAAGAATCAGGCAAAAGATAGAAGAAGAATGAGTGGAAATGTCTCAGAAGTGCTTGAAATAAGAAGTGTAATGAAAACTTTGATCTCTCCTCTCCTC